>JAKTYD010000015.1:0-46299 GCA_030564645.1 Insectozyma morakotiae
TTTTTTTTTTTTTTTTTTTTTTTTTTTCTTTTTTTTTTTTTTTTTTTTTTTTTTTTTTTTTTTTTTAATTCTTTTTTGATTTTTTTTTTTTTTTTATTTTATTCTCTACATAGAATATGAATACTACTACTGCATTTATGTATACATATTACATTTACGGAAGCATTGGTGTCTCACACTATCCCTTAAATAACTTCTATTATTTAAATGTTCTTCCCCTATCCTTAAAAATGGTCTCACTTGATTGATGATAAAATTTGTGTGATTCAGGTCAATGTGGAAGTATCAAATCAATATCTCCTATTGTATTCTTTGTAATCCATTGATTCAATTTTTCTTGTATTATAAATCCGCCTATTTACTAGCCCCATTTCAAGTAATTTATTTTTATTCAATTGCTATATAAAGGTGATTTTATCAATTTATTGTCACAGTTGCACTACAGCATATATACAATTTTGCTACATTTCCATATTTTGGCACCAAACACACGACGCTCATCTTGACTAAATTTCTTTCTATTGCATAAAAACCTCCACAATATGAAAGAACTTTTTAATTCTATATTGATTTTTATGATTCTGCCGTGATTATAATTTTAATTTCTAGGCGCATTTCTAGGCGTAACCTTTAACCTAGATGACTTTTAATTCGTAAATTTACAATTACTGGATTATTTGGATTTTATACAAGCGTTGATAATCCATAGAAGTAGAAATATTTGAAAACCACAATTATGGTACACTGTAGTGGTAGGTTGATTACAATTCGAATTATATCTTATTATCTTTTTCATTGCTTTTGAAATTCGAGTCTTATCAACCACAATTGTTCTAAACTTTAAGTATCATAAGAATAAAACAGCATAGAAATTATTTTAGCAATTATTGCTAAATTCAAAATTGAACCCTATATTTCTCAATAGATCTTTATTAGGTATAGTTAATTAAATTATTTAAATTCATAGACAAAACGGTTTTTAAAAAATAAAATTTTTTCACCTACCACCACCCCAAGATTAATAAAGAATGAACAATTAGATTATCTTTGACTCGGGATGATCTACACTTCCTTTTTATCTTGACCTTCAACCCAACGTTTCTAATTGTAACTAACGCGGAAATGAAATTCTTTATTATCCTAATCTAATTGATTAGTAAATCTTATTCTCCCAATCAGCTTCCTAGTCATTACACATATTGTAAAGAATTAATACTTGTCTACATGCCTCATCAAGTAACAGTGATGTCAAAATAATAATTCTAACCAAAATTTATTGACATAAAAAATATTTATTATTATTTTGATTTTTCTAATTTGTGATACATTTTTTGGTCCGGATTCATGTTTTTTTTTTTCTTTCGGGCGAGTACTTCTTTTTTTATTTCCATCGGGCGAACAATTTGAAACTAGGCGAAAACTTTAAAATCATCACCAATTTAGAAAATAAATTCCAATTTTTGCACCGAACAGTTGAAGGTCAACAACATTGAGATGACTTGTTGTAGCCATGTATTTTGTGTAGCAAGAAGTTTAATTAAATGGTGTATATTTTCCAAGTTAATTTTTAAACAGATCTGCAAATTAACTACTTGCTAATAAGATTATAGCTATTTTAGATATTTTAGAACTTTAACCACTTCTATTTTTCCGGAGCAGCGTTTTGATTTTGTTATCTCCAGTATTGCTCGATTCTTTTGTTTAAAGGTTACTCTACTCATAAATACCGACGGAATATATTTTACAATATTAAAACTGCAACGGATTCATGAGACTGTCCTAATAATAAGTCAAACCGAATTATGCGATGGAACCTATCTATACTAGAACAATTAGTTAAATTACCTTAAAGATTAAGAAATTATTATGTCATTTTAATGTGAATTACCCAAGCTTCAACCAAACAAATTGAATTGGTCTCTAATCAAAATTGACTCTTTAAAGTTTATTACAATATTCTTTTTTAAAAAATCTCTATTATCTATATACATCTTTGATCTATTTACTTTTTCGCAACTTCACCCATTAGTTTTATACATCGATCTATATTTTCACCATTTGGTGCACAAACAGGTACAATTTTCCAACTTGAATAATTCTTATTTATAAAGTTTTTTAATTTGTTATAATTAACACCATTATTACTTAAATCAGCTTTTGTTGCAACAACTAAAATTTTTTTATTCTTCATTCTTGATTCACCAACTTCATCAATTAAAGTTTTCAAATCAATAGTTGGATCTTCATTTTGTAATGAAATAACAAATACTAATCCACCAGAACGTTCGATATGTCTAAGAAAGTCTAATCCCATACCTTTATTTTCGGATGCACCTTTAATAATCCCGGGTATATCAGCCACAGTAAATGAATCTTGACTCAACATAGAAGGTTGAATAGTTCCAATAGTGGGTTGTAAAGTCGTGAATTCCCAATGTCCGATTCTTGGAGTAGCTTTTGAAATTGATGTTAATAAACTTGATTTCCCAGCATTAGGTAAACCAACTAAACCTAAATCAGCAATTAATTTTAATTCAAGTAAAAAATTTGCAGTTATACCTTGTCTACCAATCTTACAGAATCTTGGATTTTTAACATCTGGAGTTAAGAAATGCATATTACCTAAACCACCTTTACCACCTTTTAATAACAAAATAGGTTTTTCAGTTACTTTATTACAATCTAAACCTACGATAGGAAACCTATCATTAAAATTCTCTTCATTAATTAAATCTTCATCATATTCAGTGATTCTTTTATTCAAATTATTAAAAAAATCACGTTCTAAATAATATTCTTTTGGTTGTTGTTTAAAAATCCATCCTTCACCAGGTATATAACCACCATTTCTTTGTAATTGAATATTTTCTTCATGATCCATATAGAATTCCAAATATAAATCATCTAATGAATCACCTTCTCGTGCACTTAATATTGGTTTAATCATTGTTGGTTCAGGTATCCATCGTATAATTGTTCCTAATGGGATATCTATAATTAAATCCATTCCATTTTTACCATCCAATTGTCCACTTTTACCATTTTCACCGTTTTTGGCAACGTATCTTTTTTGTAAATGATGTAATGAATTTAAATATTTATCATTCACATTTATATAAATATCACCTCCATTACCACCATCACCACCATCAGGAGGACCAAAACTTTTAAAAGTGTCGGTGAAAAAGCTTACATTCCCATTACCTCCATTTCCTGTGGTACATTTTATGATTTTTAAATCAATAAACTTTTTCTTTTCAACTTTGGAAGCTCGTTTCATTCGTTCATTGATTAAATTAGAATAGAAAACATGATGTGAATGGTGAAGGTTTCCATAAAAGTAATCCATTATTGAAATGTAATTTTGTGATAATCCATATATTTTATCCTTTTTATCAAGTGGTATTACTTCATTTAAATTTAGTATTAGATCATCTTGTGTTGTAGTTAATTTTTTAGGTTGAACTGAACTATTGAGAAAAGTTGGTTTTTCTGTATGTAGCTTATATCTTAATGTATCATCTGTGATTTGTTTAGTTGTGTTTAGTAGGGTTGTAGATTTATGAAATGATGATATAAATGATTTTTTCATAAATGATGCAGTATATTTTTTTTACTCACTTAGATATCAAATTGTGTTGCAAAATGAATTGAAGAAGGCTTTAAAATGAATACATCTCAGGATATAAAATCATTTATCTGATGCCATAAAATTGACGTCGTTGAGTGAATCTTATCATAAATACTCGACAGGTAGATCAAACATCATTTGTTTTAAGAATTATCGTTGAAATTGATTTACGTTGAATCTTTCTCTAGATGCCTATCTCAATCTAGGGTCAAATTGTCAAATCAGGATCAGTTTAAACTGATCATGCTTAAATATTTTTACGACATCTTAGTTATAAAAAATTTATCAATTATATTTGTGAATTATTGCAAAGGGCCATTTCGTGTTAATTCTCGTATCAAAATAGAGCCTGATTCAGATTTTACGCATAAAAATTTGGCATTTTTTTGCACAATAATTGTCATGTAAGCTTTTTCTACACAAATCAGCGATTAATGACATTACCTCAGTATCTCATTATAAAGATCCATCTTATTTATTATGAAAGTGATTATAAAACAATAACTATATCGAAATAATCTTTATTATTATCATATGGAAGACTGGAAAAGTTAAGTTGTCCAGGTTTATGAGACTTTGGAGGAGTAAGGCTGTTTTTGCTCGAGTAAACTTATTAAATAATCCATCTATTGCCGTGATTAAGAGTAAATTATTGAATCCACTTGATATCTCGGTAAAAGATTAAATTTGAAAGTCACGTTAGAAAATAAATAATACTTCATTTGAATGGTTACTTGTATTACGAAATATAGATTCATATCAATAAAAAGCTATGCTGGTGTAAATCTATTGGATTCAACATTTACCCCTAATCGATCATCAAATGAAAAGTGGGTTAATTTTTGATGTGAAAAGATTAGATTGTAAGCGCCGTGCTTTGAAACATTTTTACAAAAAAGTTTTAAATTTGTACAAAAATGGAATTAAACGAATCACTACTGCATAGATCGATTCAGCGTTATACACAACATTTATAGATATAAACTTGTAAACAATATGTGACTAGTTTATAAAACATTTCAAGGCTTTATCTGTCAAGTGAATGTCATTTCATAAGTCAAAAATTTCAAAGTTCTATTGTTTAAATAAAAAAATGTTGTTGAATCAAATTTAAGACAAAAATAAACCAATTAAGATGGTTACACAAAATAAATAATTTTTTTAAACGTTTTCATTTTAGGAAATTATATTTGAAAATAAAGTAAGTAATTTAACTTACATTATTCAATACAAAAGTTAAAATTGAACCATTTATTGTTATGTTGTTGTCACATTCTTCATGCTAATTGAATACATATTGAATAGTTAAAGACTACAACATCTCAAGAGTTTCATAAAATTCAATAATCATCCTCAATTGTTTCCAACAAAATTCATTAAAATTTACTTATCATTGTTAATAATAATAATGAAAATTTTGTTGCATTTTGGATTAAATAATTTTCACGAAATTGAAAGTATAATTTTTTTCTTTTCATTTTTTCTTTCTCTTGATCTTTTTTCAATTTGTTTATATTGAATCAATATTACTCAATTAAATAAATTTCACAAACAATTTCCAACTAATTTGTCACTCATTTCAAATATTCATTCATTCATTTAAATAATCTTGTTGTTCAAATTAACAAAAACTGACTTAATAATAAATATTTTTAGTGTATTTGTTTACAGTTTTTTGTTTTTTTCTGTTTTGTTTGATTCGCATTACTTTAAATTTTTTAAAGTGGTTTACATACAAATTACATAAAATCAAAGTTACAACCAAAACAATATTGATTATACATAATAATCATTATCCATGAATACAACGCATAATGAATTATTATACCTACCACCACAACCACCACCACAACAACAATATCGTCATCAACAACAACCACTGAATGATAATAATAACAACAAACAAAATACCCCAACTAAAAGAAGAAAAAATTGTCATCAATGTAAACTAGATATCACAGGTCAATTTGTACGAGCTTTAAATAATTGTTA
Source organism: Insectozyma morakotiae (assembly GCA_030564645.1). NCBI lineage: Eukaryota > Fungi > Ascomycota > Pichiomycetes > Serinales > Debaryomycetaceae > Insectozyma > Insectozyma morakotiae. The sequence goes on from JAKTYD010000015.1 coordinate 5,624, forward strand.
TCATGTAAATTGTTTTACTTGTAATGATTGTGGTATACAATGTTCATCAAAATTTTTCCCATTTAATTTAGAATCAAATAAACAAGTTGCATTATGTGAATTTCATTTCTTTTATCGAATGAAATTAATTTGTGCAGAATGTAACCATGCATTAAGAGGTCCATTTATATCAGCTTTAGGTAAGAAATATCATCTTGAACATTTTAAATGTTCTAAATGTCGAAAAGTTTTCAATTCAAATGAATCATATTATGAACATGAAGATTCTATTTATTGTCATTATGATTATATCAAATTACATGCATCTCATTGTGAAGGATGTCATTTTAGTATTGTAAAGCAATTTGTTGAATTATATAAAGGTGGTCGTAATCAAAATTGGCATCCTGAATGTTATATGGTTCATAAATTTTGGAATGTCAATATAACACCAGATTCAATTGGATTACAAAAGTTATATAATTTATCAAATGAAGAATTACAAAATCCAATTGATTTAAATATAGATTCAAATTTATTAATTCAAATTGAACAAAATATCGAAGAAATTGTTATGAAATGTTGGATGACATTATCTGGATTTGAAGAAATTACTGCAACTTGTATATCTGATATGTTATTAAATGCAAGTACTGGTAATAAATATCAAGGATTAATTGTAACACTGAAATTAATTTTATACTTGGAAATTTTATTCAATGCTTTAGATTATGTTTTATTATTATGTAATAGTTCAAATGAATTAGTTTTACAAAAATTAAATGATGAATCAGAATTGGATTATTTTCAATTTTTAAAAAAAGAACCAAGAAATATAACGGGGAAAATCATGAGTTATTTAGCTATTCTTCGAAAATCAGATCAAATTTATAAGTCAGGTAGTTTATCAGCTGAATTATTAAGTTTAGTAACTGGTTGTGCTCATTATTTAAAGTTATTAATTCGACTTGGATTATATAATGCTTTACAATTGAATAAATTATATGGTACAACAAATGCAATTGAAAAGTTTCTACAATTAGTTAATGAATATAATGATTATACAAATGTTGATAATGGACAAATCAATTCAAAATTGAAAGTACCTTCTAGTTCAACAGATGCTTGTTCATCATGTGCAAAAAGTATTGAAAAATCATGTATAAAATTGGAAAATAATAGATGGCATACAAAATGTTTTATATGTTCAATATGTAATCAACAAATTGATTTAAAACAAACAAGTGAAGTTAAATTTGATATGATACGACAAGCTATAATATGTCCAAATTGTAAATGTGAATCTAAACTGATTATACAAGGATTTAAAGTTGTTTCTGATTTATCACAATTGATTTATTTATTAAAAATTGCATTATCAAGATCAAGTTTAGTTATGAAGATTGATTTAAATAAAGAACAAAATGTTGAAGTTGATTCAGATGATTATTCACAAACTTTAGATGATGTAACAAGATTACGAAGTAAACGTCAATCACAAAAATTATCAAAATCAATAAAGAAAAAAGCAAGAAAATCTATAATTGTTGAAACTCCAGAAGCGGATAAAGTTGATGAAATTGAAAATGTAATCACTGATGAATTGAATGATTTTAATTTTAATAATCGACCAAGACAATTGTCATTTGATAAAAAAGGTGAAGAACAATTTATACGAAAATCAATTAAAATTAGAGATGAACCTCAACGACAAGTTACAAATACTCATTTAGATCGAACATCTGATTTATTAAAGAATGAAAAATCATTAACTTTGGATGATATTCCAAGAATAGTTGCTACTGAACAAGCACGAGATCAACGTCCAAATGCTTTTAAACATCATAATTCATTATATCAACGAAACTCACAACGAATGAAAAATGGACAAAACAATGGTTCATTTAAATCAAGTCCAAAAGCAATAGTTTCTCCAACAGGTGCATTGGATCGAATAATAAATCAACCAACTACCACCATAAAACAAACTAAACAAAAATATTATAGTGAATTATCTAAAGATGAACATTTCATCATGCGTCATATCGCTGTGGAAGCTTTAAGTCATGTAAATTCAAATTTCAATAAAGATGATTTATTGAGTCTAATTCAAACAAAAAAACAACCTACATTTTGGGACAAATTTAAATTCAATGCAACAACATCAAAAGAAAAATCAATTGGTGTATTTGGTGTTGATTTAAATACTTTAACCAAGAAATATGGTATTGATTCGGATTTAGGTGTTGGGCCATCAAAATTAAGAATTCCAATTGTAATTGATGATATTATAAATGCTTTAAAACAAAAAGATATGTCAGTTGAAGGTATATTTAGATTAAATGGGAATATTAAGAAATTACGTGAATTGACTGAAGATATAAATAAAAATCCTTTAAAAAGTCCTGATTTTAGTATACAAAGTGCAGTACAATTAGCTGCATTAATGAAAAAATGGTTAAGAGAATTACCAATTCCATTATTAACTTTTAATTTATACGACTTATGGATATCTTCACAACGAGAAACAAATTTAGTATTAAGAAAACGTGTTTTACAATTAACTTATTGTATGTTACCAAGAAATCATCGTAATTTAGTTGAAGTTTTATTATATTTTTTCAGTTGGGTTGCATCATTTAGTGAAATTGATGAAGAAACTGGTTCAAAAATGGATATACATAATTTAGCAACAGTTATTGCACCAAATATATTAATATCAAAACAATCAAATGAACAATCTCAACAAGAACAATCACAAGGTGATAGTTATTTCTTGGCAATAGAAGTTGTTAATCAATTGATTGAATTACATGAAGAATTGAGTATAATCCCACCTGATTTAATTGAATTTTATGAATCTTGTTCATTTACAAATACAGAAATTTCAACAAAAGAAATTATGAATCATATAGATAAATATTCAAAATTTTTTGATAATTTTGAATTGAAAAATCCTGAAGGTATTAAAAATCATGAAGTTAGTCGAAATACAGTTTCAAAAAGTGAATCAAAATTTTTTAGTGGTGAATTAAATAGTGAAAATTAAAATGCGAAATGAAAAAAATTTCTCATCAAAATGTCATTAACTTCTGAATCTCTTAAACAAATAATACAACAAAGATTAAATGCTGATTTAGTTCAAGTTGAAGATATGTCTGGTGGTTGTGGACAAGCATTTGCTGTAATTATAGTTTCAAATATTTTTCAAGGTAAAAATAAATTAGCAAGACATCGTTTAGTTAATAATGGATTAAAAGATGAAATTGCATCAATTCATGCATTTACTCAAAAAGGATTCACACCAGAAGAATGGAAATTACAAGGTGGGAAAATATAATCTATAATCTATTTATTTTATATGATTTTGAAAAATATTTCATTATAAATAACCACATTATTAATAAAATTCCAAACATTAACATTACTAATATGGGGAACATTTTAAGTCCAGTTTTACTTGATTCAGCTAATAAACCAATCAAAAACGGTACTCCAGCTGCTCCTGCACCACCAAATGCACAAATAAATCCAACACCAATTGTATGATATTTACTTGGTAAAATATTTATTGATGAAGTAATTGTTGTTGGGAATATTGGTCCAACTACTATACCAGTTAAAAATACTAATATAAAAATTGGGATAATTAAATTTGTATAACTTATTAACCAAAAGCTTAAATATCCAATAAATGATAATAGAATATATGATAAATTTGCTGTTAATTCATTTTTGAAAAAATGTACAGTTGCAAAACCTAGAAAAATTCTTCCAATTGTTAATCCAGTCCAAAATGTAGTTGAAATGTGAGAACTTGTTTTATATGACCATTGTTTAATTCTATAAAAAAACAGTAAACTCCAAACTGAATAAGCCATTTCACCTCCAACATAAATAAATAAAATTAATGAAAATGTCCAAACTAATTTTGATTTTAATGCTTCAGAGATGCTTGCAGAATGTGATATTTCAATTTCTGTTTCAATTATATCATCTTTTAAGTTATCTAATTGAATATTTTCAGTTTGATGTTTTTTGATTGAAATGTATTTATATTTCTTTGGTGTTTCATATTTGAATAATATTGCAATTGAAATTATATTGAATCCACCAATTAATGCTAGGACAATATAATAATCATTCCAATTCCAAGGATTTTCATTACGCTCTAGTAAGTAGGTAATCAATGATGGTGAGATTAATGATCCAATTCCATAACATCCATGTAAGATTCCTAATAATTGATTTGAATCATTTAAATTCCCCATCCAAGTATTTAATGAAGCATCTAATGAACCAAATCCAATCCCATTTAAAAAAAATACAAATAGTAATATTATAAATGGTGGTTTATTCGATACAACCAAATAACAAATTGTCATACTTATACTTCCCATAATTGCAACACCTCTTATCCCCAAGGCATCATGAGTTATATTATTTATTGCAGCTAATGTTAAATATCCTGATGTTGATACAAGGAAAATGAAACTTATATAAAGATCATTGATCTCATAATGTTTTTGTAATTTAGGTATTAATGTACCTAATGTTTGTTCAGCTAATCCAAATAGAATAAATACTGAAAATGCAGATAAGATTTGTAATTTTAATAATGTTGAATTTCTCCAATTTGTAGAATCTATAGTTAAAATTTCACCTTCAAATTCAACTTGATGTTTGACATTTTGAAATTGTGGTTCATATAATGGTGGTGTTGTTGAAGATGATGGTAGATCTTGATTTTCTAATGACATCAATGATAAAGATTGTTGAATCTCTCCTTAAAAAATAAAACTTGCAGCAAATTTGCAGCAGTTACAAAATTGCAACAATTGATAAGAAAATCTATTTCAGTTTCGAATAAGTTATTCGAGCCAAAGTTATTTGAACTAAAGTTTACTCAATCTCAGTTATTCCCAAATTCGGAATGTTCCCGAATTTTCAACTTTTTCAGCTATGGCTTAAATTTCGATATAAAATGTGTACATGAACTAAATTCAATTTCTAATGTCTTTGAAAGATACAAATTTATTCAAGCCTATCACTATTGGCGATGTTCAATTGAATCATAGAGTTGTTCATGCACCAACATCGAGATCTAGATCAGTTGATTTCACTCCAACAGATATAATGTTGCAATATTATCAATTGAGATCAAGAAATCCAGGTAGTTTAATCATTTCAGAATCCTGTTTGATTAGTCCTAGAGGTGGGTTGACTCCTTTCAAATCTGGTTTATGGTCGGATAAACAATTATCTGCATGGAAACAAATCACCGATGAAATTCACAAGAATAAAAGTTATGTTTCATGTCAAATTTTTGCACCTGGTAGATTTGCAAATGTTGAATTAATGAAGGAAAGAAATTTACCTTTATTAGGTCCAAGTGAAATTTATCATTCTGAATTACAAGAGCATAAAGCTAATGAGTTGAATTATCCTTTGATAGAATTAACAATTGATCAAATACATGAGATACAAGGAGATTTCGTAATTGCTGCCACCAACGCTTTGAATAAAGCTGGATTTGATTTTGTTGAATTACATGGTACTTCTGGCTTCTTAATTGAACAATTCTTATCACCATTATCCAATAAAAGAACTGATGAATATGGGGGTTCAATTGAAAATAGATGTAGATTCCTAATTGAATTAATTGATTTATTAATTGAGAGAATTGGTTCTAAAAAATTCGGTATTAGATTATCACCTTGGTCAACTCATAATGGAATGAATTATCCAAATAATGATTTTACTCAACCAGTTGAATTCTGTGAATATATTTTTAAATATTTACAAAATCAAAAAGATTTAGGTAATGAATTAGCTTATATTTCAATTATGGAACCACGTGTATCTGGATCAGTAGATGCAGATCCATTAGATCATTCAAATGAGGATCTTTTAAAAATATATAATGGTAAAATTATTAGAACTGGTGGTTATGCAACAAATTATAAAAGTCAAATAGACTCAAATAATAATTATTTAAAACTTGATCAACAAGGTAATTATATCCATTATAGTAACTTACTTAAGGATGTTCAAGATGATCGAACTTTAATTGGTTTTTCAAGACCATTTACATCGAATCCTGATTTTACAAGTCGATTATTTAAAAATTTGGTATTAGATCTGTATAATCGTAAATTTTTCTATACCCATACTTTAGAAGGATATTTGACATTCACAGATTATGTCAATGATGAAGAAGGTTCGAATTTGATTACAAATTTATCTAAATCTGAATTGGATAAAGTTGGTACTCCCTTAGTCTAATTTTATATATTCGCGTAATAAAAAATAGATCGTGTTTATAAAATTCTTTATTCATGATATAACAGATATATAATGCTGGACGATTATATATCTGATTCCGAATCAGATAGTCTGATATTAATTGACTCAGGAAAGATATCCAATCAATTATTTCAAGAAAATATCTCAAAATTAAGTCCATCACAACAACAAAATTTAAAACGACGATTTAAAAATATAATTAATGAAGTAACGACTAATGATAATGAACAAGAGGAGATTGAAGATAGTGATGAGAGTGAATTTGATACTTTAAGTCTAGCTCGACGAAATATAAGTACAATTAGTAATGAAGAAATGCCAGAAAAAACGGAAGTCCAAGATGAAACTATTGCAAAAGCATATCAAGAGAAAGAGAATGAATTACATTTACAAAATTATCTACATCTACGATCTACGATTCCAATTACAAGAAGAAGTTTAAGAAAGAGAAATTTTGCCAGTACTCATCCCTATTTAGCTGATCAAGCTCATTACTTAGGTTTATCAAATTTAAATTATTTGAATGAAATTTATGAAGAGAATAATCAAGATTTAGAACCAATTGTGAAATATTTAAACTATACTTATTTAAAATTGAAAAAATCATATCCAAAAGATGATAAATTTAAACCAAAGAATTTTTATACAATTTTGGGTAAACAATCTCAATTAGCAAGGGAGAATGAATCACAAGAGAATAAAGAGAATGAATTTCAGCCGATATTATCACAAGAAGAACATTTTGAGCCATTGCTTGAGGATTCTGATGAAGATTTGATAATTCCTCGTCATCATCCACTTATAGAAGAGTTGTCAGATGAAGAATCTAGATCCGATGAAGAATCAGTCAATGAGGAAATGTATATCAGAGTTGCAGGTAGGGATAGGAAAGAAAAAAATGCATTAAAAGGAGTATTACCAGAATCAGCAAAACGTTTGGATATTTATAAAAAAGCTAGAAAATCTAATCAAAAACACGTTGATCCAATTGATTATAGAAAGGGAATGGCTGTTAGAAAGGCGAATAAAAAAAGAAATCATAAAGAGGATTTTAGTGGATTTGTTGATGATAAAATTACTTATGATACTTCAAATGATTTATATAAAGAGTTGTATAAACAGAGTGAACCATCACCGGATCAGTATCAAGAAGTACAAGATTCACCTGAGTTATACCAATATGAAGAAGAAATACAATCTATTCCGTCACATAATCACGACAGTATTACAATATCTGATCAGTCTGCAAGTGAAGAAGAGCTGGATTCTGATATAGATTTGTTCAATTTTGATTCGGAAATAAATAAAGAAGTAAGAGTTATTGATTATGAAGTCCGTGAAAGTGATCAAATTAATCACATGTTTTCAAAATCTACCAATTCAAAAAGTAAACGAAGAAAATTGAATACCAAATCCAAACTGCATTCATATACCAGTAGAAAAGTTGCTTATAATCCTAGATCTGATAAAGTTGTTACAAGACGAAGTGGAGCATCAAAATCTGGAGATGTATATATCAAACTACCTTTTAAAAAACTCAATCATCCAAAATCAAAATCAATATTACAGCCTTCAACCAAAACCAATTCTTATCAACAAATCAAATATCAACCCTTAAAGTCACAACCAAATGATCAGAACATATCCAAGAAAAAGATTCAAAAGTCAATTACATTTGGCAGGTTTCCAAATTTAAAAGATGATTATTTATTTTCAAGAAGTCCAGTTTTATCAACTACAGTTTTTGAAGCAGAAAGTTCTTCATTTATCAATCATGCACAAACAATTAATTTATCAGCACCACAACTTGTCACTTTTGGATCACAACCCATATTTGATTTTGGGTGTATGTTGAATGAAATCAATTTGAATAGGATTAAAGACATAGGTCAAGGTAAAACGTACATGATAAAGAAGGACTCAGTCAGTATTAATTTCATGAGTGAAGTTTATGTATTAACTCTAGTTGATTTAGAGAAATCAAGAATAACAAGTCAAAGATTACTAAGTCAAATGAATAAAGCATTGAAAAATAATACAGGTTCAGAATTGATAAATGAAATGTATAATAGTTTACATCAACTAATAATTTGGACTTTAATAGTACAACAGGTTCCATCACCAAAAGAATTGAATTTATTACAGCACATCATTCATAATACTTTGAACAGCTCACTTTCTTCAAACTCACTATTCATCTTACCATACTTGATTTTATTTCAATTTGTCATTTATCAAATTGCTGAAGCTAATTCACGAGTTATTAAATTTGATTTTTTAGATTTAGGTGTAATTTATTGGAAATTATTTTTTGACTGTTATACTTTCGAAGCTTTCGAATTGATTAATTTTGAAATCTCACGTGGTAAAACTGCAGAATCATTTTATATTGTTTTTACATTATTTGAATCCAATTGGTTATTCAAAGCATTGTCAAAATATGAACCTATCAATATTTCAATCTTACTTGATTGTGTTTTGAATTTATGTTTCATCGGTAAAGTGAAATCATGGGATGTATTACAATTAGTATATTCAAAAATTAATGAGTTCACGGATCCTGAATTTTATCATAGATATATTGAAGCAATTTACTATTTGAATCAAAGGCAATGGATAGTTGATGAGAAAGTGATTCTCCAAATTTATGCTTCAATTGCAGTACGAAAATTTGCAAACTTTTCTGACGAAGGTGTACCTGAATTGATTAAAAAGGATATACCTAACGATTCTTTTTTTGATAAATTTATGCAACTTTTACATTGGTATGCAAATGGATTAGATCAGCTAAAAACTAAAAGATTAGTGATTAAATTGTTCACTTCCAGTAATTTTCAATACAACAATGATCAAGATCATTTGATAATGTTTATAAATCGACTCAATTTGATCATTTTATTGGCGAAATTGTCAACAGTTGATTTAAAAAGTCAAATAATTAATTTATTGAGTGATATTAGAGACGTTACATTAATGAGTTTATCATTGGAAGGATTGATTACACTTACAGAAATTTCAATTGAAAAAAAATTAAAAATACCAATTGAAGGATTATCAATGCTCTTGAAAAGTTTAATTGATAATTTTTTCACCATGCCTGGAGTTTTGAAATTATGGAATAAATTCTTAAAATTCCTAAATTCAACTTTAGAAGTTCAATTTTTACAATTAAGTGAATGTCTTGATCAACAAGTTCCAGAAAGAATCTCTGGTGAATTAATAGTGGTATTTTCTAGGATATGCAAAAGTTCAAATCCAAATGTGAAGCTAATCAAAGGATTAAATGATGTGAACATGAAGATATTAAATAAACAAATGGGTAGAATACCTTTACGAAGTGTTCTTGAAGAAGAGAAAATTGCACAATTGATTAAAACTAGTATTACATTATGGATTCAATGTTCAAATTTATTAAATGAAAATTGGGATAGATTGATATTACAAACATTTCCATATACTGGTAATAGACAACTGAGAGAACAATTTTCATTATATTTCTATCTTGAAATACTGCAGTATCATGATTTAACAAGTTGCAAAGATGTTATTGTGAAAACTATTTTGAAAAATTTAATAAGTTTTAGTCCAATTTCGGAATATTTATGGCAATTGATAAGTAAATTGAAATGGAATATACTTAAAGATATCTTCCAATCAAGAAATGCATTATTGAAAATTATTCAGAACATTGCTAATGAACCGGAAGTTAAACTGTATGTTAAAGAGATATTAAAAGATTTATCAAGTGAATATGATAAATACTTTTCATCCATTTGGTATAAAGACTTTGGTAGAGAAGTTTTAAAAGAAATACAAAAGAGGATTACCACTGATTGTATTGATCAAGAGTTGTTACTTGATATAAGTTTGAAGCTTGGTATAACACAAGATGAGTTAATACAATTAAAATTCCATACATTATCAATCAAAGAAAAACTAATCATGTTTCATGCTGAATTTTTCAATGCATTATATTTTTCAGGTGATTATATTAAAGTGTTGGAGAAATATACATTTCAAGAAGGAACTGAGTTACTATATCAAATGATTTATATTTATTTGAATGAAATTGAAAAAGATGAAACAAAATGGAAACCAATTTATATTTTATTAAACTTTTTCACTGAAAATATAGAATATGGTAAGTTTAATTTAGATAAATTTTCAATCTTTTTAAAAACTTTACAATCAATTGAGTTTGATTCAAACGCATATTATTGTATTGAATCACAATCTGTGTCTATCAAACTTTTCAAATATTGTCTTTTACTATTTGATGGATATCGAGATCAACAAATAATCTACAATAAAGAATCATTAAAAAACCACACAGAATTTTCATTATCTTCAATACTGAAATCAGTCTATCCAAATGAAGAGATCAACAGAGGTACACCTAGAAAAGAGAGTCCTGAAAGCGTTCCATCAACTAAAAATTGTTTAGATTATTCAAGTCCTTTTTGACTCTTTATCAATTTAATTTCTGCTTCTAATTTATCCTTAGCTCTTTTGATATCCAACATTGTAACAACCGATCGTAACAATTCATCATATTTACTCATTGTTTTTCTTGTTGGCATTACTGGTTTCCACATTGTACCACCAGCAGTTGATAAATCCATTTCTTGTAATACAGCTGTAACAGATTTCAAAACAGATTGTCTTTGTTGTAAACCTGGTAATTTTTGTTGAGATCGTAAAGTTACCCCTGGTGTTAATTTTTCAGTACCATGATAATGTAAACCATAAGCTTCTTCTTCTTTTTGTGTTAATCTTTTTGAAAGTAATTGTTGTATTGAGTTTGCTTCTTGTTTTATTGCTGGATTTGTATGATGATTTTGTTTAAGAAAACTTGCCAAATATTGTTGTAGATGAGTTTGAAATACTTTGTCCCTTCGTATTGATGATGATGCAGCTAATGGAATTGGAGGTGGAATTGGTTCTTGTTTATGTTGATTTTGTTGTTTTTTTTTTTGATGTTTGTCATAAATCATTAGGTTGTTATATAAATTACTGATTCCTTGAGATGACTGATATTGCAGTACATTTTGAGTGGATTGTGGTGAATCTAATAAAGTTAATAGGTTCGATCTTTCAAGTAACATTTTCTTTGCAGCTAATTCAAATCTTCTAGCTTCAATGACTAAACTTTCTTCTTCTGCAATTTCAGCTGGTGTTCTTTTTAGAAGATTTTCAAGGTATTGTTTTCTTTCAATTTCTTTTGATTTGGAATAAGCTTTTAAGGAATCTATTAATGTTTGATTTTTATTTTCTTGATTCTCTAGAATCTTTGCACATATACTATAAAAATGTTCTTTTAAATCTTCAGAAGTATGATTTGATGGAAATCGATCATGAATAATTGGCCATTTTAGTTCAAACGTTTGACAAAGATCGAATAAGGTTCTAGTTTCTTCAAATGTCCAATCTGAATCTTCCTCTTTGTACTTTTCATAATCATCTTCAATCAATTCTGGTATATCTAATTTTACATTGAATTTCTCAAAGAAATATTCAGATTCATTTTCTTTTAATAATTCCTCTGATCCTTTAACCCAATGATATAGATTCAATTCTTTACCAGGTTTGAAACTTACTTTACTCCATGGTGATGGTTTAAATTGTCTTTTGTTTGACACGTATGATGATGATGATAAATTTATTGGTGGAGTATTTGGACCAACTAAATTATATAACTCCCTAGCCATCCCAGTCAATTGTTTCACATCTGATGGAGTAGATGTCTTTTGTTTCTTTCTTGGTTGTTCATCTCGTTGTATATTCAATACATCTAGAATATCATTAGCTGACATGTTGTTGAGAAAAAAAATATATTAAGCTATATAATGATAAATAGTGCGATCATCATCATCACGTTTTAAATATTCCTTTTCAATCAAATCTTCAATTCTTTGTTTGATTAGGATTATCAGTGGTTGGAATCTATTACTTAGCTGTTTGATTAATTCTTCAATTAATTGATTATGTTTAATTGTTTGTCTAGATTTTAATATTCTTACAATTGCAGCATTTACTTCTATTTTACGACCTTCTGAAATATTATTATCAACTTCTTCTTTTTCTTCTGTTTTTTTAACTTTTGATACTGTTAATACTTTTACTTTGATCGATGGTGATTTAAATTTTTCATTCATTTTGAATACATCAGTTTCATTAACATCTTTTGACATGGGTATTTTTATCAATAATCTCAGTTTTGGTGCAACTGCTATTGATTGTAAATGTCTTTTTAATTCTTGTTCAGGTATCCCTGTTAATTCAACAATTTCAAGGTATGTTAATTGTTTTTTGAAAGGCAGTTTTAATGATCCATCATCATTTTCCAGTGGTGCAAATAATAACATAATGATCCCTGCATAGGTAGACATGTTGAATTCATAAGTTCTTGAAGGATAAGAGATCTTTAAATCTATTGATCCAAATTTAGGTGACCAATATAATGATTTATTATCATTTTTCTTATTATTTGACCAAAATTCTTCAAACTGTTTTATTGTGTAACGTAATTGACGTGGCCATTTGAATGTTGATTCTGATGATTTATAATCTTTTGTCATTGATTTTGGCCAATCATTAACATTACATATTTTCAAATCTAATTCAATAGATTGTTGATTTCTCTTCCATTCATTGGTGAGATCTCTTGAGAATTTTATGTCCTTATTCATTTTGATTACTTTTTCTAATGATGATGTACCCATTTCTTCAGATAATTTTGAAAGTATCATTTCTTCATTATCAGAATCTTTCTGTTTGGAATTGAGAAATCTTTTTGCAAAATGATTAGCATAATTTGCTTCAAATGCATCTTTATCTTTGATAAATCGAAGAAATTGTATTGAATTGGTAATGAGTTCTTGAGGTTCAGTTCTTTTGATATGAAAGTCCATATAGATTGATAATAATTCAGGTGCATTCACTGGATTTCTTTTGGTACCATTGATGAAATCTCTCATTGCAAATGTAATTGTTTGTTCTAATAAAGGATTTTGATCAAACGATTGATTCCATACTAATGTCATTTTTTCACGAAAATTCAATACAAGTTCTATCCATTTAACTGCAAATGATGTAGGATTCTTCTTTTCAATTGAATTTTGTGCGATTTCCGTTAGGGATGTTCCTGTGTTGATAATTGCTTCCTTTAATCGAAGTCTGATTAATTGATATTCATCATCGAATCTACCATTGAGGTTATAAACCAATTTCAACTCTTCAATTTGATAGGTATCATAATTCAACCAGGATCCTATATTTGAGCCAATCATTTTATCAAGTTTATCTTTGATGAGAATATTATTCATAAGATCTATTAATTTTGGATATGTAGATGATGGAAGGTAGAATTTGATTCTGTTTTCCTCATCTTTGATAAATTGAGTAGTCAACTGTAGATATTTTGGACTTGAAATGTATTCTTGTGATAAATTATGAAAGAATGCCTCTGAATTTGATAAAAATTTTGGTTCAAATACTGTTTGATAATAATTTTCTCCAGATTCAACAAGTAATTCCATCATATTGATTATTTTCGTTATATACATATTTGATGTAATTACTATTCCTGATCTACTTCTTGTAATTTCTTCTAAAACTGCATCAACAACTTTATGTCCAACTTCATCTTGATTATACTTGATAACATAGTCCTTGAATAACTGTATACCTAGATCATATATTAACAATTTCTTATTCTCCTTGACATATACCCTATTCAAATACATTAATACATCACTGATAAATTTCATTGATTGTAGATGTTCATCCCATTCTTGAATTAAATTGGATAAAACCAAGTCAGATAATAATCCCTTTCTTTTAACAAGTAAATGATTTTGAATCTCTTCTGCAACATTATTGTACAATCTCTCACCAAACTTTCTCAATACCAATACATAAGCTTTTCTATATAATTGTTCATAAGATAAATTTGAAACATTTTTATTTTGAATTTGAGATATTGCATTTGACAAGACTGACCAATTTTTATCAAAGTCTATCACAGCATCCGTAGTAGAGTTTTCTGCAGCTGAAGAAGATGATATAAGTGATTTTCTTGGTGGTCTAATTTTAGACCTTCTACCAGGAATCATTGAGAATCACGCATAAAATATTTATTCTAATTTTCTAAGTCTAAGAATTACAAAGAAACCTTCGATTAAATGCATTAAATACCATTTATATCTTAAACCAATTGGAGTTCTATATCTGTTGAGAAAATTTCTAGTAAATAATAAAACTTCAGCTAAATGAGTTACACCTAATCCAATAGCAATTTTTAATGAATAAAGTTCAAAAATTGCATAATAAGGAATATTAAGAATATGATTCTTGGTTAAAATTCTTAAAATTGATGGATTAATTGTATTGAGAATAAGAATTAACCAAATTGGATACATTGGTAAACTCCAAATATTTGGTCCAACAACTTTTGTAAGTTTTTTGGTTTCATAACCTTGTTCTCTAGCACAATATTTTGCCATTGCAATTAATTTACTTTTAACATCGGATAATTGGGAAACTGTAATATTTTCATTTTCTTTTGCATCTGACCAGTATAATGATAAAGTTTTTGTTTTGTTTGGATTGATGATATCATATTCAATAACAATTTTAGATTCATCAAGTGATTTAATTTGAACTGAATCTTCAACTAGGTACTTGGAATCGACATCACCATAAACAGTGACATAATCAATTAAAGCTAATTGATGGTCATTGTTCATGTGGGAAATAATTCTTTCTGTATGGGCTGACATGGAGACTTTTTCTTCTGAAAATCAAATATATGTGGAGTGATGTTATGCATATTTAACCCTTGAAAATGTTCAAATAAATCAAAATGCAAGCTATTGAATATCACGGACGTGAAAAGTTGAGATACACAACTAACAAAGAAATACCTAAAATCATTCATCCTCATGATGTCAAGATTAAATTGTTGTATTGTGGAATTTGTGGTTCAGATTTACATGAGTATCTAGATGGTCCTATTTTCTTCAAAGATGGTGTGAATCCAATCACAGGTAAAGTCAAATTTGGTCAAGCTTTAGGTCATGAAATCTCTGGTGAAGTTGTTGAGATTGGAAACCAAGTAAAAGATTTATCAATTGGTCAACATGTTGTGATTGAAGCATGTGGTACTTGTTTGGATAGACCAGATATGAAACCGTGTCACAGTTGCTCAATTGGAAAGTATAATTGTTGTGAATTTATAAATTTCTACGGTTTAGGTTTCAGTGATGGAGGTTTTGCTGATTATTGTGTAATCAGTGATCAACATGTAATAAAATATGATCAAAATATTATCCCTGATGATGTTGCTGCATTGGTTGAACCATTAGCTGTAAGTTGGCACGGAGTAAATCAATCCAATATCAAACAAAATTCAACTACTTTAATAATTGGTGGTGGTCCAATAGGTTTATGTACAATTTTTGCATTACGTGGTCATAAAATTGATGATATTGTTTTAAGTGAACCAGCAGAAGCTAGAAGAGAATTAGCTAAAACTTTAGGAGTCAAAGTATTTGATCCAAAGAATTCAATTGAAGAATTAAGAGCAATGACAGAGAATAGTTGTGGATTTGATTACATTTATGATTGTTCTGGAAATAAACAAACTTTTCATGCAATGGTTGATTTATTAAAAGCTGGTGGTGTAGGTACAAATATAGCTATTTGGCCAAATATTCCTGTTGATTTATATCCAATGAGTTTAACTTTGAATGAAATTTATATAACTGGTAGTATGTGCTATGTTAGAAAAGATTTCGAATTAGTTATTGATGCTTTTGAAAAGGGGTTGATTGATCCAGAACAAGTTAAATTGTTGATAACAGGGGAAGTACCTTTGGTTAATGGTATTGAAGATGGTATCTTGGAATTGATTCATAATAAGGAAAAAAATATTAAGATTTTGCTTCATCCATGATGACTGACATTTCAATATATGACATAATTATCCTGAATTTTGACTGAGACCTTTGAGAATACTATTCGATTTTCCTCTTTTTTATATTATTGTGAAGTGGTTCAATTTTTCTTTTGTTTGATAAACCAACTCTTGATTTATTACGTCCAAGAAGATCTTTTAATGGTACATTCTTACTTTTTGTAACTTTTTGACTAGATTCTTCAACCTTTGTTGCTATAATAGGTTTGGCAACCAGTGGAACAGGTTCAATAATTTCTTCTTTCTTTGGTGAAGGTTCCTTATTCACATTGGTTACAGTATTTTCCTTCGTTGATCCATCCAGTATAGTGGTTTCCTCTTTAACAGGTCGGCTAAGAACTACCTCATTTGGTACTTCAGTGACATCATTCAAATATACAACCTCAACTTCTTCAATTGTGTCCACCGACGTTTCTCCATCAGAATTCATCGGTTGTGAAGGATAGAAATCTGATCTAGGTATAGTTCCCACTTCTGATTGAAAATTACTTGTAAAACTTAGTTTAATTTCATTGATCGACTCTAAAGTTAACGGAATCATTTCCTCTTCACTATCTGATACTTCAAATGAATATTCCGACTTTGAATCTTGTTTGCTCATTAATCATGATTTTATGTTAAACCATGAAAATGTAAAATGAAAATTGTAAACAACGCGATGTAAAAAAATATTCATTCATTCAATCGTTATTCTTTAGAATATGCTCATTAACAAACATAGCATTTGATGTTGATTCTTCATAGCCAAACATAGTGTCAAAGTGAATTTTCGCTGTCTTCATGTATATATTTGTACTGTCAGAGGGGTTTCAGTGGAATTACCTCAGTATCTTGTTTGCATCCTTACCTAATCTTATAGTCATTATCAATTTTGAAAATAGAGTACACAACTTGTTACAAAAAGAGGCAACTCATCAATGCAATTGTGAATATTCCTGCCATTCAATTTTGTAAATGAAAAAAATCTACTTATCAAATGTTTATTGATTTAACAGAATAAAGTATTCTTTGGAAATTAGTGAAAATCAATTATGATGAACTCGAGGGTATTTTACCAAACTTGAGATTGTCATATGTAGATTGTAACTGTTTCAAAACAAAGAATTAATACTTTATAAAATCTCACAAATCCAATGGTTTTATAAATTATACATGCGACAAAAGGGAAGATCACTTGAATTGGATACAATTATATTGTCTTACTATCTTTCAATTTGGTAGACACTGAGTATAAAGTTTATGTTTGATTTTGGGCTATCCTCGTTGATTAGCTTCAATACTTACTTATTGGAAGGGTAAGAGGTATGTAGAAATCAACATTTACTACAGTGATACCATTTGATTTCTGATATGATGGATATTGGAATGAAGTAACAACTGAATCAATTGTTAATTTGTAATTTGAGATAGATTGAATTTGAATTTTTGGTATGTAATCAAATGAAACTTTATTTAATTACTAACATTTTTCTTATTAATATATATTATCTATTACTTTTCTACATTATAATACATTTTGAACATGAACTTTTATCGGTTGATTCTGGAGCTTTTGTAGATTGTTGAGCTCTTGGAGCAGTTGAAGTATTTTTTTCTGTTGGAGCAGCAGTTGATTTGGTATTATCTGTTGCAGGTTTTGAAGTTGAATTTGTAGCAGCTGCAGTAGTAGCTTTTTCAGTTTTTGATGATGAACCAACAAATCTTGCAGCTTGTACAGCAAAATCATTACCTTGAGCAGTAGCAATATCTAATTCTAATTTAGATGGTTGTCTTGAACCATCTCCTGCTGCCAAAGTTCCGGATCCCCAAGGGCTACTTCCCTTTATTTCGTCCATATTAGATTGTAAAGCAAAAGCCTTATAACCTAAGGGGATATAAATTAGACCATGATGAGCGGCAAAACTTAAAGCCATTCTGATTGTAGTTTCTTGACCTCCACCTTGAGTACCAGTACTAGTTGCAAAACCTACTGGTTTACCAATTAATGCACCTGAAGCCCATAAACCGCCTGTAGCTCCTTGAAATTCAAGTACTTGCGCTGGTGGAGCTCCAAATCTTGTTGGGAAAGCAAAGAATAAAGCATCATATTCAGTCAAGGTATCAAGTGTTGCAAGGGGGATATCTTTTGGTTTTTCTGGAGCATGTAATTTTGATAATACATCAGCACTCAATGTTTCAGGGATTTGAAATAAATCGGCAGTATAACCAGCTTCTTTAATACCTTTTTGAACAGCTTTAGCTAATGTTAAAACATGACCATAGGTTGAATAATAAATAATTGCGATCTTCATAATTGATGATTTGAATTGTACTTTTTAAATTGAGAGTTCAATCAATTGTGATGATATGGCTGATTCTAATTTTTAATTTGAAAATTCGAGAGTGGATTTGATTGCATGTTTATAAAAATAGACAATATAAAAATAGATAATAGTTTAATTTCAAAAATTATTAATAATTAGATAATCTTAGTAAGAAAGTTATGTAATCTACGATTAGTAAAAAAATACAAATACTAAATAATCCCAATTAATAATATTTGTAACTGATACAGCGGCTGTTGTTGTAATTTTTTATTTGCTATTATCAGATCTCATGATGTTACCGAAAAAAAAAAAAAATACGAGAGCTTCGGAAATAGGAGATTTCGTCGTATAGTTTATCCGCAATCAAACATTCCAAATTAGTTTATACATCCACTTTTGAGTACCTCATTAGTTGATTTGACTCGATATTATGTTCCCTATGAAAGATAATTGTATTAAGCTAATATTCATAAAATTAAATCAAGAATTTTGTGGGTCAAAAATATTGCATAATTATTTAGTAATAAATTTGTAAGCAAACTCTAGATTGTTTATGTTGCATTAATTTTTCTTTACTATTTTGTTGCGTTTTCAGACATTCTTGGAACTGAAGCGTGTTTCCCAGAATTAAAACTAGGGGATGATCTATTTTTGGGTTCTTTCTCGTACCAATAAATTTGAAAATCTGACTGTAAGCTTTTTGCAATCTTTTAGTGATACGTATTACCTTAAAACATTGCCACGATGTCCGATTATTAAGAATTGTATACGTAAGACTACTTTGTATATTATTGTGGTTAAGACCAGTTCCAAATTAATTGTGGATTAAAATTTAACAATTTTATAAATATTAGTAAAGAATAACTAAGATTATATATTCATTTGTATTGTCTCTTCCGGGGTGAATACCTTTTGAATTTAATGATTTGGTTAGTTGCTAAGAATAATTTTACTAATAATTTATAATTTATGTTTAATTTCTAAAAGTTTTATTTTTGTGTCGTATTACTAAATGTTTATAATTTTCAACCGATTGTTCAGAGATTGTACTAATTTCAATTCTACATTATTTCTCTATTATTATATATATCTTTCAATTTTCCCCATTAATTCCTTTCGTTAATTCAATTCATTAGAATCAATCAAATCAATCGAAATGGCTCCAAAAGTTGCAATTATTATTTACTCATTATATCACCACGTTGCTCAATTAGCTGAACAAGAAAAAGCTGGTATTGAAGCTGCTGGTGGTCATGCTCAAATCTTCCAAGTTCCAGAAACTTTATCAGAAGAAGTTTTAACTAAAATGCATGCTCCACCAAAACCAAATTACCCAATTGCTACAAATGATACTTTAGTTGAATATGATGCTTACTTATTTGGTTTTCCAACAAGATACGGTTCATTCCCGCTGCAGTTTAAAGCATTCTTCGATGCAACAGGTTCATTATGGGCTGGTATGTGTTTACTCGATATCAATTAATCAAAATTTTAATCAATACTAACAATTTTAGCTGGAAAATTAATTGGTAAAGTTGCTGGTTTTTTCACTTCAACTGGTACTCAAGGAGGTGGTATCGAAACAACCATTCAAAACTCATTATCAGTAATTGTGCACCATGGTATTACCTATGTGCCACTTGGTTATAGAGCTTTCCAATTGCAATCAAACTTAGATGAAAGTATGTATTTGTTGCATTTCCTTTTTGAGAATTTTTTTTTGCAACTGAAAAAAAAAACGTGAAAAAAAAAATTTCAAAGTTGCAAAATCTTAACTCAAAGCTTATCAGTTGTTGATGCATCAACTCTGAGTCCATTAGACATCTACTAACTGCTAAACTAGTCCACGCCGGAACCCCCTGGGGTGCGCTGACCTACGCCGGAGCCGATGGTTCAAGACAACCAACCAAGTTGGAAAAAGAAATTGCTTTCACTCAAGGTCAAACTTTCTATCAAACTATTAGTAAGTTTTAATTCTTGTGATTAATAGCTTGAGTGATATTTCATTATATAGAAATAAATGTTTATCGAAAATTTTGGAGATTTTATTAATTCTTGTGTCGTTTATTTAAATAAGTAGTGTTTTTCAGTCTGTATCATACAAGTAGATAAAAGCTAAAGCTTTAATCATATCTATAGACTTCATAATATGAGCAATTCTATAAAAAAAATCAGGAAAGAGAACTTAGAAATGAAAGTCATTCATTAAGTGATCCTAGGTCAATAGATTTTATACGGGCTTAATAAGATTCCTTGTTTTGAAGAGTCACGTAACAAAGATCGATCACCTTAATTGTTCATTCACCAAGCTATAAATTATCCATGATTTATATCAACACTTTACTTTGCTTACCGCTATAATAACAGAATGTGAAACACTAATGTAAAAAGTTCGAATCTACTTGGGAATAATGAAAGATACCAAAACAAATAATTTGCTGTTTCAAATTATGCCTTTTATGACGAACAAATTTTCATTATAAATAAAGGAAGTACAGTCCTCTTTAACTGAATGATTACTTCATATTTCAAAAATCTCGCAAATCACGGTTGAGATTTATGAGGTGGATTTTATAAAAATTAGTTCTTGAAATACTAAATTTATTAGCCTGAATATTACTAGATAGGGTAATTGAAGCTACTAATTCAAATACAATCGTTTCAACATAATTGGAATGCGCTGACTTTAAACAAAATTATACAATTCAAGAGAATTAGATTTAAGATCATCACTTTCTAACAAGTGCTTAATTAATTTGTGTTTATTGGGGACTTTTTTTCTAATTAGTTAAAGTATACACATAAAATATCCATTATCTGAACTCAATCATATTCCCTAAACCCACAAGATTTTTTTTATTGGTTATTCAGGAGCTATTGGTTTTGGTTTAAGGTAGCTTTGACAATCAGGTGCATGATTTTTCACTTCAGTTTCATCTTTAAATTGAAAATTACAATAACAGCAAACGTAAACTTCCACTTTTTTAAAACCCAAATTGTTTGCTTTATGGACACCTGAATGTAATTTACATTGATGATTTGAAGCAAATAAACGATTACATTGTTTACAACAATAAACAATATCTTTTCTATATTCATTCTCTGCTTCATCTATTGCATACTCGGTGAGGTAATCAAATTCTAACACTGGTGGTTCTTCTTTTAAACCAAAATTTTCAATCGATGGCTCTGTTAAAACTCTAGCTTGTTTGGTTTTTTGCAGCTGTGCTTCTGCTGTTGATGGTCCTTTTAAACTTTTAAGAGTTGGTAAAATGTTATGTTCACGTTCTAAATGACTTGTTAAATCTTGGTTTGATTTGAATGCTTCTGGACAGCCTGGGCATTTGAAATTTTTGAACTCTTCTTCATTTTCAGCATCCTCAATTGAAATTTCATCTGATGAGTCTGATGAATCACGAATTTCTCTATAATTATCTTCACTATCCATTGTTTTTTGAAATGAATACTTTTATTCAGTAAAATTAAGATTTATTATATTTATTTATATTCTTAATTAATTTAAATTACTCTGCGTCATTTGATAAGGTTTAGCATTAATTTACAAATCTGTGTAATATTTTTACTCCTCAAGATAAATTATGCATGCGGTGAATAAAATCAATTAATTAATAAATATTATTCAAAACTTATAATTGATTTCTTCCCTGATTAATTAAACAATGATTTCGTATCTATGATGATACGAACATCTGAAAAATATTTAGAAATAGAGTATGTATTATAAATAATTTGTATGCAAGACTTAAACGATTAGAGACCAAACAATTAAATGAGATATTTTGCAATTACTTTATACCTTTACCTATTTTGAAAACGAATATTAATTCAAAAAATTTAGTCCAATAACTTTACAAAAATTATCTTTACTTTTTTATTACAAAATAAGAGATCTCAAATCTCTTATATACAAGAATTAGACGATTACAAGATCTATTCAAATTTAACCTACTATGCATATAATAATTTACATGCTTGGACAATTTAACTTTTTAATTTACTCAAAAGTTTATTTTAAAATCTATTTTTAAGTATGAAATGTTGAATATCTGCTTTCTCGAACTTTCTATCAACAACATGTGTTTTAAATTCAATAAATCAATCCTGATTGCTCCTATAATCCGACAAGAATATTATTACACTATAACACTCGAAGAAAACAGGGTTATTAAAACCCAAAGAGGTGACGTTGATGTTTAGTTTTATAGTTTTAATATATATAATCTTAATCATTCAGAATCTTCATCGAAGTTAAATGAAAAAGAAGTAGGTTCAACTTCAGTCAAAGCTTCCCATTTTTTCGATTTCCCAGTTTCATTAGCATAATTTTTCAATTCAATCTTTTTCATAATTTCAATAGCAGTTTCTAATTCTTCTTCATACCCATTATTTATTAATAATTGTTTAAATAATTCATAAATTGGCATTTCAGGTAAATTTTCAATTTCACCACAATCTTCATTTAAATCGATAGTTAACTGATTAAATTTATCAACATACTCTTTTAATTTTTCATTATCAAAATCCATTTCATCTAACGTTTTCTTAACATTTTTCAATTTAAATCCACTGATTTGTTTTGATTTATTTTTAAAAAAATTTAAAACTTGAGGTAATTTAATCTTTGGTACAAAATTTTGAGTAATTGCAATTGAATTATCTAAATTTATAACTAAATGCCACCATCCACTAGGTACAAACATACATTCACCAGGGTAAAGTATATCAATTTCACATTCTGGAATATTAACACAGTCATTGTAGAAACCAGAAAGTACCCATTCTGCAATACCCACAGGACTTGTCACTTCACTTTCTTCATCATCTGTACTTACACCAGGTGGAGTAATATTTGGAGGTAACATAATCCATAATTTCCTACCTTGTATAGCAGCATTCCAAGCACAAGTTGAATTTGGATCTTTATGGAATGTAGAACCCGATCTTTGACTACCCATTATAAGCCAAGCATAATCTGGACGACAAGTAAATTGATTAAACAAATCTTCTTGGAATATATCCGGTGGTGAATATTCATTTTTTAATTTTTTCATTGCAGGTGAATTACAATCAAATAAATATAAAGGATTTTCATCATGATTATTTTCAAGATATTTAGAATATCTAGATAAATCCCATGAAACAGCTTCTTGTCTAAATTTTACATCCGGAAATCTAGTAAATAATTCTTCAAATGTCCATTTTGGCCATTTATGAGAAGTCAAAATGAATGGTTTATCATGATATTTTGAAAAATCCACATTTTCAAATCTTGGTATTGTTCCTTTAATTGAATTGAATATTTCATTATAATCAATTTGTGAACATTGGAAAGGTCTATATAATAAATCACTGCATAATAAATTATTTTCCAATTTTAAACAAGCTTCTTGTTTGATATTTAAAACTGATTTTCTCCAAGAACCTAACCAAGGTTTATCCTTTCCTTGAATGTATTTATTCTTCCATAATTCTTCATCATATAAAAATGCATATAGGATCCTTGAAGTATGAGATAGATTTAACAATGAAGGAATATCCAAATAATTTATAATCATCATTATTAGCTCATCGGTGAAAATATAAAAATCCCCCAATAAGTCCTTTCTCTTTTGTATTAGTTCAGGAGTTTCATTTATGAATGAATTACCACTAGGTTTCACATTTAAAGGATGTCCTTTATTTGTAAACTTGTGAATTGCAATTTTTTGTTTTTTATATTTTGGTTCCATATGGTAGTGAAAAGATCTGGTGATTTATGAATTTCTTTAGAAGAATGTCAACTCAAAAACCTATAATATTTGCACCAGAAACATACCAATATACCAAAAGACACCTTAATGAAAAGGATTTGTTGTTGAATCCATTAGACCAATTTAATAAATGGTTTAAACAAGCACAAGCTGAATTACCAAAAGATTCAGATTTAATTATTGAAGCAACTAATTTTTCAACTGCAAGTTTACCAAGTGGTAGAGTTTCATCAAGGGTTGTATTATTAAAAGAATTAGATAAATATGGATTCCTTGTTTATTCCAATTGGGAAACATCAAAGAAAGCTAAAGATTTTGGATCTAATAAATATGCTAGTTTAACATTTTTTTGGCCACATTTACAAAGACAAGTTAGAGTTGAAGGTTTAATGGAATTGGCTACAAGAGAAACTTCAGTTAGATACTTCAATACAAGACCAAGAGGTAGTAAAATTGGTGCTTGGACAAGTCCACAAAGTTCAATTATAAAATCAAGAGATGAATTGGATTTGCTAAATAAAGAATATCAAGAGAAATTTAAAGATGTAGAAGAAATCCCATGTCCTGAATATTGGGGTGGTGTTAGAATTGTACCTTTAGAAATAGAATTTTGGCAAGGTGGTAATAGTAGATTACATGATCGTTTGACATATAGAAGAGATGATAGAGAAAAAGATTGGGAAATATTTAGACTTGCCCCATAACTTTGTATAATCTATAGAGGAACTATGTACAGTAGATGTTAGTATATACCTTGTTTTTCCAATCTAGCTTTCTTTTTGTTATGTAATAATTTTCCTTTTTGAAACATAATTGGATCTTCCCTTTTTGGAACATATTCTTTCTTTTCCAATATTCTTTCTTCAGCCCTTTTGAATTTTCCTGGATAAATAATAGATTCATCTTTTGGATTTGCAAAATTTTCAACTGGTCTTATAATTGTATCTTTAATTATACCATTTGCTCTTTTCAACCCTTTTAATAAAGTTTTAATTTCAGCAAAACAGTTCATACACATGAAATGAGATCTTTTAACTGAACCACAGGCTGGACATCTAACTAAATTTTCCAATTGTTGAATTTGTTTTTTACCAGCTGCATATTGTTTAACTCTATGTCTTCTATGAGATAATTTTTTCTTTGGAACTGCTTTTAAGATACCATCATCTAAACCTAATCTTAAGCCAATATGTATTATAGGTATCCTCGGTAAACTCCAAGTGGTCTCAATGAGACCAATCTTTCTAATTAATGACATTGGTGAGAAATTTTATTTCACAAAAAAAATAATAACAAAAACACTAACAACATGGAAGAATATTCACAGCCTTCTAAGTATGTTGGTTTTGATACCATCACCACTCAAATTGAAAACCGTTTATTGAAAAGAGGATTTCAATTCAATATCATGGTTGTTGGTAGATCAGGATTAGGTAAAAGTACCCTAGTCAATACTTTATTCTCCTCCAAATTAACCAATTCACATGGAAGAAGATCACCTTCCGAACCAATTGAAAAAACCACAGAAATCAAAGTTAGCTCACATTCATTATTAGAAAATAACGTTAGATTAAATATCAATGTCATTGATACACCTGGATTTGGTGATCAAATTAATAATGAAAAATGTTGGGAACCATTAGTTAAATATGTCAAAGAACAACACTCACAATATTTAAGAAAAGAATTAACAGCACAAAGAGATAGATATTTACCAGATACCAGAGTTCATTGTATATTATATTTCATTCCACCAAATGGACAAAAATTAAAACAATTGGATATTCAAGCATTGAAAAAATTGAGTGAAATTGCCAATGTTGTACCAATCATTGCTAAAAGTGATTCCTTAACATTAGAAGAAAGAAATGATTTTAAAAAATTATTACAATCTGAATTTTTAAAACATCATTTTAATATTTATCCATATGATTCTGAAGATTTATATGAAGAAGAAAGACAACTTAATGAAGATATAAAACTGTTGATTCCATTTGCAATTGCGGGATCAGATCATGAAATTGAAATCAACGGTGAATTGGTTAGAGGTAGAAAAACAAGATGGGGAGCTATAAATATTGAAGATGTTTCACAATGTGAATTTGTATTTTTAAGAGATTTTCTTACAAGAACTCATTTACAAGATTTAATTGAAACTACAGCTTTGACTCATTATGAAACATTTAGAGCTAAACAATTGATAGCTTTAAAAGAGAATGCTTCTAATCCAAATAGACAATCTCAAAGTAATGGTGATATGAGAAGTGCTCCTATGTATAGTGTTCGTTAATAAACGCGTGTTTTATTTTTTTTTCTTATGGGTGTTAAAGGTTTAAATCAATTAATTAAAGATAAATCAGCATCAGCTTACAAGGAATATGCTCTTAAGAACTTATTCGGAAGGAAAGTTGCCATAGATGCGTCAATGTGTTTATATCAATTTCTTATCTCGGTAAGACAATCTGATGGACAACAATTGACTAATGAAGAAGGTGAAACTACATCTCATTTATCAGGGATATTCTATCGTACAATTAAATTAGTTGAAAATAATATTAAACCAGTTTATGTATTCGATGGAAAACCCCCAGTTTTAAAAGGTGGTGAATTAGAAAAACGGTTATTAAAAAGAGAAAAAGCAGAAAAGGATAGAGATGCAATCAAAGATGATGGAACAGTACAAGATATAATGAAATATGAAAAAAGATTAGTTCGAGTTTCAAAAGAACAAAATGAAGATGCAAAGAAATTATTATCATTAATGGGAATTCCAATTGTTGATGCTCCATGTGAAGCCGAAGCTCAATGTGCAGAATTAGCAAGAACAGGTAAAGTTTATGCAGCAGCTTCTGAAGATATGGATACTTTATGTTATGAACCACCATATTTGTTAAGACATTTAACATTTTCAGAAGCAAGAAAAATTCCAATTGATCAAATTACTTATAAAGAAGCAATTGAAGGATTAGATATGTCAAAGAATGAATTTATTGATTTATGTATATTATTAGGTTGTGATTATTGTGAAACAATTAAAGGTGTTGGACCAGTAACTGCTTATAAATTAATTAAAGAACATGGATCTTTAGAAAATATAATAGAACATCTTAAAAAGAATCCAAATTCTAAATATAAAGTACCTGAAAATTGGCCATTTGCTGAAGCAAGAGAATTGTTTATGAACCCAGAAGTAATCAAAGGGGAAGATGTGAAACTACAATGGAAAGAACCTGATATTGATGGATTAATTGATTATATGGTAAAACAAAAGGGATTTAGTGAGGATCGAATTTTAAGTGGTGCAGAGAAATTGAAAAAGGGTTTAAAAGGTGGTGTTCAAGGTAGATTAGATGGGTTTTTTCAAGTTGTTAAAACAGAGAAAAGAAAACCAGAACCAAAGAAAGAAAAACCTAATAAAAGAAAGAAAAAATGAAGAACCTAAATGTATATTATTTCTTTTCAGCTTCTTTTTCAGCTTCTATTTCATCAACATATTTTTTAATTTCATCAATTGTTAATTTTTGTATAATACTATTTGGTTTCATAACACTAACTTCAATATTTTTTGCACCAGTTTGTACAACTTCTAATAACGATTTTATTGTCAATTTAATTGTTTCATCTTCATTTAAATCTTCAGTATAATTTTTCTCTAAATATTCTTTAACAGTTTTTGAAGATCTACCAATTGCATGAGCTTTCCAAGCATTGAAAACACCAGAAGGTTCAGTTTGATATAGTTTTGGAATATTATCATTTGAATCAAAACCTGCAATTAAAGTAGCAATACCAAAAGGTCTAACACCACCTGATTGAGTATATTTCTGTTGGACACCTGCGACATATTTAGTTAAATAATCAACAGTGACTGAATCTTCCAATGTTAATCTATGTGATTGAGCTTCAACTCTTGCTTTATCTACTAATATTCTAGCATCAGCATTTAAACCAGCAAATGCTAATAAAATATGATGATCTACTTTACAAATTTTAGACGGGGTAATTCTTGGATCTTGTAATTTTAATGTTGTTCTTTTTTCACATCCTAATACAACTGTTTCTTTACCTTTTACACCAACGGCACAAGTACCTCTTTTAACTGCTTCTGAAGCATATTCGACTTGGAAAACATGTCCATCAGGTCTAAATAGTTAGTATTGATCAATTGGTTCAAAATAAAACATACGAAAATATAGATAATGCACTGTCGTAACCACTCATTTTGGATAATATTTTTTGCCTTCAAATTTTTATGAAACTACCAAAAGATAATTTTTCAAGATTAAATTATTTATATCAAGCTTCGAATAAAGTTCCAAAAATTTTATCAAGAGGGTATAATAGGAATTTAAAATTAATTTCAAAAAGAACCACCTTGAAAATTCATCCAAATATCAAAAGGTCAATATGTAAAAAATGTGATACTTTATTAATACCAGGTTTAACAATCACTACATATATCGAAAATAAATCAAAAAATAAAGCTAGTCATAATGATATATTAATAAAGAAGTGTTTAAATTGTCAAACTATAAAGAGATATCCAGTGGGGAAATCATTGTCTCAGGTTTAACCAATTCATCAAATTCATCCAGTGTTAACATATTCAATTCCAAACATGATTGTTTCAATGTTAAACCTTTTGCATGAGCATTTTTAGCAACTTTTGAAGCTGAATCATAACCAATTTTTGGATTCAATGCAGTAACCAACATTAATGATTCATTCAATGATTTATTAATTTTTTCAATATTTGGTTTTATACCATCAATACAATGTAATCTAAAAGATTTACATGAATCACTTAATAATCTTATAGAATTTAATAAATTATACGCAATAACTGGTTTAAAAACATTTAATTCAAATTGTCCCGAAGCACCTGCAAATGAAATTGTAGTATTATTACCCATAACTTGAGCACAAACCATTGTTAATGCTTCACATTGTGTTGGATTTACTTTTCCTGGCATAATTGAAGAACCTGGTTCATTCGAAGGTAATTCTAATTCTCCATATCCACATCTTGGACCTGAACCTAAATATCTAATATCATTAGCAATTTTGAACAATGAAACAGCTAAAGTATTTAATACACCAGAACATTCAACAAATGCATCATGAGTAGCTAAAGCTTCAAATTTATTTGGTGCAGTTTTAAAAGGAAATCCAGTTAAATTTGCAACTTCTTTAGCAATTTCAACATCCCAACCTTTTTTTGTATTTAATCCTGTACCAACAGCTGTACCACCTTGAGCTAAATATAATAAATTTGGTAAAGTTTTTTCAACTCTTTCAATTCCATTGATTAATTGTTGAACATACCCAGAGAATTCTTGACCTAAAGTTAAAGGAGTTGCATCTTGTAAATGAGTTCTACCAATTTTAATAATATCTTTAAATTCATCGGACTTTTTCTTCAATGAATCTTTTAAATTTGTCAATTGAGGTAATAATGATTGATTAATTTCAGTAACTGCTGCAATATGCATCACTGTTGGGAATGTATCATTTGATGATTGTGACATGTTAACATGATCATTTGGATGTACTAATTTTGAACCTAATTTTCCTCCTAAAATTTCAATAGCTCTATTTGATATAACTTCATTTGAATTCATATTTGATTGAGTACCTGAACCAGTTTGATAGATAACTAATGGGAAATTATCATTAAATTTACCTTCAATCACTTCATCAGCAGCTTTTTGAATTGCATTTGATTTTGTTGAATCTAATAATCCTAATTTTTCATTAACAATAGCTGCAGATTTT
This sequence comes from Insectozyma morakotiae, assembly GCA_030564645.1. NCBI lineage: Eukaryota > Fungi > Ascomycota > Pichiomycetes > Serinales > Debaryomycetaceae > Insectozyma > Insectozyma morakotiae. The sequence goes on from JAKTYD010000015.1 coordinate 35,737, forward strand.
TTAAGTATACCAAATGATTTAATAATTGGAATTGGCATTTTGATATCACCAATTTCAAAATTGGTTAATGATCTTTGAGTTTGAGCACCCCAGTACTTATCATTTGGTACTGAGATTTCTCCAAAGGCATCTGATTCAATTCTTGACATTACTCCGAGAGAAGAAAAATTGGTCCAACAAATAATTTACTTCACGTAGAACAAGTTTCCTTAACAACATTATTCATTATTCTATAAATATTTACTTTCATGTCTATAAATATTTACTTTCATTTATTCTTTCATTTATTCTTTCATTATTTCTTATTCTTTGTACTGGTTCCACTCTTGCACCTCTGAATCTATAATGAAAACCTATTTCATGAGCCAAGATTTCACCAAAACCCAACATCATCCCATTTATAAATGGTAATATCAAATTTATAGCACTTTTCTTTATTATACTCCAAATATTCAATTCAAAAATTTGAGGTTTTTCCAATTGTCTAGATTGATTAATAATCTCTTCAGCATTCAATATATCTGAGTTTATAACAATTTCATCAGGAGATATCTGTTCAGATAACACAGTCAAGTCATTTGATTCAGTTAATTCATCAATAATTTTAGTTGGTTGTTGAAATTCAAGAGTTGACATTTTAATTTTTTTCTCATTATATTTCATTAATCTATATAAATCTATGCACCTTTTAAACCAACTGATTTACCATCTTTTAATCTTTTTTCAGTCAATGCAGCAATAATGGCAGCACCAACACCTGAACCATCTTCAGCTGGAACAATAACAATTGGATCTTCTTTGACATCTTCACCCCATTGAAAGATATCTCTTAAAGCTTTTGCAGCTCTTACTTTAAAATCAGGATATTTATTATAAACAGAACCATCAGCAGCACAATGAGCAGTTTTATAACCTCTTTTTTTACAAATAGCAGCAATACCACAAACACTTAATCTTGCTGATCTTTCACCAACTAATTCAGCAATTCTTCTAATAACTTTTCTTTCAGGAACAGTAGTTTCAATACCTAATTTAGTTTTAAATAATTCAGCAACATCTGATAAATTTTCAAATGGATCTTCTTCAATTTTTGATGGGAATGAAGTATCCATAATATAAACTTGATTTAATTTTGATAAATCTTGATTTTTAAAAATTAATTTCTTTTCTTCAGCTAATTCTAATAAAATAAATCTTAAAATTTCACCTAAATAATAACCAGAATTCATTTTTTCAAAAGTTTGTTGTCCTGGTCTTGGACTTTCTTCATCAATTCTAACATCATATTTAGTTCTTGGTAAAACTTTTTTTTCATTATCAAATGATCCATATTCACAATTTATAGCCATTGGTGAATCTTGTGGTATATCATCTTCAGTTTTACCTTCTAATTTTGGAATATCTTTAACAACATCAAAATATGCACCATTGACACCAGTACCAAAAATTAAACCTAATTTTGCTTCTGGATCAGTATACATTGATGCAACTAATGTACCAACAGTATCATTAATTAATGCAACAACATCAATTTCAACACCAACTTTTTTAATTGCATCTTGTAACATTGGTACAACATCTTTACCTTCAACACCATCAATTGACCAACCTTTTGTCCATCTTTGTAAAACACCTTGAGTGATTTTATCTTGTGATGCAGGATATGAAAATGTAAAACCTAATGGTAAAGTTTCTTTACAACCATCTGGGAATACATCATCAACGAATTTCTTTAAACATTCAGCAATGAAAACCCATAAATCTTCAGATTTACCAGTTCTTAAATGATCAGGTAATTGAAATTTACTTTGGGTAGTATCAAAATCTCTATTACCACCTAATCTAACTAAAACAACTCTTAAATTGGTACCACCTAAATCAATTGCAATATAATCACCAGTTTCTTTACCAGTTGGATATTCCATAACCCAACCAGGGATCATTGGAATATTTCCTCCTTGTTTAGATAACCCTTTATCTAATTCAGTGATGAAATGATCAACAATTTCTCTTAATTTATCACCATTGACATATAATTGTGATTCTAAATTAGCAATTTCTTTTAATAATTCAGGTGAAACATCAGTGAATGTACCTTTTCTATGCTGAGGAGCTTTTGGACCTAAATGAACCATGACTTAATTAAATAATCTTAGAAAATAGAAAGAAAATTTGAAAAAAAAATTAATTTGTTGTTGGATTTATATATTTTAATTCAACCTGGTGATGAAAAATTCAATGTTTGGAATTAGTCCGAAAAAGTCGTGTGCATCGTAAATAATATATTCGACCGGAAAATTATGCGAAACTTTGTGTCAGATTCATCGTCACGTTATACAATTATATTTGATCCCATGGGGTATAATTGATCACCATATTTCTTTTGATAAAACATGATTGAAAATCTTCGCTTTGGATTTTTAATTTACAACTTACCGATCTCAAATATTTGTATGATTAGTATCAGCTGATCAGTGAACCAAAATTAGCTGAAGTTATTTGTAAAGAATCATTTTTAATTGTTAAGATTATACCGGAAGTTAAAGTTGGAAAAGATTTAGTGACTTTTTCATGGAAACTTAATTCTAAGTTAAAGATTACAGATCATATTTTTATTGTGGAAAAATTTGTTCAACTGGAAAGTCATATCTCAATTTGCTCTAAGCTAGATAACTTAAATGTAAGTTTGATAAACGTAGACCTTCACGGCTGACTCTAACGATCTCCATTGTTTTATATTTAGTACTTGCATCGTAATTATTAAAGTATTAAATATGTCAGCTGAACCTCAAAAATAGCTATCATTTTACTTGTATGTACAGGAGTATGAGTTGTACCAAATAAGTAAAGCATAATGCAAATTTAAAATTAGTTGCAATAGTAATCAAATCACTCAGCTCAACTCTTTATAAAGTAGAAGGAACAACTGTTCTTACCCGCTTGAGATTTGTTGAATTATGGTCTAATATTTAGACGGTTTTACGTTAGTTCAAACAAGGTTGGAGCGTTTTGTGCTCTAAATCTTTATTAAGTTTAAGTAATTAAAAATGGATTATCTTGGTTCATTTATTATCTGCATAGTTAAATTGGGTGGATAAAAAAAAGTATTTTATCCAAATGAAATATTCAATCGAAAATGAGGATAATAAATCAGTGAGTTTTTTTTTGTAATGATAATTCCTTTTGTTATCTACTTGTTATTTGTAAATCAAATTAATTTATCCATTTCTTAGTTTAAAAAACGATTATAATCAAGAGTAATTGAAGTTATAAGTTTCCATTGATGTTGCTTCAAGATATTTATTCGGCGTTTACGAAATTTATTTACGCAAATAATCAAGATTATCAATTACATTCAAATCCACCAAGACTTGATAATGAAGATGATGAAATTAAAATTGATACATGTTCCAAACCAGAATCAAATGATGATCAAGAAATGTCAATAAACACTGATTTCAAAACAGAGTCTAATAATCCCAATATAAAATTTGAAAAAGAAGAGATCACAAATTATAAAATCATGGGTTTAGATCTCGATAAAGTTGAAGAATTAAAATTACAAAAATTTGATTTATCACAAACAGTATCAGATGATGATAGAAAACACGTTCATTCAAAAACCTCATTGGGCTCAGGATCAGCTTCAAGAACAAGATCTAAATCACCAATTAAAAATTCAATTAAGGATATGAAATCTATATAATCTAATATTTAATTATTATTAATATATAAATAATGTCATAAAATCTGAGAATATCCAATTGTCTCTTAACTAATTTTAAACTTTGGTTTGGCTATATCCCAAGGACCTTGTAATTCATTTTTATACCTTTGTAAGGATAAGAAATAGTATGGCATGATAAATAATATCACAACCACCACAATCAACCAATATATTAAAAATTTAAAACTCAACAAACTATAGATCAAATAGTTTGTTATGTTAAACAATATCAAAAACAATATATAATGCAACTTCTTATACTTTTTTCTTAACTTGTAATCAAACAAAGGTAGTAGGATATTGATCTGAATTGAGTATAATATAAATAAAAACACTTGTAATGTTGTGTTCAATCTTGAAGCTAAGACAATTGCATTTGATAATGAAATATTCGTTGAAGTGATTGGTTTATAATCATCATTTGAATAATCATGAAATATCGTATTTGAAATACATAACATAAAAGATATTGCCCATATTGAATCTGATGATGTTGATTTTGTTAAAGATTTCAAAATTGGTGAACAAATTAGTAGTATGAATATGATTAAAATGAATGATTTCAAATTTATAGAAGATTTAAATATCACTAAGCCACTAATGGATATTATAGTAGTTGAAATGATTATAATTGTTGGATCCCATTGATTTAAATAAATTCCAATGAACAATAATAAAACTAATAAAATATTTATAATATAAAAAACAATTAATGAAAATTGATCAATTAATTTTAAATAAGAATATTTCGCCACCGAAGTGTTTCTTTTCAATTGTGATAGAAATGATTTATCTGTATAATTATCAGGATACTCTTGTTGAAGATATAGTAGTTTTTTCCATGGTTTCATAATAGGGAAAAAATTAATTATCAAGCATGAATCTTACAGTTCCAAAACATTCCCCTTCAAATTCAGTATATCCCCAGTATCTACCTTCTAAATCTCATAGATCAAACTCTAGCTATGGTGGTATCAGTGGGAACAAATTATCAAGATCAAATACAAATTATACAGACTCATCTTATCTACCAATCAATGAAGATCAACAAAGTTTGAAAACAATAGACAAAATTCCAAGTGCAAAACCAAGTGTCACATATCTGGATAAATTATGGACTCAAATTGATGTCTTGGATGATGTAAAAATTATGGCTAATGAAGTACGATCAAAAGGTAGTTTTTTCAATGAATCATTTGATTTTGAATTAAATAAATTGAAATTGCAACAAGAAAACCTATTACAAACTATGTCATCACAGAATTTCAAGAACCTAAAGAATAATCAAGAATATCAAAAGCAACAATTGTATCAACTACAGAATTCAAGTAAAAATTTATTAAGTAAAGAAAATATCTTACATGAAAATCATGATAAAAAGATAAAACAAGATAAAATTGATTCCTTTTTCAATAACAATCAAGATGAAGATGATATTCAAAATGTTTATAATAAAACCAATTTTGATGAAATTGATAAATATGTAAATCAAATTAAAAAGGATTTGAAAAAATTAAGTGATGCTATGAAACATTTCGATGAATCTACTAGAGAAATATGGTAATATATATCTTAATAACTTGTCGTCCTCTTTGTAAAAAAACCTCCCTCCCTCCCACTTTAATGAAATAATAAATGTAATAACTAAAAGTAAAAAAAATTGTCAAAGGCAGCCCTAAAAACAAATAGTCAACAAATCAAATTGAAATGAAACTAATCTGTCCTGAATACGAATATTCTATGAATAAGGCCAAAAATCAAAAAAAAAAATCACTTCGTCTATCGAAGGTCGAGGGTGCCACTTAGCAGCCAACCCCGTAGGCTTACAACTTTTAACGCAAGGCTCACCTTTTGAAAGGCTGCATTACTCTGCATTTAGACAAATCATTAAAAGTGCACCAACAGGCCATAAGACACATTAATGAGAATCTTTTGAAGTCTTACGAAGCAACAAAATCAATTGATGCAACCCTCGAGCTTCGAGTCCCAGGATAATAGACCTAATGGTCAATCGACCACCGAAAGGGGTCATTCCGATGATATACTTATAGCCCGGGCAAACCGCGGATTCAATTGGGTATTCAAAACTGACTTGTTAGTAGTATCTTGTTAATTCTGAATGAAAAATAATAATACATACTTCAATATCTTGTAATTAAAATGATTTAGCAGCAATTAACATCAAACCAAACTATTTGAAAGTATCAACAGCAACACCAGACCTGTTTGATACCATCAACACCAATTAACATCAAACCAAACCTAATAAGAATCAATACCAATTAATACTCTTAATAAAAATTTAAATGGCAGCATTATATATCCTTTACATGAAAAGTTATTAGTTATTAAAAAATTGAAATTGAACAGATAAAACTTTGATAATTTTGAAATCTAAGGGAATTTGTACCTGTATTTATAGTTTTTCAAAATGTATTGAATCCTAAGAATATATTTATGTTTAATCACGATTTCTTTGAACATATACAATTGATTACAAATTAATCAACCAAGAAATTATTTTGCAACACATATAATGTGAATAATCTTTCCGATAATTTAGTTTGTTAAAGAATGATTTGATTTTGTAATTTAAAAGCAACATTTTAATAAACACGACAAATACAACCTGTATTAATTAAAGTTTTACAACAATTTAATCAATTAAAAAATAATTTTCGTAGCTCAAAATCAATATTTGATACACATAGACTGTACATGAGTTTCACAACAATTTAGTCTGTTGAAGATTACCTATTTTTCAATTTAACCTCAACAATTTAATAAACATGACTGATTCAAGTTTTACAACAATTTAATTTGTTAAAAAATAATCTACTTTGTAGTTCAACATCATGCTGTATATGATTTCTATAATAATTTGTAATAATGATATCCAGTCGAAAATGGATTGCTGGTTGAGCTTTTTAGTATGTCGCAAAAGCGAAAATAGTTTTGACTCAGCTTAATTTTAGAAGGATTTCAAGACAACCATATCATTGGTTTAAATTCCATGTATATAAGTCTTACTCTGAGATTTTCAATTAGATTTATTCTCCATCACAACAAGCAGACAATTGACTTAGTGATATCCTAATTGTCTTTTAATTTGCAATGTAACTTCTCTATTCAAATGTCGACAAATTCGAGACTTGTTTCGCAGTCACTCTAAATTATAGATCCTCATTCATTTATGCTTTGAGAATAATAGATCAGCTTGCGGCAAGTCTCAAGCTAATCATCAATAAAGGTTATCAATTTTGTTGGTCGTGCTTTTAATGGTGAAAAAAAAAATTATAATAAACAATTCAACTTACATGAGTGATAACAATCAAAATCAAAATCAACAGCAAAATACGAATCAACCAAGACCGCAGCAACAGGTTAGAAGTAATCAACCACAATACTCACAGGCTGACCTTAATCGAATAGTCCTTGAATATCTTAATAAAAAAGGATATCATCGTACGGAATCTATGCTTCGATTAGAAAGCTCAAACACACCAACACCTTCAACAGCACCTGTCACACCGGCAACTACAGCATTAGCACAACCGCAAGAGATTGGAGATATAGTTTTATCCGATCAAGATAAGGAACTTAAAGATAAATTATTAATTCGAGAAAAAGAATTAAAAGATTTAAGAGATAAACAACTCAAAGTTGAAAAAGAATTACGTGAATCAAAAGATAGAGAAGTTAGATTGAGTAAAGAGAAAGATTTAAAAGAATTGAAAGCTTTAGAAATGAAAACCAAACGAGAAAATGATCCTGATACTTATTTCATTGCGTATACAATGTTAAGAAGATGGGTAGATTCAAGTTTGGATTTATATAAACCAGAATTATCAAGAATATTATATCCGTTGTTTATACATTGTTTCTTGGAATTAATTTCAAAAGGTTTCAAACAAGAACTGGTTAATTTTTTTGACAGATTTAAAAATGATCATTTAATTTTACATGGTGATGAAATTAAAAAATTTGCAGGTATTTCATTAATTGAACATCTTAAAGAAAATGATTTAGCTATTGCTTTTAGAAAATATAAATATAGAATTTTAGTTTCAAAAACTTCATTAAATTTGTTATTATATTTTTTACATGAAAATGAAGCAGTTGGTGGTGGGATATTAATTAGAATCATAAATCAATATCTTGAACCAGTTATATCTAAGAATAGACCGGATAAAATTGATCAAGAAGGTGAAGCTAATCCAGAAGAAGGTATCAGTGAATATATTGTAAATACTAATGAAATTGAGAAATTTAATAATGAAAAGCAAGTGAAATTGGGTAAATTTCCTTTAGATTCTGAAACATCAAAAGAAATTGAAGCTGAATTAAAAGTTAAAGATGAAAAAATTGATACAATAAATGATAAAACATTAACTGAAGAATTTCAACAAATTTATAAACCAGATTCAGATTCTCCAATAAGAGAAACTTTACCATTACCTTTGAAAGATTCAAATGATATAAAAAGAATGATTTTACAAATTGAAGATTCAAGATCAAAAATTAAATTAGGTTCAATACAAGCAAGTTTACCATCTGTTTGTATGTACACATTCCATAATACAAATAATAATATGACATGTATTGAATTCAATGAAGATTCCAATTTAATTGCATGCGGGTTTCAAGATTCTTTTATTAAACTTTATTCATTAGATGGTAAACCTTTAAAATCAGTATTAAAAAAAGATCGTAATTCAACAAATTCAAGAAAATTAATTGGTCATTCAGGTGCAATTTATGGTTTATCATTTTCACCAGATAATAAATTTTTAATCAGTTGTAGTGAAGATAAAACTATTAGATTATGGTCATTGGATACTTTTACTGCATTAGTTTGTTATAAAGGTCATAATCAACCAATTTGGGATATAAAATTTTCACCATTGGGACATTATTTTGTAACTAGTTCCCATGATCAAACTGCAAGATTATGGGCAACTGATCATATATATGCATTAAGAATATTTGCTGGTCATATAAATGATGTTGATTGTGTTGAATTCCATCCAAATTCAAATTATGTATTTACAGGAAGTAGTGATAAAACATGTAGAATGTGGGATGTTTTAAATGGTTATTGTGTACGTATATTTATGGGTCATACTGGAGCAATCAATTGTTTAGCAGTACTGCCCGATGGTAGATGGTTAGCTAGTGCTGGTGAAGATTCAGTTATAAATTTATGGGATATTGGAACTGGACGTAGATTAAAAACTTTAAAAGGTCATGGTAGATCATCAATTTATTCAATTACTTTTTCAAAAGATGGTAGTATATTAATTAGTGGTTCAAGTGATCAATCAGTTAGAATATGGGATGTTAGAAAAAATTTAAATGATGCTGGTCCTCAACCTGAAGCTTTTACAAATGAACAAGATGAAAATAAAGAAAATGAAACAAATGGATCAACAAAAGATCAACAACCACCACAGCCAATCAGAAAAGATATTATAGCAAGTAGTGATCATATGACTGCTTTTTTCACAAAAAAGACACCTGTGTTTAAAGTACATTTTACAAGAAGAAACTTGTGTCTTGCCGCAGGTGCTTATCAAAATTGATAAAATTAATTTGTCATAATAATATACAATTGCTATAAAATTATTTTTCATGGGGTAATAAAATTATACTTATCTCTTGAGGTTAAAAAAAGCCTTGTTAATGGTTTGAAATATTATCTAATTTTGACAGTTAGATGTATGGCTTTTTTAATAATGACCATACCTCAACTGAACAAAAGATTATCAAATCACATCTTTTATTAGCAATTTAACACAGTTTTGACAATACATTATTGTAATCAGTTAATTCAATCGCTCGAGCAATAAAGCAAATAATACAATAATAAATCGCAAAAATATTTAACCAATTAACCGAGTATAAGCAAAAGAAAAAAAAAAAAAAAAAAATCAGTTACGGCAGTACATACATAAAAATTTATGTTTGGTCTAAAATATGTTTCAACAAGAAAAATTAACATGGGTACGAGTACTTTCTATTTTTAATTCTCACATTGAGTGATTTTATTGTCAATGGCTTAGGAAAACTGATTTTTGGTTATGATCATTACTCGATTATAATAGGAGAAAAGTTATGTATTTAAATTTTTTTCGAAACTGTGAATCAGCTTAAATACTGACTATTGATAAATGAAATTATTTTTAGCAATAGTGATGTTTGAAGCAATATAGGAGTCAAACAATAATATATAAATACTCCACTAAATTTCAAAATTTCATTTCTAATCAACTTACTTTTTCACATATTTTATTCATAATGCAATTCTCAACTACTATTTTAACCTTATCAGCTATTGCAATTGCTGTTGAAGCAAATGTTGTTTCAAGTGCTGCTGGTAAAGCTACAAGTGCCGCTGGTTCAGCCGTTGGATCAAAAACTTCATCATTAGCTAACTCAGTCTCATCAAAAGGTGCTAGTGCATTAGGTAAATCTGGTTCAAGCTCTGCTTCTTCAGGTTCATCATCATCAGGTTCATCATCATCAAAATCAAGCTCAGGTTCTTCTTCAGCCGGTGCTGCTGAATTCGCTGGTTACATGGGTGCTGGTGGTTTAGCTGCTGTTGCTGGTTTATTATTATTATAAGAAAATATAATAGAGGTATAATTACAAGATTATTCAAATTCAATTCAATTATAGTATAGTTTAATTTAGTTAAAATATAAAATATTGATTATTTTGAAATGAAAAATTACAATCTCACAATCTCTCTGACACCAGCAATAATAAACGTTTGCAATTGTGAAATTCATGTGAATTGAACAAAATGATTTTTTACGTTTTGTATAATTTGCAAT
>JAKTYD010000015.1:46309-326452 GCA_030564645.1 Insectozyma morakotiae
TCTTCTTAAATTTGAAAAAAAAAAAGAAAAAAAAAAAAAAAAAAAAAAAAAAGGAGTACAAAAAAAAAAAGATTTTACGAGATTTGCCAAGAAATTTTGTATTCCTTCTATTAGATTCATCTTACATTTTTCTCTTAACCTATTTATATTCCCCTGAATCAACAACTCATGAGTAGTGGAATACCTTGTATAAGAAAAAGTTTGAGCTTCAATGTTAGTAGGTATAACTATTAGCTTGAGGGATTTAATTTTCTTCACAGCCTGCCTCGTGGTTATATTTTCAAAATTAATTTTGTGATTTATAATTTCCATTACGATTTCTAAAATACAAAATCCTCTGATTGTTTAAAGTTTCTATTTTTAGGACAAATAGAGGCTTTTCAAAACTTTAATTCGTAGTTCTAATGAATTTATGCTCGAAACAAAGTTTGAACTTAAAGGTAAAAAAAGACTGAACTCGAAAGTTATCGTATCTAACTGCCGTGATTGATAAAGTAACCAATAAATCAAAGAATTATTCACAGTTTTAATTTGATACTATTTAAATTTATTGTCTAAATTTGAATTTTTTGGAAAGATACAGGGAGGGCATAATGCTTTTAAAGTTTATCCGAAAAGAGCTTAAAAAGTTTTTCTCAAAAGATAAGAAATACATATCAGTGTAATTATAAGAAGGTTTTAATTATACATATAATCTTCCTTGTTCAAGGTCAAGCCAATGACCAACTGTAATTCGATTTCAACAGAAGTGAAGTTGATCAGGACTTTTTTAGAATTTGACTGAAGATCAAAAATACAAAAAATGCAATCATTGGTGTTCTAAACACCGTTATCAATTTCAGAAACATTGATTTTTTTATTTGAAATTTTGGATTCTCGCTATGACAAGATTATCAACCACGAGTTTTTATTTATATTTAATCTATCTATGCAAATCATTCAGTCCCAAGTTTATGGTCGAGCCTGAAGATATAAGCTCAGTTGCTCAAGGTGATCCTTTCAATCTAAAGCTGTTCACCTAATCAATTGTTGTGAAAATTGCAAATAAAGAAGCAAAGAATCTTTTGATTAAATTTGGTTCAACAACTTCAACATGATCAATTTTTCTAGCTTTGTTTTTCTTATTTGACCAAAACTCAACTTTTTCTTTAAACTCCAGACAATAATCAATATCTTCATTATAATTAGGTAAATTTTCACTTACATTTAAAAATTCAATAACTTCATCATTTGATTTCAATTCTTCTTGATATTGAATACTAGAAATTACTAATTCAGGTGAAGAGTGTATATCATTGGCAATACCCCATTTAAAATCGTTTTTGTTTTTGAATTTTTCAATCCCAATTCCATATATTTGAACATAACATATTAAATTCTCATCAAGATTTGTATAAAGAATTCCATCATTTGAATTAAAAAGATCAAATTTTGAGTAATAGAATGTAAAAGGTATGATAATTAATGTAAGAATATAATATAACATGATTATAATTTGAGTCCAAATCTATTGGTTACATTTTTATCGAAATTTAAATTTGATTGCTTTTAGATTTAATTGTAGTGTATATGCACAATAGTCTATTTAGTGTATTTTCTTATGGGGTTGATTTGGTAGCGAGCTATGTTGACAACTTATATCTAAATTATTTTCACATTTTTTAAGATTCAATATAAATTCTAAGGAGAAGTATTAGTGCTCAAAGAGATCAAGAAGTTAAAAGTATATTTTCTGAAAGCAAGGTCCTTTTTGAAAAATTTTGCTGCAAAAAAACAAAAATTGCACAAATATTGCACTTTCAGTTAACCAGCGGTTTGCAAACTTTAGGGACCAAATTATCTAGTCTTGATGATTAGATAAATTTGGACTTTAGTCGAAATGATCTTATAATGTAAAAAGAAATATTTTAATTGTTCAAAAATATTAAATCCGTAATCGATGCACCGTACTGAAGAAAACGCAAAACTGATTCTTACAAAGAACTTTGTAGCTTAATATTCGATGTCAAAACGTGGTATTAATCAAACTGAAAGGGTTTATTCTGTTATTTTTCAAAATGTTTTTGTCTTGGCTGGAAGGTTAAATTTCCTTCACATGTAATGAAACCTAAGAACTTGGAACATATATTAAAAGGTTATGATTTCCAAAAGAAATAACGCTTGAATAAAAAAAGGCTTGAAAAGTTTGATGTGGAGATATAGTACAGACATTCCAAATAAGGAGTAAAACATTTAATATTTACTTTTCAGATATTTATAACATCCCACGAATTAAAATTATACGAAAATTAAATCATAAACAAACAAACAAAAGGATGAACTTTATTGGACTGCGTCATTCGGACATTTCAATTTTCAGATTATTACGTGATTATCAACAAAGTTTTATTTATTTCGAGTAGATGGCACAAAACGTGACAAATGTCTTGGTATGAATTGATAGTTGAAAAGGGAAAGATGTGGTAGCGAAAAAGGGTTTTGTGTCTTGTTAAATTTTAGTAACACTTCCAAATCGGGTAATTTATCCTGTATATAGTTTATATATGATGCAGTCATTCAAATTCCCCAACTGAAAAATTTAAAAATAACATTTTCAATATAAATTCATCAAATTCCAACTTTTTAAATATACCAACGATTCAACATCTTTTAATTGTTTTCCAATAAAACATTCATTCATTCATTTACACAAATTATAACAAATAAAAAAAATGAAATTTTCAACTTATACATCATTGATTATATCATTAATTTCATCAATAACTTTAGTATCAGCAGCTGATGAACAGGACCTTCAGTTCTTAACTGCATTAGTGAATGACTTTCAAAGTCACAGAGCTGATTATTTAAGGTATTTACAAACTGCAACTGGTGTTCCATCACAATTAGAAACTTTTGCAACTCAAGTTATAACCTATAGAGATGATTCATATACAACATTATTAGACAATCCAGACTTTGATGTTACAACATTAGAAAATTTTGCAACTGGTTTACCATGGTATACAAGAATTGAAGCAAATGCAGGTAGTATCAACACAGAAAATAATAGTGCATCTTCAACATCTGCATCATCAGGATCTTCTGGTTCTTCATCACATTTATCATCAATAACATCTGCAGGTGGAGCTGGCTCTGCTGGCTCATCAACAACATCCTCACATTCATCTACTACCTCAGTTGACTCAGAAGCTATAGCTACAGGCTCAGGAGCTAATGGTAACTTGATCAGTACTAGAGGTGTATTAGCTCCTATTGGTGCTGTTGTTGGTGTATTAGTCATTGCATTGTTGTAACATTAAAAAAAATTATATATTTATATAGACAAACTGATTTAATTGATACCCTATTTAAAATATTTTAAGCAGTCATATATAATTGTAAATACTTTAAATTCCATAAAAAATTATCCATACATTCGATTGGTAACCAGTTTTCCTTTAGATCATGATAAATCTCAATTTTGATTAAATTAATTAAATTACTTATATTTAAATTTAATAATTTCAATCCATATTCAAATTCATAATTTATATAAATGGTTTCACCTTTTGAATTTATGGATTTTTCATTCAAGATCGGATCATAAAATAATGGGAATTTAAAAGGTTTTGGTATTCTCTTCATCATTAATGTTTTTTGATAATTACTATTAAATTTATTCGGCACGGGATAAGTCTCTGAGATTTCATCAATTATAAATAGATGATTATTAGTTGTATTTAATAAAATGTCATATTTCAATTTAATTTTTGTTAAATTTGAAATTAGTTTTAAAAATTGTCCAATGAATTGTAATATTGTATTAATTTGTGAAACTTGAAATTTAATTAATTGAAATTCATTTACGAAATTCGGTTGATAATAACGATTTTTTAAATAAATCTCTTCATTCTCTCGTTCCTTGTTGTAAATAATTTTGAGTAATGAACTTATGGAGGATGGAAATTCAAATCCAATTATTGAATATGCCGTGGTTGAGTTTTTTGTCTTTGATGATATTTCATCAATTACATATACTTGATTAATTATATTTACATGATTTGACAACTGTTTTCGAAATTTTAGATTATCTTCAATCATCAAATTATTTATATTTTTCATTTCATCCTCAATTGAATTTATTTTATTTTCATTTTCAATCTTTTCAACTTCATTAAACTGTTTAATTATGTAATGAATTCTTTCTTTCTCAATTATTAGATTATTGATTTTATTTGTTATTACTTGATTTACACTTTTCAAATTCTTTATTTGTATACTCAATAAATTATAAGTGTATTGTACCTTACCCATATTCTTATTCAAATTCATTAAATTTTCAACTGAGTTTGATCCATCGTTGACAATTGAATTAATTTGCTTATTGATTTTAAATTTTGAAATTTCCAACTCTTCAATTGATTTATGTAGATTGTTAATTGATCTTATTAAATCAAACGAATAGGATGGAATTGAACCTTCATTGGAGTCAAATACTTTATTTCTCGAGTCACTCTTTAGCATGTCTATCATTGTGAACCATTTAAAATTGTTACTATCTTTATTACTCAATCGTAGACTTAAACAATTCGATTTAAAATTCTGACTATTATTGATCTGCGATTCATTAATTGAAATTAAGTTTGTTGACGAAAGGTTCAATTTATATATACAATATACTTCCCAATCATTTCTAGCTTGTAATGGTTTGTTGTACCATAATTTGATTATGAATTTATTATAATTTGGTGGAATATATGGTAATTTGAACTCAAATCTCGGATTGATGTCAAAGTTCGAGACTTCACTTATGTGTAATAGTTTATTTGATTTGTATAAATGAATGGATATGAAATAGATTGATAATTGTTGAGTTGTAATTGATTGATATTCTTGATTGATTTCATCATTTATACTAAAAACTGATGTTCGTCTTTTGAATTGTTTATAAGGAGATACCACGGTATTTTGTTGTTTGATATCATTTATATTTGTGTCGTTGGTTGTGGTAGAAGAATGTAAATTATAGAATTGGATTGAAGTTAGATTTTGTAATTTAGCATGGTATTTAATACTAGAGTGTGAATGATGTTTAATAGAATTCGTAGTAGTGACATTACCATTGGTGTAGTTGTTATTTCTAGTATTGTCGTTGTTCATTTAATTGTGAATGGATGATGATCATTGATGAAAGTGATAAAGTACTGATAAACAAAGTTGAAAAAGATTTGGTAAATTTCCTTTTGGATGCGAAAATTGATAATAGTAAGAATATGATATACTATCACTGATAACTATTCACTGTCGGTAAATAAAAAGTTATTCGAAATACAAACCATCAGAGTAAAACCTGTCGAGTCATTGTACCAAATATAGATTGTCAACTCTGGTATTTTCTAAGTTCATAAGCTGAGACCAAATTGGAAAAACTAACTCTAAAATAAAGCTAGTGAAAAAAAATATCAACTAATTTTATTTAGCTATCATCGACCAACCAGCCAACAAACAAAACCTATTCTGTATTATATTGTATGAATTATAGTTGTTACATCACTTCTGATATAATTTGTCATGTCAGAGAGGAAAAGATTTGGTAAGATTACTTCTATTTTCAATCATGGCCATTCATCAAATTCAAATTCATCTCCACCACCATCCTCATCCACGAGATCCACCAATACACCAACATCTAGATCAATTAATACACCTGCTTCTAACCCAAGATCTACAAATATCTCACAAAGCCAACCCAAACCATCTATTGCACCGCCCACATCGCATTCCCCTTTGAAACCATTAAATAAACCATTACTTAATAATAATCATCAATTAAATCATAAACATTCCCAAAGCTCATTAAATCCTTCAATTCATTCTTCAAATACTTTAGCATCAACTACAAATAGACTAGATCCCAATTATAATCATTTAAGTTTATCACCACAATCAACAACAACTACAACTTCAAGGCTAAGGAGAAAGCCACCTCCAACACCACCACCACAACTGCATTCACTATCAACTAGTGACACAGATTCATTTATATTTAATCCTATAGATACTTATTCAAATTCAAACTCACCTTCAAAATCAACTGGTTCAACAACTTCAAGACCAGATATAATAGCAGATTTGGAGACTCAAATTGATAATTTTTTAATTAATGATACAAATAGTTCAAGTAGACATTCAAACTTTGATGATGATGATGCTCCATATCCTTTAGATTCTCTAATCTCAACTCCAAATGATTCACCACAATTAAGTCAAAATGATCAATTTGAAAATCATTCATCACCACAAGTAAGTGAACAATTTGAAAATTATCCATCATCTCAATTTGAAAACACCTCACTAAATGATGAATCAAACCCATTTGATTCTAGATCTTCTTCAATAAGTTCATTATCATCACCACTTCAGATAAATACACAACAGCAACCACTACAAGATTTTCAACATTCACAAATACCCGAAACTGCCAATACAAGTTTTGATTATCCAGAAAGAAATATCTCCAATAAAGGATCAATCCCACCACCAATTAGTCAACATTCTTCATTAAATAGAATATCGACTCAAAAATCATCAAGAGATTCACCTAGTCAAACTCCTTATCCACCATCTTTAAACAAAACACCAACGAATTTTACCTATTCATCAAATAATTCCAATTATCAATCTCATAGACCAACTTCCTCTATTGGCTCTATACATTCAAATTCGTCAAGAAATGTTAATTTGGCTGTTTTGAAGAAAACAATGAATTTAAAACCAGGTGAAGGTGAACGAAGTTATTATGTTTATTCAATAAGAAGAAGTGCCGGTACTGCTTTCAATGAAAATGGTCCATTGAAATGGAAATTACCGGTTGGAATATTACCAATTGATAAATCAGCAACGAAAGAAAATTCTAATGGGAAATATAAAAGATTAATTGGAGGTAATTCTTATAATAGAACTTCAAGGTATCAAAAAGCTTCAGGGGTTGAATTAAAACATGGACATTTGAAACCAAGATTATTAGCAAGTGAAGTTGATGATAGAGATGATTCAAGTATGTTTAATTTTGATCAACAACAGCAAAAGAAAACAATTGTAAATCCATTAAAGAATAACGAATCTAGATCTAGCTCGGACTTTGATAAGACTTTAGTTTCAAGAGATAATTCTTTAAAAAGAACCACAACTGATGGATCCTTATTGACTGGTGATACACAATCTTCAATTTCAACAACTACAAATACATCATCATCGAAATTAAACCGTAGTAATTCAACAAATTCAAATAAATCTATCGGTAGTTTGAACGATGATAAATTAAATTCATTAGGTTATTATCAACATAAAAGTTATAAATATGATGAAAATGAAAGCGATACAACTGAATTAAACACTGAAGAACAAGGAAACCAGGACTTCAATGAACAATTTATAAATGCATTTGATAATGATGATATTGATATTGATGAGGATCGTCCAAAATTAGTATTAGCCAATCCTGATTATGATTCAAGTGATGAAAGTAGTTAGATAATACACATGGTAGTTTTTTTTGTCGTGCGGTTTTTTCTCTTGATTTAATTTTCATCCAATTTTATTTTTCAACACGTAAAAACAAGAATAACTTTCATGAGTGATTGTGGTTATACATTGATCTATGAGCCAAATACGGCCAGCAAAACATCAGTCAATGAGTTTAAAAACTTATTAGAAAAAGGTAAGGACGATGTTAAAGTAGATACAATGAAGAAAATTTTGATCACAATCTTAAATGGAGATCCATTACCAGATTTATTAATGCATATCATAAGATTCGTAATGCCATCAAAAAATAAAGAATTGAAGAAATTGTTATACCATTATTGGGAAGTATGTCCTAAAATGGATTCAAATGGTAAAATGAGACAAGAAATGATTTTAGTTTGTAATGCAATTCAAAGAGATTTACAACATCCAAATGAATATATTCGTGGTAATACTTTGAGATACCTTACAAAATTAAAAGAACCTGAATTGTTAGAAACTTTGGTACCAAATGTTAGACAATGTTTGGATCACAGACATGCTTATGTACGTAAAAATGCTGTATTTGCATTATGGTCAATTTATAAAGTTAGTCAACATTTAAGTCCAGATTCTGATGAATTGATTTATAACTTTTTAATTGATGAACTGGATTCTGTTTGTAAAAGAAATGCATTTGTTTGTCTTGGTGATTTAAATAGAGATGCAGCATTACAATATATTCAATCAAATATTTCAATAATTGAAACTTTAGATCCTTTATTACAATTGGCATTTATTGAATTTATTAAAAAGGATTCTATTAAATATGTTCAATTGAAGCAACAATATACTCAATTAATTACTGAATTGATTGAAAATTCTACTTCAAATATTGTTATTTATGAAGCTGCAAATACTTTGACTGTTTTAACTTCAAATCCAACATCAATTCATTTAGCCGGTGTCAAATTTGTCGAATTAGCTACCAAAGAATCAGATAATAATGTCAAGATTATTACTTTGGAAAGAATCAGTGAATTACATTCCCAACATCCAGGTGTTTTACATGATTTATCATTAGAAATTTTACGTGTGTTACAAAGTCAAGATTTAGATGTCAAAAAGAAAGCTTTAGATGTTGTAACAAAATTCATTACAACCAGAAATGTTGAAGATGTAGTTAAATTATTAAAGAAAGAAT
Organism: Insectozyma morakotiae; assembly: GCA_030564645.1. Taxonomy (NCBI): domain Eukaryota; kingdom Fungi; phylum Ascomycota; class Pichiomycetes; order Serinales; family Debaryomycetaceae; genus Insectozyma; species Insectozyma morakotiae. The sequence goes on from JAKTYD010000015.1 coordinate 55,002, forward strand.
TACAATCAACTAACTTATCAAATGATGATAAAAATTCCGAATATAGACAAATCTTAATTAATTCCATTCATCAATTAGCTATAAATTTCAGTGAAGTTGCCGAAAGTGTGATTGATTTATTATTAGATTCAATTGTTGATTTGAATTCAACTGCGGCTTATGAAGTCATAACATTTGTTAAAGAAGTTGTTGAAAAATTTCCAAATTTAAGACTTTCAATTTTGAAAAGATTAATTGGTGCTTTACCTTTTGTTAAAAGTGGGAAAGTATTTAGAGGTGCTTTGTGGATTATTGGTGAGTATACATTGGAAGAATCTATCATACAAGAATCTTGGAAATACATAAGATCAAGTATCGGTGAAGTACCAATTGTTTCAAGTGAATTGAAAGAAACCCAAAAGGAAGAAGGAGAAGAACAACAATCAGGAGAGAAGAAAAAGAAAGGTCCAACTGTTTTGCCTGATGGTACTTATGCAACTGAATCTGCATTAACTACAGAGACAACAAATACCTCCACCAAGAATGATGATTCAAAACCTCCAATTAGAAAACAAATTATGGCTGGTGATTTTTACTTAGGTGCTGTATTATCATCAACCTTGGTTAAATTAATTTTAAGATTACAAAATTTAAACACAGCCAAGAAAATTTTAAATCCATTAAAAGCCGAAGCTTTATTAATAATGGTTAGTATTATCAGATTAGGACAATCAAATTTAGTATCAAAGAAAATTGATGAAGATTCAATCGATAGAATTTTATCATATATAAAAATTTTAAATGATGAAGAGGATTATAAAGAAATTCAAACAAGTTTCTTACAAGAAACAAAAGATGCATTTAAAACACAAATTGCAAATTCTGAATCAAAGAAACAAGAAGCAATCACTAATGAATTACACAAGAATGCTGAACAAATTGATGATTCAATTAATTTCAGACAATTAAATATTGATTCAATATCAACCAATAAAAATGAATTAGATGATTTAAATACTATAGAATCACAATCAAGTTTGGAAAAGAAAGAAAATCTATCATCAAGATTGAATAAAATTATACAATTGACAGGATTTTCCGATCCAATTTATGCAGAAGCATTTATAAAAGTTCATCAATATGATATTGTACTCGATGTTTTATTAGTCAATCAAACAACAGACACATTACGTAATTTATCAGTTGAGTTTGCAACTCTTGGTGATTTGAAAGTTGTTGATAAACCAACCACAGCAAATATAGGTCCACATGGCTTTTATAAAATTCAAACTACAATTAAAGTTACATCTGCAGATACTGGAGTTATATTCGGTAATATCGTTTATGATGGTCATCATTCTGATGAAAATACTATTGTTATATTAAATGATGTTCATGTAGATATAATGGATTATATAAAACCAGCCACATGTTCAGAAAATCAATTTAGAAAAATGTGGAATGAATTTGAATGGGAAAATAAGATTACTATCAAATCAAATATAAATTCATTAAAAGTATATCTTGAAGAATTAATGAAAGGTACAAATATGAACTGTTTAACTCCTGGTGCTATAATTGGTGAAGAATGTCAATTCTTATCAGCAAATTTGTATTCAAGATCAACATTTGGAGAAGATGCTTTGGCTAATTTATGTATCGAAAAACAAACCGATGGTCCTATCATTGGTCATGTAAGAATAAGATCAAAAGGTCAAGGATTGGCTTTAAGTTTAGGTGATAGAGTTGCAGCAATTTCAAAAAAGGGTAAAAATAAATCTATCGTAAAAGTTTAATAGATGCTTAACTCGAATACACTTTCTCAATTCATAATCATACTTGTATATTATCTGAACTTGAATATAAAAACTCTAGTAGTTGTTTTTTTGAATTCAATTTGATTTGTTTGTTTTCAACTGAAATATTTTTCAAACTTTGATCTAGTTGGAATCCAAAAACATTTTCAGGTTCTTTATGATATTCAACTGTCAATTTTTTATCTATACAATTCATAATCATATTAAAAAAAGAATTGAAGTCCCCTTGTATGAAATAATGATCAACATCTAAATCATAACCGACATTATCAATATACTTGAAACCAGTGAAGTTTGATTGTTTGATATTTGATTTTAGTAATAAGTTTATTTTATAATTTGATGATTTCAAGGTAAACAAATCACCGCTTATGATATTTTGATTATTGATCTTTAAATTAATTGAATACACAAGATATACAAAGCATTTTGAAACTTCAATTTTTGATCCGTAAATCATCAAGTACTGATCAATGACACCTGATGATTCTTTCATAATGACAATATCTTTAATTTCAAACTTTTCAATTAAATCATTTTTTATATTCAAGTCAACCAATTTTGAAACTTCCAAATTTGACAACACAATAGTTACACATGCGATTGATTCGGTCAATGATGGTTTTTGATGTTTAGTTGATACTTTATTAACGTAGTTTAGTACTTTTGATTCTTCTAAATATGATTTTGATTGATTTCTCAATTCTTCTGGATCTTCATTACTCAACAGTAGAAACTGATGTGGATCTTGTACCTTACTAGTATTATTGTGGTGATTGTAATGATTGTAGTTTCTTTTCCTTTTCCTATAATTGTTATTCATGGTTTATCCATAGATTTATCTAATCGTGTAATCTTGTACAATTTGATTTTTTTTTTACCGTTCCATCTCACTAAATCGAAATTTTCATTTCAAAGACAGAGTACTAGATTATAATAATGGGTAAAAAAGATAGTACCAAATCAAAATCATCATCAGATGATACCAATGTTGAACAAGACAATTATGAAAAAAGAATGTCTGCAGTATTACCATTTGCAAAACCATTAGCCACCAAAAAATTAAACAAAAAAATTTTGAAAACAGTTAAAAAAGCATCAAAAGCTAAACATGTCAAAAGAGGTGTCAAAGAAGTTGTTAAATCTTTAAGAAAAGGTGAAAAGGGTTTAGTCATTATTGCTGGTGATATATCTCCTGCCGATGTCATATCTCATATACCTGTTTTATGTGAAGATTCAAGTGTTTCATTTATTTTCATACCTTCAAAAGAAGATTTAGGTTCAGCCGGAGCTACTAAAAGACCAACTTCTTGTGTCATGATAGTACCAGGTGGTGGAAAATCCAAGAAAAACGCTGATAAAACTGATGATTATAGAGAAAGTTATGATGAGATTGTTAAAGAAATTTCATCAATTGAATAAATAAACAAATGTAATGAATAGATATATAATACAAAGTATAATGAAAGTGAATTATATCTCTCGTAGAATGGTTCGTTGATAAACAAATATTTACATTGTATAGACAGAAAAAAAAGGTTCCAATTTCAATTTCAAAAGCAAACAAATATATTTATTCAATTATGAGTTATGATAATACTTCTAATGCAAACGATCTAGATAGTAATCAATTGGATTCAGACTCCTTAACTGCGGTTGACTATATTGAAAAACAAATTGAACTCGAAAAAGAAGCTAAAGCAATAATGCCTTACGATCCAAATGAATGTACTTATGAAAAAGGTGAATTACGACAAACAATTTTCGCATGTTTGACATGCTCTGCAGAAAATGATAATACTCCCATAGGTGTCTGCTACTCATGTTCTATTCAATGTCACTCAAATCATGATTTAGTTGAACTATTTACAAAACGAAATTTTGTTTGTGATTGTGGTACTACCAAAATGTCAAATACTCCAAATGGGGCTTGTAAAATAAGGAGAAGTTCCAATAAAAATCCTCGTAAAAATTCCAATTTAGAACTACCGGCTGAAGATATACCTTCATCAACAAATCGTTATAATCAAAATTTTTTTGGAAAATTTTGTGGTTGTAAACAAATTTATAATCCATTGGAAGAGACTGGTCATATGATTCAATGTTACTTCGGTTTTTCATGTGGTGAAGACTGGTATCATGATAAGTGTATCATGGGATTCAAACCAGATGCATTTAAAAAACAAATTGAACCAAAAGATGATATTGGTGAAAATATGTTGGACAAATTATCTCCACCTGGATTAGACGCAGGTTTACAATTTTTTGGAGCTGATGATAAAATAGATCAAATAAAAAAAGATGAGAATGAAGAGCAAGAGAAACAACAGCATGAACAAGAAGATATCGATTCAATTGAAAAATTAAAGTATTTTCCAAAATTGGATAAATTTGATCAATATATATGTTGGCAATGTGTTGAAAAATTTAAGGATATTTTCAATCAATGGGATCTACAGATTCCAGGAACGATTTATGAAAAATTACCACGATTCGAAAATATAAATACTATTGAAGATTGGTATAAGTTGAAAACTCAAGATATAGAACCAAGTACCAAAAAAATAAAATTAGAATCAACAAATTCAGCTTCTCCGGAAGAATATTCAATTTTTTTATCAAAGAATTTCAAAAACCAAGTAGAATCAAAATTTAATCAATTAGATCAAGATTCAAAATTATATCATTTTTTAAGTAATAACCAATATTTATTTAATGATGACCCAACATATCAACCACCAACTGATCAATCTGAAGAAGAATGGTCAACAACAGTCTCCTACTTGGATATGTGCGCTGCTGATGCTTTACATTCACTACCAAAAGATAAAGCAATTGAAAGTATTGAAGCTTATGATAAAATACGATCTAAATTACGAGATTTTTTTAAACCATTTGCGGAACAAGGTAAAGTTGTTACTGAGGATGAAGTTAAGAATTTTTTTGGTAAATTTAAAGAAGAAAATGAACAATTTTAAAATGTACAATTTATTTACATTATTACTATTTACATTTCTTTCTTATTCTTTTGTTTTTTATCATCCAATTTTTGGAATTCTTCTTTCCAAACATTATTTGCTTCTTGTTTATCTAAATCTTGAAATAAATGTTCAAATGCTTCATGATACCAATCAACTGGTAAATATTCAACTCCTTCTTTTACATCATCGGGTATATCTTGTAAAAGGTATTCAGAATCTTTTGGTATTATGATCTTATTATAACCAGCTCTTTTTGCACCAAGAGTTTTTTCTCTTAATCCACCAATTGGCAACACTTTCCCACTTAATGTAATTTCACCTGTCATAGCTATATTATTAGGTAAAGATTTGTTCAATGCTAATGACATTAATGAAGATGTAAAAGCAACACCTGCTGATGGACCATCTTTTGGTATTGAACCTGATGGACAATGAACATGAACTTGTGCAACGTCAAAGAATTTATTTTCTGGGAAATTTTTAATCATAAATTGTTTAGCAAATGAATACGCAATTGATGCAGATTCTTTCATAACATCTTTCAATGAACCAGTAACACTTAAATGTCCATTATTTCCATTACTTGAACTTATAGAATCCGTCAAAATAGATTCAATGTATAATGCATCACCATCACCCGAATTGTTATAAGCTAATCCTGTAGCAATACCTGGAGCTAATGTTTCATATAATCTATCTCTTGTATAAATTTCAGGTCCAATATAATCTTTCAATTCTTCAGGTGTAATAACAATCTTCAAATCCGATGGGATATCTAATTTTTTGATCTCTTCTTCAACTTCAACTTCAGTGGTTTCTTTTTTATCATCATTTTCTTCGGTTTTTGGTACTGCTTCTTCTTCAACAATCTCAGTTTCAGCAATTTCCTTAACTTGATCCATTTTCTTATCCTCCTCACCTTCTACTTGTTCAACTATTTTTCTTGAAACTTTACCAAAAATTTTATCAATCAAATGTTTAACTTTACGAACACCACTTTCTCTACAATATTTATCAATTAATCTTGAAATGGTTTCTCTTGGAATTTCAACATGCTTTAAATCTAACCCTACTTTTTCACTAGCTTTTGGTATTAAATGCCTTATCGCAATTTCAATCTTTTCATTTTTTGTATAACCATTTACTTCAATTATTTCCATTCTATCCAATAAAGGTCTTGAGATTGTATCTAAATAATTGGCAGTACATAGGAATAAAACCTTTGATAAATCAACTTTAACTTCAATAAAATTATCAACAAAACCAAAGTTTTGTTCTGGATCTAAGATTTCTAAAAATGATCTTGCAGCACCACCTCTTGCAGTATTATCTAATTTATCAATTTCATCAACAACCATTAAAGGATTTGAGGTTTTAGATTGTATTAAGGACGTTATAATTCTTCCTGGTACAGCACCAACATAAGTTCTTCTATGACCTTTGACATCATGAACATCTTGAACACCACCAACGGAAATTCTTGAATATTTTCTATTCAATGATTCAGCAATTGATTTTGCAATTGATGTTTTACCGGTACCTGGTGGACCTGCTAAACATAAAATTTTACCATTAACAGAACCAGAAACTTTACCAACGGATATAAATTCTAATATTCTATCTTTAACATCTTTTAAACCATAATGATCTCTATCTAAAATTTCTCTAGCTTTTTTTATGTCAAATGAATCTTTTGAATAAACTCCAAATGGTATTTGTGTTAAATAATCTAAATATTTTTCAGTTATACTCAGTTCCATATCACTTGAAGTACCTAATTTACCAATTTCATTATTATAAGCTTCTTTTGCTTCATCGGTTAATTTTAATTTCTTAATTCTTTCTTCAAATTTTTTACCCTTTTGACCACCAGGTCCATTTTCTAAACCTGCAGCTTTCAATAATTCTTTTGTATAATCTTTTATAATCATTTGTGCACTTGCTAATTCTAATTTTCTTTGATAATTTTTTTTAGCTTTCAATCTTATTGCATCTGCATCAACTTCAGCTTTTAATAAATCTAAAGTTTTTTCAAGTCTTTTTTGAACATCAAACGTGTCGATGATTTCTTGGATTTTTTTAGGTTCACCATGGACAACTGATCCAACATAATCTGCTAATAATGATGGGTTGTTTAAAATTTTTTTACCTTGTTCAGAACCTAAAATATCTGATGGAAATCTTGAACATAATTCTTTAATAGTTTGAACTAAAGCTTTTATATCTATATTATCTTTATCATAACTTTCATCTTGTATTGGTTTTACAGCAGCATAAGAAATATTAAAACTTTTCAAGTAATCAGTAGCGAATTTTTCATGTTTTTCTATATTTTCATTCTTTTGATTTGGGGTTGATAAATCAATTAATTTAACTCTTTCATGGGAATAAGCTAAGATATTCATTGAATTTGGACTTAATTTGATCTGTTTTGTAATTTGATTTAAAGTACCAATTTCATGTATAAAATTTTTATTCTTAATAACATCAGTTTCTGCATCTGGATCATTAGGATCTTTTACATGAAACATTACAAAGTAAGGTTCTCTCATGATTAATGAAGTTTCCAAGCATTTGATTACTTCTGGATCAGTTATATTTATAGTAAAATGACGTCCTGGCAAACAAGGTCTATCTTTCATGGGTATGGCAAGAAATGGAGGATATAAACCATCTTTTTTGACTAATGATGAAGGATCATCTTTATTGTTATTGCCATTATTTCCATTTGAACTTGTATTTATTGGGTTATTAGGATCGGCTGAAGATTTTATATTCAATATTTCATTTTTCTTAATTTCAGCTTCTTTATCTAACTTTTCCTTCTCCTTTTCATCTTTGTCTTTTCTTTTCTTCTCCTTTTCTTTTGGCTTTTCCTTCTCTTTTATTGGTTCTTCTGAAGGTTTATCATTATTTTCATTCGGTTTTATATCTAATGAATCATCTTTTCCTGAACTATTATCTTTTGAATAAAAGTTAATTAAACCAGGTATATTGTTTGAATAATTTGAATATGAGATCGAAGATAGTTGAGATGTCGTGGCATATCTTACCAAGTTCTTATTCAACACTCTAGTATATTTGAAAGCCTTGATCATTATATATTAAAGTTGATTCACAATATTTCGCCACGGACAAAAATTGATTAGTAAAAAAAAAATTATCTAGTCGTTTCTCTCGTCGACTAAGAACGATAAGTAAGTTGATCTAATATTAAAATGAATAAATGAATGAATTTGAAGAGTTAAACCGTAAGAATGAATTTAATGAATAATCGAGATTAATCCAATTTGCTCAAAAGGTTGATCTCAATTCAAACTCATCGTTAAAGATGAAGAGTAATTGTGACGACGATATCGGGTTTCAACTAAAGTTTATGAGTCAAATCAAGGATGGTTTCTTTAAATAAACTCCATGAAATTTGGAAAATTAAACCGATTTACTGAAACACTTTCATAATCAAATTTGATTCAGTCTTGCCGTCCAAAAGATCTCCTTTCAAATTACATACAATTCAGAGATCAAAGTATTGCAATTATTAAATCATTAAATCGTTCTTATTAAAAGGTTTCTAAATATTTAGTCTCTAATTAATTTTGAAAACGTTCTTTTGTCTCTTTTTGGGTGGTTTAATTTTATCTTCATTGTCAATTTTTCTTTTTTTATTGATTGGAGACAATAAATCAATATTTTCATCTTGATAATAATTCAATGTATTCAAATCCTCGTCTTCTAAAAAATTTGAATGTTTAGTTGTGGATATTTCTGACTTCCATAATTGTAATTTCTTCTTTTTAGGTTGTTGATCTTGTTGTCTTTGTAAAATTGACGTTGATGAAGTAGCAAAAGTATCATCTACTGAACTTGTGTCCGTATCTTTTATACTTGTTAAGTTTGGTTTCGTTATTCTTCTTGGTGTAAATTCAGGTGAAGGTGAATTTGACGTATTTTTACTTTTTATAGTATGATCTTCTTGATCGAAATCTTTGATGAACTTTGAAGGCGAATTATATAAATTCTGTAATGATTTTTTGGGCTTTGATTCAGTAGTCGGAGATGAGATCGCTATTGGACCATTTGAATCATTTGACTTATCCGTCATTAAAGTGGTACTTTTAGTATTCCTTTTCAGTTTCATTGGAGTAAATGAGAATGTGTCATCAGTATCAAAATTCTTTGGTCTTGGAAACGAAGCAAAACTTGATTTGAATCCAATTGGACTCAAAGTAGTCGATGTGGTTGAATTATTCGAGTTTTTGATTTTTTGAAGTGCTGTGCTATAATTTTTAGCATTATGTTGAGATTTGTTCAAAGATGCTATTTTTGACTTTAATGTCTCATTTTCCTTCATTAATGCATTTATTGATATTTCTTTGAGTTTAATTTTTGTAGAATGATCTTGCTTAAGTTTATTCAATTGTATTTCATTCGTGATTTTCAACTGTTTGATTGTTTCTGACTCATCCTCAACTGTTGGCTTGGTAAGTGGCTCATCATCTTTAACTACAACTGATTTTTTCTTTCTCTTCGGTGAATCGATTTGTTTTAGTTTGGATGATTTTTCTTTTTCTTTATGTAGCTGATTTTTCAATTTATCCATTTCATTTTGTTGATTAAGAATAATTAATCTAAACAAGGCCAACTTTTTCAAATTTCTTAATTGGTTTTCTTCATTAATTGTTTTAGTCACTTCCTCCCTTAGTTCATAATGTCTGTGTAAATCCTCAATATCAACCATAATAAAAACCAAATGTTTTATTTACCTTTTTTTTTTCTGAAACCAAATAATAATGAATATTTCAAAATCAAATAGAAGTTTATTAAACTCTGCAAATGTTTATCAAGCAAGTAATGGCGAGTATTTCACTGGTCAAGAATTGAACAAAGAATATTTAAAGCAACATCCAATAGGTGAATCATATAAAATTGAAGATACTCCTCAAGGGCTAAAATTGATAATAAATCGATCTAACGAACATTATGAGGATGAGTGTGATTTGATTTTCAAACGTAAAGGTAAAGGTGTTCCACCCGATGAGATTTTAGACATGTTAAAGCCAAACGATCTTAAAATACCCATGAAATTAAATAATGATGAGTTAAATCTACCTAATTCTGAATTATTAAGACTGATACATTATTTTATGAGTAAGAAATTAACAACTAGTAAATATAAAAGGGGTAAAAAAAATAAATTTGTACAAAGTATGGATCCAAACTGTTTATTAACTATGGGGTTGTTATTAGAGAGTTGGATAGATGAATTGATTACTGATGATACTTGTAAAATGTTTTTGGAAAGACAATCAACATCTGATTCAGAGGAAAATATAAATTTCGATGATATTGAGATATAATTAGATGAAAGCGAATAATGGAATGATTGAGTGTAGAAGAGATTTAGTTGAGTTAATTTAAAGTAAATGTTTATGATACTGAATGGGTTGTAGTGCTTATATATTACATAATTTTTAATTAGATTCCTTTACAGCTTCCTCTGGTTTATTGTGAAGTTCTCTTGCTTTTTTAGCAGCCTCGACTTTTTCTTGATAAATTTTTTCCTTTCCATCATCAGTTGGTGAAGTTTCAATATCAAATACTCTAAGTAATAATTCTTGAGTATCTTTTTTACTAACCATCAAATTAACGTTAGTTTTACCTTTCCAAAGTGGCAAAAATAAATCTTCTAACCCATCATTATTTCTTTTAACAGTTATAAATAAACAACCTTCATCTAATTTAACCAATTTTTCAGCAAATTCGGGATTTATTTCTTTCAATTCATCAATTTTTGGGAATGCTTTATATATGAACAATTTCAATAATTCTAAATCACAATTTATATTTCTATTATCGCCAATATATTTTTCAATTGTATGGAAACTTTCTGCTTGAACTCTCCATGGACATGAAACATTGTCATTTCTCTTTTGTGATACAAATAATTTAACTCCTGAATGTATTAATTTCAATTTTTGTTTTTCTATAGTTAAGATTTCTTTTATAATCGGTGAGACATAATATATAGTTCTAACTGGTTCACCAGTTGAATTACGAACTAATGTACAATCTTTGCGGAATGAATCTTTGAAACCATAAAATGGCCAACAGGATTTCAATTCAGTATTATTTGGGTTCAAAAATACAAATGGTTCTTCGTTTGCATCTCTTGGTAATTTTTTACCTTTTTGTTTAATATGGGAATCAGTTGATTTTGATTCTACTTCTTTTGGTTGTTCTTCTTCTTCTTCTTCTTCTTGTTCTTCTTCTATTGGTTCTGGAGTTGGTGTTGGTGTTGATTCACTAGTGAAAACTTTGGAAATTTTTTGCTTTTTAGTTTGAGGTTCTTCTTCAGGTTCAACTGATCTTTTATTTGATTCATCATCGACTTTTTCAAAAACAGTGATGAAAAATCCTCCAGTATTTTGTAAATGTGGATAAACTCTAACACAATTATTTAAATTGAATTTTTCACTTTCTTCCTTTGTTGGTGGGAAACATGTTTCGTGTATTGATTCGTCTTCACCTTTTTGTTTAATTTTTAAATCCTTACCATAAACTAACCAATCACTGACTCCTGATCTTCTTTTCAAACCAGGTAATTCATCACTAACATCAACTAATCTTATTTTATCACCCCATTTTCTCAATGCTGCGGCAACAACTGCTTCATTTTCAATTGGAGATAAGGAACATGTTGAATAAACTAATCTACCACCTTTTTTCAATAAATTTAACCCTCTATTTAAAATATTAATTTGTAATGGATGTAAACCTAATGCGTTTCCAATTCTAAAATCTTTCCAGACATTGAAATTCTTTCTCATTGTTCCATCACCAGAACATGGAACATCAGTTAAGATTCTATCAAATTTCAAATGTTCTTCTTGATTATTTAATTTAATTCTTGGAAATAATTGTGCATCATGATTAACAACTAAGAAATTTGGTGAGTTTAATCTTTTAACTTGATGAACTAACATATGAGAACGTTTATAATCTGAATCATTAGCAAGAACAAATCCTGTAGGCAATTCTTTTTCATCATTTGCATGTAATGCTTCAACTAATTGAGCGGTTTTAGAACCTGGTGCAGCACACATGTCCAAAACATAATGATGAGGTTTAACATCCAATAATAATGGTGGAATCATTGATACTGCTTCTTGTCTTGATATGTTACCAACTTCAGTTTCACAAACTAAAAATCTTTGAGTTTTTGAAAAATTTAAATCTTTTTTGATAATAGATTTAGTTAAATCAATTTGCCAACCTAATTTATCAGGATAAAATTCGATATTCTTTGGTGTTATATCAACTCCTTCATATTCACGTCCAACCAAGTTTTTATAATGTCTATCAAGAAATATATTTCGAATTTCTTCTGCATGTTTATTTGTACCGGTAATTCTGAATGTTAATGGTAATGTAGTTTGACAAGCTTTCTTAAATGAGTCCCATTCATCTTCAGGTATGAGTTTTAATGATTTATAATACATTTCCCAAGTTTCATTTTCTCTTTCAAGTAACCATCTATCTTGAGATGAATTATTTTCTCTATTAAATGATTCATTACCACCACCTCTTTTACCTTTTTTGAAACTTTTTTTTGGCATATTGACTTTTAATTTGACTAATTTTGGTTTGGAATTGGAATTTGATTTTCTTGTAAATAATGAGAATATGCTCTTTAGCATTCACTTTTCAAAAACCAATATGAAAACTACAAAATTATTTTTTTTTTCGAGATGATTAAGATATAAATCAACATCCTTATTGAAGAGCAAAATTCAGATAATGATTTACTAAGGCAGTTGATATGAACTGTGTTTCCGCTCATCGATTGATCTCCTCTAAATCATTAATGACTAAGCTCATCCTGTTGAAACCTTGATGACAAGACTTCAAAACCGGACAAGATGAATTATTGTGCATCACTATATATTCTCATTCGTTAAATAATTATAAATATCTTCAACTTCTAATTGAACTTCATGTAATGCTCTCAGTTCCGATCTAACACCCATATACCAAATTAAACCATTCAATAAACCTGTTATTATTATGAATGTGGTAAATAATAAAAAAATCACTGAGATCCACCCTGCAACTTGTGAAACAAAGACAATTCCCACATGCATACCAATGACTACAAAACAACTCAAGATGAAATGAACTTTTCTCCATATGGCTTGAACAGGGATTGTAACTCTTCTATAATGCTGTATCTCAGCTAATAATTCTCTATAAACTGATAATTTCTCCTCAATTGAATATTCCTCTTGTGCTGGTTGATAATTTTGCTTTGAATTTATTAGAACTTCGACACTATAACCAAAGTGATCACTGAAAGAACACAGTAATGGATGTGGAATCTTCTCAGTAAATTTAACTTCTGCCTTTGTTGGTTTTATATTCATTTCATCAATTAATGCATAATCAAGTCTACAAGCTTCCCACATTGGTCTCATTTCTCTCCAAGTATTTAATCTTGAATTGCATGTAACACCAGCTAATTTAATTTGATCAATTAATGATAAATCACGAATTTTTTCATTTGGAATTAGGTCTTCGGGTTTATGTAAAACATTCCAAGAATCTTTTAAACCACCTTCAACTGTAAATAATTTATAAGGTAATGAATCTGGTTTTGAATTTAAATCACCAACTTGTATTACTGCATATCCTGATTTTTTCAACAATTTCACCAATTTCGCAAAATCCCAAGCTTGACAGGCACGATGTGTTGAGTAACTAGCATCTCCAGAACCATAAGGTGCATGCATATGAGAATTCAATAATGCAATAGGTAAGACTGAATCATTATGTGGTTGAAACATGGTGATAGCAATCAGTTTACCAACAAAGAAATCACCTCTAAAAAATGCCGATGCTCTACCATTAATTGGAAATCTATATAAGAATGTTTCTTGAATTGGAATCTTACTTAATATGGCTAATCCTGGACCAGTGATAATTCCACTTTTGAAAATTCTTCTATATGGGTATAATTTACTACAAACTAGATTCAAGTATTCCCAATCTTCTTCACACCATACTTCTTGTAATGCGATAATGTCGTAGTTATCCTCGTCAGTTTTAGGATTGGCTAATTCATTTGCAATTTCTCTTAATCGTTCTTTTCTATATTTGGAAACAAATTTTAAACCCCAAGTATTGAAAGTTAATAATTTAATCGGTTGGTTATCCGATTTTTCTTCAATTGAAACCGATAAATTTCCTTTGAGATTAACATGTTCACTCATAACATTGAAATTGTGATTCAAAGTTTATATTTTTTTTCGTTGTTTCAGAAATCAAAACAAACAATTTTAAAAGATGGAGTCAACATCAATACGAAGTTATGATATACTACAGAAGAGTATCAAACAATTTGAATTATTGAAATTAGACATGAATGATTTCTCTCAAGAAATAGATACAAAATTAACACACAAACATCAAGATTTACAAACGAAAATACATAAATTTCAGCAAGAATTAAACTCACTCCAACATGAAAAACAACAATCCCAACAACAAATTAAAGATAAAACTGATCAAATTGAATCACTAAGATCTAAACTAAATGAGAAATTGGATATTTTGGAACGACAGAAGTCACAATATGAAAAATTGGTGAATAAAAAACAGCAATTATCAAAAATTGATAATCAAATTGAATCTGATATAACTTTGATGAATAATGATTTACGTACAAAAGAGAATGAATTGGATAAATTACGAAAGAGTAAGAACTTTCAAATTGAGAAAAATAGAGTTGAACTCGAGAAGATACAGACATATACTGGTTCAAAAGTCAAAGCATTGGATAATAATAAAATTTTATTCATCTTTAACAATATTGATATAAATAAATTGGATTTAGAATTCCAAGTAATGATAAATATTGAAAATGGGTATGTTTTTGAATCAACAAATCCAGAAATTGATTCAGAAAAACTAAAAGAAATACAAAATGAATTAAACAGCCATCAAAAACTAATAATTTCATTGAAAGAAATAAGGATAATATTTAAAGAATTGGTGAATAAACAATAGACATTTTAGATTATTTGGAAATCAAATTCAATCAAATCAAGATTGGGATAGAGCACAATATTGGAGATACTATTCAAAATTGACTACAAAGCTGAGGTCAAGTGCAAATAGTATGCATCTTCGATCCAACAGATGCCGAATTTGATTGAGAAAAATTAAACCAACATAAAAAAACTTAACAGCATTGAAAAACTCAGATTATTGATTGAGATTACGATTTTGTATTGGTAAGATTTTATAGACAATTCAATATATATTCAGGATGCTTTTCTTTGTTTATGATGCCCTCGAGAATATTCACTTAACAAGTTTCTTATAAGATTTGGCTGTTTTTGTATCACTTCCCAATTTTTAATAATTTGTTTCTTTAACTCATTATTATTTGGATTTTTATTCAAGGCATTCATAACCCAATCTAATTTGATATCATTTGATGGTAATTTTTTATATACAAATTTGTAGACTTTCATCAAATCATCTAAATCGATTAAGAACTTCAAAACATTCTTTGAATCCAATTCTAGTTGGTCTTCTAATTTATTCAAATATGAATAATTTATTGATTGATGGAAATAAAATTTTATGGATTCAAAATTATCAATGAAAGTATTATTAAAATTCATTAAATCATAAAAAACTGGTGAAACTGATTGGAATAATTGTTGATTTAAATATTTATTGATTATAGGATTCTTGAGGCATTCAATCTTTGCGTAATTTAATTTATTTATATATTCATTTGTATAACCTTGTGAGGGAATTGGGTCAAGTACAAAGAAGGATTTGAAATGTGATGATGTTTGAATAAAGAACTCTATATTTTCTAACCAGTATAAATAACTAATTTCGTTATGTACTTGATCTTTATTGATTAAATTGTGATTTTGTTTTTTCAAATGACATAATTCATCTCGTTCATTCTGATCATATATGGAAGTTTTTTTATGATGGAATTGATTGTTTGGTAAAGCTGTTGTTTGTAACATTAATGAATGAATAGTATAAGTTTGTGTAAAATTATATAGTATTTATAAGTAGACATTTGGTAGTTGTGTGATGCAATGTATGATCTCGTAAATGTATGTATGCAACTAATTTCACTAAAAAAAAGAGAAATGCATATTTTGCATCAAAAGTTTTTAAATGATCATTTAATCACCTGGTTGTAAACTCATCGTGAATTTATGAAATTATAACATGTCTAATGCCAAGGGCATTATAATGAATAGTTTTGATACTCTTGTTTGAAGCGCAATTCAACCTAATACATATCCTGTCAAACTAAAGTAAAAGTAATGACTAGAAAATTTTCCAACTGTTTATTAGAGTAACTAGTCAAAAGAGAAAAAAATTAAGTTTATTAGGGTTTAGTTGAATGCTTTGTGTCATATCAAAGGGTCCAAGAATTAGAAGATTGTAACATTTCAACATAGTCTTGAATATGTGTAAAATCAATTTTTAAACTTGTATCAGCTCAATTTGAAAAGATTAGTTGGTATGAAAATGATTTGTGGCGTGTTGTGTGGAATTAGATCAATGCCATGTGATACGAGAGATGTGGCGTGTGACACTTGTAACGATGGCCCCAACAATAATACGACCAAAATTTATGATATGCTCGCGCCGCCTCTTCTGTTTTTTTTTTTGCTCTGAAATTTTGTTACATTTTTTTTTATCTGCAACTATTATTGATAAGAGGAATACAAAGAAGTGTTCGTCAAAATGACCAACCTAATACAAGATCGAAAGAAACAACTACGATATGGTGCGGTATGTTAAAAATAACAAATATCGGTGTAATGAATCTGAATACTAACATTTCACAGTTTGGTGCATTAATAAGTATAACAACATATAGAAACCTTAATAATAAACAAGTATCATCAACAACAACAACATCATCACCAACATCATCATCATCTTTTTCATCATCTGCAATACAAAATCTAGTAAAACCATTACTCAATAATCTAATATCATCTATATCACACTATCATCAAAATTTAAATTCACCATATTTATTATTCTTCACACTTTTTATCTTTTTGAATTTTTGCAAGTGGCTATTGTTTGGTAAATTATCGAATAGAGAATTTAAAATTGTTAAAGATAAAATCATTTACACGATTTGGGAATTTTGTTTAGGTTTATTCATTTTGTATTTCAAATCGTTTAAAAATCAAACAAATTATCTAGTATTAACTGAGATATATAAGTTTATTGGATTATTCTTTTGCATAATTTTATTGAAATGTTTTCATTATTTATCATCAGAAAGAATTCAAAATGTTTTTAATAATAACAATCAAAAAAGAAATCTTACCAATTCAAATTTAAAACAAATATTCATAATTAAATTATCAGTTGGATTAATTTTAATCAATTTTATTGATTTCTTATTGATTTTTAAATTCTTCAATGAAATTTATTCTAAAGGAATATGGTCAAATACAAATGGAAATTCATTATCAATGCAAGAAAATATTTTGATTACGATTTTTGGTTTTGAAATTATAAACTTGTTTCCTTTGGTTATATTGACTTCATTAAAATGTGGATTAGAATTAAATCAACAATTCAAATTTTATAATGAACCATTAATTGAGGATGATTATCTTGATAATGATGCATACTTGAATTGGATTGAATATAAATCAAACTGGATTCATATTGGTGAGTTTGTTATTAATTTATTTCAATTTGTTTTCATTTGTTTATTTGCAATAATTTTTTTATATTTTTACACAATTCCAATTCATATTTTACCTTCATCATATTTAAGTTTAAAAGTTTTAATCAATAAATCAAGAAATTTTATAAACTTTAAAAAGAAGCAAATTTTTCTTAAAAAGTTTACTCAAAAAATTCGATTGATTAAATTTATAAATGATGATAATTTATGTTGCATATGTTTAGATGATTTAATTGTAAATATTGAAAATGAATATTGCTCAACCGAAATCAGAGAATTGAACTGTCAACATCAATTTCATTACCGATGTTTGAAGAATTGGATTAATTATTCAAACTCATGTCCGACATGTAGAAAAGTTATATAAAAGTTATTATAAAAGGGGTAATAAGGGGAATAATATCAGGTTTTTTGGTTTTTGTTTGTTTTTGTTTTTAGGTGTTTTGATTTGATTCGATTGATTAATATATATTTTAATCTAAATAAATACATAAGAGGTCGTCATCATTTTTAATATTACAATTTTTTTTATTATTTTCCTTTTTAAAAATAAGTTTCTGAACCATTTGTTATTTCAGAAGGTATTAAGTTATCATTCGGTATCAAATCATTTGAATCTAGTTTGATATTATCTGTATGTAGATGATGGGAATCTTCTTGTATTAAAGTTTTACTATCACCATTTGTAAAAGGTTCCTCGTTGTCATTTATTTCATTATTTCCATTATTATCGTTATCGTGGATATTGTTATGGTTGTTGTTATAGTCATATTCCTCGGATTGGTCTACTTCGTTTTGCTTTAGTAGGTGATTTTGTTCTTGTTCTTGTTGTGCTTGTTCTTGTTCTTGTTGTAATTGTAGTTCTTTTTGTTGTTGTAATAATTTAGCTTGTTTTTTGGTTATTCTCGGTGTATCTTGTCTCATAGCTTGAGCTTCTCTATATTTAGCTAAATAAATCTTTAAAACTTCAGCATAATTTTCAAAACCCAAATCATGCATTGAATATAGAATATCCTCACCATTAATTGTTTTCCTTTTCTCTCTTAAACACTTATCACTAGCTTCACTCGTTATAAAAGATATAAATTCTGATACACACTCTTGCATACATTCCTTGGCATCTTTTGAAACTTTTGCAGTTTGAGGAAGGGTATTTTTCATTAATCTCGCTACATTTGCAATTGGTAACCATCGATCTTGTTCTCTTAGTTCGATATCCTTAACTTGTTGATCAATATTTGCTGAAGAGGTAGTTGATGACATGTTCGATAATACCACTCTTTACTCGCTTACTATTGTCCTTAACGTGAATGGTTAAAAAATTATAGTTGACTGACACTACCAATATAACTGAAAAAAAAAATTGAGAATGTTTTGAAAATTTGTTGATAGTAAGAAAATTCCAAATTTGGTAATACCACGTCAATTGAAATTTAAAATAATTAAGAGATTGAATAATCATTGATGTCTGATGAGGTTGAAAATAACAATGATAATGAAAACATCGTTAACAAGTCAGCTAAAAGTATAAGTTTTTTGATCTTGATTCAAATTGCAACAAAACTATTCACATTCATCTTAAATCAATTATTGATTAAATTTATAACACCAGAAATTATTGGTATATCATCATACTTGGAATTTTTAACAAATACAATACTATTTTTTAGTAGAGAATCAATTCGATTATCAATTCAAAGAATATCAAACTATAAGACAAAACTTGGTTCAAATAAAGATGTAAATTCAGAATCTGGTACATTTCAAAATGTGTTAAATTTTGGTTTCATTCCCTTAGGTTTGAGTTTCCCAATTTTGATTCTAATCATGATACAATGTTTCTATTCAAATAATATTCAAAATTTATTAAATATTCCGTATTATGAATTGATATTGGGATTATATCTCATTTCAATTTATTTAGAATTGTCAATTGAACCAATTTATTGCATATATCAATTCAAATTAGATTTTTCAAAACGATCAAAATTTGAAACAATTGCAACATTTTTGAAATGTTTATCTACATTTATATCAATTTATTTATTCAGGAATCAAACGGATTATTTTAAAAGTTTTGCAATTTTGTCATTCTCAATTGGACAATTTTCTTATTCATTTACATTATTTTCATTATATGCATATTCATATTTATCATTCAATTTGAAAAATCAAACACTGATAAATTTCAAATTAGTAAAATTAAAGGACTCAAAACAAGTTTTTTACTTCCAATCAAATATTTTATCAATATTTAAAAATTTTTTTATACAAATGATCTTTAAACAATTTTTAACCGAGGGGGATAAATTGTTGATTAGTTATTTATGCACAATTGAAGAGCAAGGTATATATACAATTATTTCAAATTATGGTTCTATAATTGCAAGATTATTATTCCAACCATTGGAAGAATCTACGAGATTAATGTTTACGAAAATATTATCCAAAAAGGACAACAATAGAAATAAAAACATAGACTCTTCATTGAATTATTTTTATTTGATTTGTTTGTTTTACTTCAATTTATCAATTTTGATCTTATTTGGAGGTTTCACAAATGGGCCTTTTTTACTTAAATTGATATTATCAAATAAGAAAATATGGAATTCAGGTGAAATTTTCAATTTATTCTCAAATTACATCGTTTATATTCCTTTCTTAGCATTTAATGGGATTTTTGAAAGTTTATTCTCGAGTATAATGTCTAAAGATCAAATTAACTCATATTCGAGATTTATGACATATGAATCAATTTTAATATTGGTCTTGTCTGGTTTGTTTATCCAATACTTAGATTTAAGAATCAATGGATTAATAATCTCAAATATTTTGAATATGTCTATGAGAATTATTTATTGTTTTGCAAGTATTAAAAATTATTATCATAATTACAATGTTGAGATTAAAATTAAAAAAATCATTGCATATATTTTACCATCAATTCTCATAACTATAATTTATGGATTGATACAGTTTTACATGTTAGGTTATCACTTCCAAACACAAAGTTTCAGACAGTTGGTTAGAAGTATTGGAATTTCATTTGTACTATTGTTAAATTTACTTTATCTTGAAAGAAAATTAATAATGAGTTATATTAAAACAAAAAAAATTTAGAGTTGAACACACAATATAATTTTATAGTTATTAATAAAGCAAATTAATGTGCCATCCAGAATTCGCCTCTCAACGGATAATCTACTGTGCTGAATTAACTTCCCTCCAGTGATAAGACTATTAATTACTAACAATTTAATTACTGATTACTCAAGTATTTAGAATTGTCTACCGCCGGGATCGAACTGGACACTTCGTAAGCCAATGGAATTAACAACCAAAATTTACTTAGAAATTATGCTCTCCCGCTTAAGCCATCACAGCCAATAGTTTAAAATTGCAAACCAAAGCCAGGTCGATCTGACTGGTCTTGCACGTGTGCAATAAAATTTCACCAACTCATCTTTCTACATTTATCTTGTTAAACCAGTAAAGCTACTTCTAAATAGTTAATTCATGACTAAATGTAAAATCTTTTTATTTGGCTTGTGAATCAGTTTTCAATTTGTTGTTGAAGTACTTCTAATGTCTTTATCACGAAGCATCTATTGACCAGTAAAATTGAATGAGAATGAATTATAAATGGCTGCAGATACTATATATTGATGTTCCCATTTACATTTGATATCTTAGTTGTATCTAGAGTGGTTGAAATCTATAATTGATTGATTCATCTATTCACGCAAAAATAAATTCATTTTTGGATTTTAATAATGTCTATAGTTCAATTACTGAATGAAATTGATAAACTAGCTAAGACTATAACTCAAAAGAATAATGAATTAGAAAATCTAAAACTACAATATGATCAAAAACTAACAATTATAAACAAGTACATTGAAAATTTTCAACAAAATCTGCAAACATCAGATGTAAATTTAATCACCGATGATCAATTCATAAATACAATTCAGTCAACATGTCCAAATTGTAATATCAGACTAGAAAATGATGAATTTATAATAATACCAAAATCCAAACTAAAAACAAATTATAATAAGGCACAAACCAAACAAGTTGAACAATCAATCAAACCATCAATTCCCACCACAACCACTTCTTCTTCCAATCGTAAGAACAAGTCGAACATCACTTGTTCAAAATGTAAGAAACAAGGACATACAAGGAAATATTGTGAGAATAAAGTTTAAATTTATATATTTATTTTATTTACCTGCTTGAACCATTGCTTCTCTTCTTGAAGCGTCTTGTAATAATGTACAATCAACACTATTCGGATTCATATGAACATAACGTACTGTAGACCCCCTGATGAATAAATTTTTAACTGCATTTAAGTATGGATATTGTGAATTATTTGTACATGTTATATTATCTAATTTTAAATTTAAAAATTGATCAACTGATTTCAAAGTTCCTTTTATCTCCATATCATTTTTTAATTCTACTGTGACTTCTTGATCTACCAATGTCTTGAAAAAACTGAAAAACAACATTATAATTTAAAACTATTAGATGATGATGATGATTGTATAAATTGTCTATTGATTGATTATATTTTTTCCATCAGAGAGTTCGCATTTTTTTTCATCTTGTTTTTGAGAGTAAAAAGAATAAAACAAATTTAAATTTGATAGTTTTTCATTAATAAAGCAGGAGCTATACATTGTTCTTGTTGATTGTTATTATCATAAATGTCATTATTAGAAGGATTGTCGTGTGAATTGACTGAATTGAAATTGTCCTTATCTTGTAATGATTGATGATGGAGAAAATCACTTGCAAAACTAGTTAAATCACGATTAATATCTCTTTGTTGAATCTTTTTGATATAATACTTTGGATCCAACAGTTCAACAATCATTGATGGCTCATTATGGTTATCAACACTGTTGTCCCTATTTTTGTCCATTTCTTGTTGTAACAAATCATTATTCGAAGTATTATTTTGATTTCTCAAATTTAAATATTCTTTCAATCCCAATTCGGTATTCTCTTGATTGTTGATCTTTCTTTTTCGGATTGTTTGAATTGGATTTATTCTTCTATTTAAATTTTCTACATTATTTTTATTTCTTTTAATTAAACTTATCAATGGCTGTTGTTCAATTTCATTATCATGTTCAACTTCATCTTGATTTAATTTGGCTAAAATCCCATACGAAGATGGTGATCTTCCTCTAATTGTCAAAGGTGGAGTATTCGATATTGCAACAATTGCAAATGTATTTTCACCATCCAATTCTGCTAATAATTGAATCTGTAATATGAATCTCTTTTTTTCAGAAATTGCCAGTTTCTTGAAACTTAAACTTGAACTGGAACTCAAAGTTGTATCATTTTGTTGTTGATTATATGTCGATGCAAATTGAATTCGTTCATATTTTGCAACTTTAACAAAATCTTCACCTGTAGAATAATTTCTTAAAATTGAACTTTCATAACCAAATTTCAACTTTTCATAACTTAAATAAAATAATTGATCAAATTCTTGAATTTTGGATATTTTTCTTATATTTGCACTTTCTTTTATAAGAATATGACTTGGTAAACTACCACAAATAACTGGCATCATTGGCGGTTCAAAAATAGGTCCACGATCTCTTTTTGCAGTATGTTGAATCAATTTTATTTCTTCATTTGTTTCAATACAATTACTTATCAATCTTATTTGAAATTTTTTGATTTCATGTTTTTGACCAGAAGTTACTATATAAAATTGATTATTTTGAAAAATTGAATTTAAATTTGAATTACTTGATTCAAGAAATTTAAAACATGCAACTACAGAGAAGTAATTTCTTTTATAACCAACCCAGCCGTGATTTATTAAATCAAACCCTCTATCGATCCTTGCGTTAATTTCGGGAATTATTTTTACATTTGTTGATTCAAGAAAAATTGGTGAAACTATTATCGTTTGTCCAAAAGGTGGTCCGATTTTGAATTGTAAACTTGATCTTGGGGCTATTTTGGATTTCTCATAATGAGTTGGATCAGATTTGGGTTGTTGAGTTAATTTATTACGTTTGGTTTTCATTTTGGAAATTTAACCGCTATGAAAGAAAATGTACACAAATGAAAGTAATTTCAAAATAATTTCGCAACAAAAACAAATGAATAAAATTTTAAAAATATCTTAGCTGAATGTTATATTATCTAGAGTTATTATTAATTCATGATAAAGAATAACAGGCTAGACTGGAATATAGATATTTATATATAAATTGTCCAATGGATTAACGTTTTGAATATATTGCATAGCTTAGGTTGATAACAACCAAGTAATATTAATTCTGATTTTATTGTATTAGTCTTCCTGAATTTTCAGAGTAATGATTAACAAATTATTAACCGATGCTGAGATTACTACTTTTGAAATTTTAGCTAATGACAAATCCCACCAAAGTACATCTTCGCAGTAAATTCTACAATCTTCTCGTATATGTAAGCACTCTATTTATACTTGAGTAATCCTACTGGATGACTGTACAAATACAAGTTAGTTGATTGTTGACTATTAATTTGGTTGCAAAGTTTTAGATTCGGACATTTTACACGACAAGATTAATTACTGTGCATCTTCTTCTCATCTAAAATTTATTTTTCAACCAAAGCTTTATAGACTGATTCAAATTCAATATGCCAAAGAAAGCTATTGATTCACGTATTCCTGCATTAATCCGTAATGGGGTTCAAGAAAATCAACGTTCATTTTTTATAATTGTTGGTGATAAAGCCAAAAATCAATTACCTAATTTACATTATTTAATGATGAGTAGTGATTTAAAAATGAATAAATCTATATTATGGGCATATAAGAAGAAATTATTAGGATTTACATCACATAGACAAAAAAGAGAAACCAAGATCAAAAAAGAAATTAAAAAAGGTATAAGAGAAGTAAATGAAATGGATCCTTTTGAATCATTTATATCAAATCAACATATTAGATATGTATATTATAAAGAAACTGAAAAAATCTTGGGTAATACTTATGGAATGTGTATATTACAAGATTTTGAAGGGTTAACACCAAATTTATTAGCAAGAACAATTGAAACTGTTGAAGGTGGAGGATTAGTTGTAATATTATTAAAATCCATGACTTCATTAAAACAATTATACACAATGTCAATGGATATACATTCAAGATATAGAACTGAAGCTCATGATGATGTAGTTGCAAGATTCAATGAAAGATTTTTATTATCTTTAGGTTCATGTGAAAATTGTTTAGTTGTTGATGATGAATTAAATGTTTTACCTATATCTGGTGGTAAAAATATTAAACCTTTACCACCAAAAGATGAAGATGAAGATGATTTACCAAAAGTCAAAGAATTAAAAGAATTAAAAGAAAGTTTAATTGATGTACAACCAGCAGGATCTTTAATTTCATTAGCAAAAACTATAAATCAAGCACAAGCAATTTTAACTTTTATTGATGTTATAACTGAAAAATCTTTAAAAACAACTGTTACTTTAACTGCTGGTAGAGGTAGAGGTAAATCTGCAGCTTTAGGTATATCGATAGCAGCAGCTATTAATCAAGGATATTCAAATATTTTTGTTACATCACCAAGTCCAGAAAATTTAAAAACATTATTTGAATTTGTATTTAAAGGTTTTGATGCTCTTGGATATAATGAACATATGGATTATGATATTATTCAATCAACAAATACTTCATTTAATAAAGCAATTGTAAGAGTTGATATTAAAAGAAATGATCATCGTCAAACAATTCAATATATTTCACCAAATGATTCATATGTATTAGGACAAGCTGAATTATTAATTATTGATGAAGCTGCTGCAATTCCATTACCAATTGTTAAAAAATTAATGGGTCCTTATTTAATTTTTATGGCATCAACTATAAATGGTTATGAAGGTACTGGAAGATCATTATCATTAAAATTGATTCAACAATTAAGAAATAATCAACAACAATTAAATATATCAAAAGATACTGAAATCGTATCAAGAGATTCTAAAACTTCATCTATTTCATCATTAACAAGGGAATTAAAAGAAGTTGTATTGGATGAACCTATTAGATATGCAATGGGTGATCCAATTGAACGTTGGTTAAATAAATTATTATGTTTAGATGTTTCCCTTTCAAGAAATTCTAAATTTGCAACAAAAGGAACACCACATCCATCACAATGTAACTTATTTTATGTTAATAGAGATACATTATTTTCATATCATCCAGTTTCAGAAGCATTTTTACAAAAAATGATGGCTTTATACGTTGCATCACATTATAAAAATAGTCCAAATGATTTACAATTAATGAGTGATGCACCAGCACATCAGTTATATGTATTATTACCACCAATCGAACCTGGTGATAATAGAATACCCGATCCATTATGTGTTGTACAATTATCTTTAGAAGGAGAAATTTCAAAAGAAAGTGTACGAAAATCATTAAGTAGAGGACAAAGAGCTGGTGGTGATTTAATTCCTTGGTTAATTGCACAACAATTCCAAGATGATGATTTTGCAAGTTTATCAGGGGCAAGAATCGTTAGAATTGCAACTAATCCTGAATATTCAAGTATGGGTTATGGTACAAGAGCAATTGAATTATTAAAAGATTATTTTTCAGGAAATTTCACTGATATAAATGAATCAAATGAATTAAATGATCATAAATTAAAAAGAATTAGTGATAAAGATTTACAAAATGTAAATTTAAAAAATGAAGAAATTAAATTAAGAGATGCAAAATCATTACCACCTTTATTACTAAAATTATCAGAACAACCTCCATATTATTTACATTATTTAGGTGTAAGTTATGGTTTTACATCTCAATTACATAAATTTTGGAAAAAATCAGGTTTTACTCCTGTTTATTTAAGACAAACTCCGAATGAATTAACTGGTGAACATACAAGTGTTGTATTACATGTTTTACCAAATAGAGAAAATCAATGGTTAAAAGAATTTTCAAAAGATTTTCATAAAAGATTTTTATCATTATTATCTTATGAATTTAAAAAATTTCAATCATCACAAGCTTTAAGTATAATTGAAGCTGTTGAATTAGGAGAAGATAATAATTCGAAATCAACTAATTTATTAACTAAAGAACAATTGGATATTTTATTATCACCATTTGATTTAAAAAGATTAGATTCATATGCAAATAATTTATTAGATTATCATGTTATAGTTGATATGTTACCATTAATTTCTAATTTATATTTTTCCAAAAAAACTGGTGAAGAAATTAATTTATCTTCAGTTCAATCTGCTATTTTATTAGCTATTGGTTTACAACATAAAGATATGGATCAAATTTCAAAAGAATTAAATTTACCTTCAAATCAATCAATGGCAATGTTTGCAAAGATTATAAGGAAATTTTCAACTTATTTTAGAAAAGTATTAAGTAAAGCTATTGAAGAAGAAATGCCAGAATTAGAACAAGAGGAAGAAAATGAAAATGAAGTTGATTTTGAAGCAATTCAAAAAGAATTACAACAAGATTTGGATGAAGCTGGTGATGAAGCAGTAAAAGAATTAAAAGAAAAACAACGTGAATTAATTAATGCATTAAATTTAGATAAATATGCTATAGCTGATAATGAAGAAGATTGGGATGAAAATTCAATGCAAAAGGCAATTCAAGATAAAGGTAAAAAAATCTCAGTTAAAAAGGGTAAAAGAAAAGCTATTAATGAAAATGCAAATGATATATATGAAAAAGAAATGAAATCAAGTAAAAAATCAAAAAAATCAAAGAAATAAATAGAGAGTTATAATATTACAATTTAATGATTATTCTATTTTATCTATTATTGCATTTAATGACCAATCAATTAATTGAAATAATGTAGTTGTATCATTATTATCTATATCTTCAATTTCAAATTTCTGTTTAATATTGGAATCTAGACTTTCATTATTTATATCATTATTTTTGAATAAATATGAATGAGATTTTGTATAAGATGGCCATACAATTTTTTCAAAATAATTTGGTGGATCAACCCAAAATCCTTCATTTGTATTATATCCTTTTCTTGATTCTCTTCTTGTTTTCAATGTTTCAAAAGATGCATGATAAAATAATTTAATATCAAATTGAGATATAAGTTCCAAATCATGAAATAACATGAATCCATCAATTAAAATAATTTTCTTACGTTTCAAAACCTCTTCATTGTTTTGAATTCTAATTTTCAATTTTTCAATTTCATCATTTGTAAGATTTAATTCAGTTTTCTCTGGTTGGATTGAATTGATTGAAACTGATTGATTATGTTTAAGTGATTTCAAAAACTTTTTGAATTTATCAAAATCAATGGATTCTGGACAATCCCAATTTTGTAAATTTGTTGATTTATCAATTGGAATTAATGAATCAGTTAAATAAAAATCATCAAGATGATATAATAAACAATCTGGTATTAATAATTGTAGATTTTTAGCTGCTGTGGTTTTACCACTTGAAGAAGGACCTCCTAATGCTATTAAAATTGTTTCAGTTTTGATATTATTTGAATCATTTTCCATTGATAATAGTTATTTTTTTTTTCTTAATCTCAATCACACTAAGGACATGAATAGAAATGAAATGTAGAATAGATGAAAAGGAAGACAAGCATAGAACAATAAAGATCGATTAGTAATATTGAATTAAGAATGATCCTTGAGCAAATTGCTGAATTTCAGAAATTATTGAAATTTTTGCTGAATTATAAGATTCAGTTACAACTTACAACAAATAAAAAACATGCAATAACTTTTGATTTGTTACATGCAATGGAAACGTTTTCATCAAAGTTAAAATGTTGAGTCATTCATTGCATGATAAAGAAACAGTTGGGTTTGGTTGATCTACGAACGTTTGACCGGAGTTTAAACTTGTATAAATTTGAAATCTCCGAATTGCAATCATCATCAATTCTTTAATCATCTTCATTTATGAATATTTCACAAGTTAATTCTAAAAAAGAGTCTAGAAATTTCATTTATGAAATTGTACAGGCTTCTGGTTTGGATACAAGTAGATCATAGCAGGGGTTGATAGCAAATCTTTTGTTTCTACTAACTGGTTTGTAGTAAAAGAAGATTGATAAAGATGAATAATTAAACATATGTATAATTGATTAAATTTTTCATATATAAGTGGTGCGGCATACTTCCTAATTAGGCTGCTTTACTATATTGGGTAATTTGTTAAATTAGATACATAAAAAACGAATACAACCACACTGTAAATCAATTAAAATTAACTGGTTGGTCTCTCTATCCTTAGTGAATACTTATTAAAGTATGGATTTATTAAAAAATTACAAATAATCTTTGGAGAAGTTTTAAGGTTTTAAATTTGATAGTTTGATCAATAAAATAAAATCGATATATCCATGGCAAATCAACAAAAATCAGATTCAATTCAATATTGACCATACATAAATATATAATATTATTAGTAATTTGCTATTAAAAATTTCTTATCTTTTAAGATCGTTAATTATTATATAAGTTGTTTCAAAAGATTTAAATGTCGTGTACTTTTTGGTTAAAAATAAATTTCCTTTTTTCGCAGCCTAATTTTTAATTACTTCCATTTTCAGTTAAACACTTGAATCAATATAACTTTTGTAACACATATTAAAAAAAATGGTTCCTCAACAAAATTTCAAATTTTTACCATATTAAATTCTTATTCTTTATTAATATTTCAATTTGTTGCTTTTTAGTTAGTATACTTTTAAACTCCTAATCTGTATCAACTGTAATATTTTATTTAGTTACTATTTAATAATTAAAAATAATTAAATAATATATTTTTAGATTTCAAATCATATTAAATCTTGATTTTATATATATAAAATAAAAATAGCACATTTCGAAATTTGATTCCTTAACTTTTCATAATTGTTTTGATTGATTTTTTAACCATTTAAATTCATTTCATTTCATTTTATTCATTCTTTTATATATATTTATTCAAAGTGTTATCCATAGTCAATCTAATGAGTGGTGGTGCTACACCAACCAATGAGTTGGAAAAGCATAAATCAATTCAATCACAATTACAACCACATTCAAAACCAAAAACATTTAATGATTATACAACTCCATCACCAACAGATGAAGAATCTACAAAAAGTTTAAGTGGCGGTCAAAAGAAAAATAATACCGATTTTTTAACCCATTTAAAACAATATCGAACTAATAATATTCCACAACAAAAATCATTAGATATGTTATTAGTCAAAGATGAAAATAAAGATAAAAATTCACTGAATGATAATAAAACAATTATAGATGAAAAAATATATGAAATTTTAGGAATTAACGATAATGATAATCATGATAAATCTTTAATAACGTCAAATTTATCTTATAATACAGAAACTTTAAATGAATTAATTAAATTAAAAATTGAACAAGAGAAAACAAAACAAGAAACTATAAAGAAAGAATTTACATTATTAACAATTGAATTAATTAATTTAATTAAAAAATTAAATTTATCAAATGATTTAATACCTTTAATATTTTTATCAACTGATTCATCAATTACAAATGATGATTTAAAGAATAAAATCAATCAATTGATGAAAATTGATGAAAATCAAAATAATAAAAAGAGAAAACATTCTGATGATCATATAATAAATCCAATTACAACTCAATTACCATCATTTTCAGAAACAACTCAAAGTATTAAAAATTCAAGTACTTTGGTTTCACCATTACGTTCACCAAATAATAAATCACCAATCTCAACTAGTCATCTTCATCAATATCATCATCCACAAAATCATCAATATCCACAACAACAACAAACTTCATTTCATAGAAGAATTATAAGTGATTCAAGTGACACCTCAAGTAGTGGTGTTAATAAAAATTATAAAATTCATTCACCACCACAACCACAACCACAACAATCACAGCATGTACAAATGATAAATCAATTGCCATTACCACCACCAGCATATAGTAACACAAATCCAAATACAAGTTATAATAACTCACATAATCATTCACAACAACAACTGCCAATAATTTCAAATCATACAGTTTCATCAGCACCACCACCTCCTCCTCCTCAAGTATATCCAATATATTATCAAACACCTCAAATGATACCTCAACAACCACCAAATCAAACAAATCAACAACAACAAAATGAAAAAAATTTAAGTTCTCCATATCAAGTCGTATATCCTCCATCATCAAATCATCCTCCTCAACATCAAGTACCTTATTATGTATCAACTTCTCCTCCAACTCATCAACATCCGCAATATGTATATCAACAACCACCTACAATCCCTCCACAACAACAACAAAAACCATCGGTTCCAACTCATCAATTTGAAAGTCCCGAAAATAATACTAAAAAATCAGATTTGCAACATCGTGAAGGTGCAACTAGTCCAAACGGAGGAAACTCAACTACAAATGCAACAAATACAACATCAAAAAGACATAAGGGGTCAAAAAATGGAAATAGTATAAATTTTATGATTACAACACCTAAAAATCCACCTGCAAGAAAATATAACAATCCAAAAGAGAAATAATTTAATGACTTTTTTATAATGATATCCTGAAATGTTTTCAGTTTTTAATTCTACATTTATTTACTTATTTATTTATATATATATTGGCATTGAACTTTCAAGACCTCTTGATATTCCTGTTATATTTTCCCCAAATTGAGATTTAAATAATCAATTGCTATCTCTACTGAAAAATTACTTTGTTTAAATGTATTTTAATTTGATGTTTCTTGAGAATTGTATCAGCTGGAATTTTATTCCCTTGTGAAATCTCCTGATTGAATGAATGAACAAGGTGACGTATATCATTACTTTTGATGATTAGATCTTAGAATTTTTTTGCAAACAAATCAATCTACTTCGTTCATATTTGTCAAACAAATCACAACTAATTTTGATTTTTTGATTTAAAAATTGATCAAATGAATAACTTCTGATGAACTTATCTCTGGTGACTTCTTCTTAATAAATTTCTTCTTGGTTTCCAAATTCCACCAATTTTTAAATTTTTTTCAAAACTGATATATGGTAATACACTTACATTAGACTCAGAATCATTAACATTATTTTTCTTGTTACTTTTCATTAAATTTAATTTAGACTTTATGAATTTAGGATATAATATTTCATTACTTGGAATTTCACCTTCACCTCTAATCATAATCAAACTATTATTTCCATTCATTTTTAATTTCATTTTATCAAGTACATGATTTGGTGAGTATAGATTTATATATCCTTCATTGATATTAATACTATGACATATAATTAAACCTAAATATTCATAATTTTGATACTCATCGGATATATTCATCTGATTTAAATAATTTGGATAATTGGAATTCTGTAATAGGTTTTTATTATCGAGTTTGGTGCTTTTGATTGAATAAACCCCCCATATCAAACATTCAATCAAATTTGGCAATTCTAAAGTATACTTTTCGAGATCATAATTTAATATTGTAAATGATTTTATATACCCATTTGAGTTTTGACAATCATATGATAATTTTAAAGGAGAATAATCTAATAAATAATTTTTGAAATTATAATTTGACTCTTTTGTTGAATGAAAGTATAAAATTTTATTCAAATCTCTAATTTCCAATGGTGAGAATTTCAGTGATTGATAAACACCAGGCAAAATATTTAAAGATTCATAATTCAAGTCTGATATGATTTCTTGATTTTCATTTGCATTAGGATCTAATTTATTTGAAAGTAGAATCAAATTTGGATTAAACAATGTTGAAAATTTTTTCAATAATTCTTTTCCATATCCTTTTATATATCCTGGAGTATTAATAATTATAGGTAATGGAGATATTTTTCCTAATTCCTTTTGAAATTGTTCAATTATTGATTCATACCTGTTGATTGAACTTATTGGATTTGTATACCCATAATAAAATTGTTTTATTGTATTTGTAGGTGTGTATAAATAACTCCCATATTGACATTTATCTATTCTCGTAAGAGATAAACTCAAAGGTGGTGAATGGTCTGATTGACCAGGATCTAGATCTAATAAATAAATCGATTGGTTAGTGGATCCAATAAATGAGTTGATTAAAGTTTTGCAAAATGTCGACTTCCCTGTGTTTTTGTTCCCTATTATCATATAAGTTTGAGATGCTCTTACAGTTTTGAGTAGTTTAGTTATCAATTCATTCCATTTATCATCAATATAACATCCAACTAAACCTGATTCTTTGAATATTATTTCAAATGTATAATTCTTAAACATATCGATTTCAGATATTTCCTCTTTTTCAGTTTTGAATATATGCTTGTATTTCAGATATAGATTCCTTAAATCTTCAATCCCATTAGAAAAATTTGATAATTCAATAGTTGAATTGTAATTTGTGGTTGACTCATTGGTAATAGAAGGTACACATTGGATAATTGGAACACTTTGGGAATTTAAAGTTGAGATATTATGTATTTGTCCATTGGTATTCAAATAATGTATATTGTTTAGTATTATTGCACCATTGATGATTTTCAAATTACATTGACCATTGATTAATATGTATTGATTATGTGATAAATTTATAGTGATAGAAGTTGAATTAAATGTCATATTATCTTCAGTAGGAATAAAATTTGATTGAGTTATGATTGAT
The DNA here is from genome assembly GCA_030564645.1 of Insectozyma morakotiae. Taxonomy (NCBI): domain Eukaryota; kingdom Fungi; phylum Ascomycota; class Pichiomycetes; order Serinales; family Debaryomycetaceae; genus Insectozyma; species Insectozyma morakotiae. The sequence continues at coordinate 88,230 of JAKTYD010000015.1, forward strand.
CTATGAATTGAATTATTTGTTGTTGATATTGGAGTTTCTTCTATTTCATATTGAATTTGTATATCATTCGAATCAGATTTATTCAGATCCGAATCAGAGTCTAAATCTAAGTCTATGTCTGAGTTTGATTGATATTTGATCACATCATCTTCATCTTGGGAATTCTCATTGGTTGTGTTGTTTGAATTTAATGAATTTCCTCTTAAAGCTGCATAAGCACTCATAATCTAAATTTTTTTTTTTTCTATACTAAATTACGATGTGCTGCAAAATAATTAAAAAGCACCAACCTTGACACTGATAAATTCACTATTTCTTTAAAATTGACATCCAAAACATTGAATTCAAAGTAAAATCTGACTAGGAAAAATGTATAATTGCAAGATTCACTGAATCCATTAAATGACAGATCATTAGGCCGTTTACGCAAATTATAAGTTATAAATGATAAGCTGACTATAAAAAAATAACTTTGAATTTTGCTGCAACAAAGATAGATCAAAGGGAATCAAGATAGTTTGAACTAAAAAGCATAAAAGATTCTATGAGGTTCTGTTCCTTTACTTAAGTTAGCTAAATAAATCATAAATTGAAAAAGAGTTTAAAAGTTATTAACTACAAATCAACTAAAAGTACAATACTTTATTTATTGTAAAGACTAAACTATTTTATATTTGAAATAATTGTGGTTCCATTGACTTCTCTAAATGGTCTACAAGCAACTGCACTCCTTTTTCTATGTGGATCAAACCAACAATTAGTTATAATCTTATTACCAACTCTTGCAAACATTCTTTTTTCAATAAAGCTTGAGTCAATTTCGTTTTCATCAGTGGTAGTAATATTGGCTTGATCCTTATCTACCATAATTAAATAATTGATTCCAACATAAGTGTGTAAGACGGGTAAAGTGATATTATAAATTGGTACAATAGCAGTAATTGCCTCAGATGGATATGAGACTGGGATTGGGTTTGCATATGTGAAAACACTAATGAAATATAAAATTATAATTAAAAAATTCATCCTTAATAAAACTGAAAATGAAAAAGATAAATGAGGTGAATTATATATTGAAAAGGTTTCAATCTGGTAATGTTGATGGTAATCTAGACGAAGTTATTAATAGATTCTTCTTTAAAGGCTTAACTTGGAATAAATTGAGTTGATGTTTCGAAATTAGTTGATAGTTCACTAAAATTGGTAATTTTACTTTGTCCATTTCCTTAAGTCGCTTAATTTGGTAAAAAATTGACTTCAGAAATTGTTTCAGATAAATTAAAAACAGTTGTTCTCGTTAATTTGAGATGATTTCTTTCACTAGTGTTTGATTATGTAAAGTTCTATCTTTTTGTTTTCCTTTAGCAGCCAAATTGAGTAATAAAATGATACACTAAAAAACGTAATCTAGTAAATGTTTCAAATAATAGAGACACAAGATCAAATGTTTTCAAACTAGCAGATTTTAATCACAGAAAGGCCCGAAATCTAGAAAGAGTACTTGTACTTTCAATATAAACAAATCTCGATCATGTACCAAATGTACACAACAAAACATTAATATTAATACTATTTCGTCGATCATGTTGATAGTCCTCAGTGAAGTCGTACATTTAGTTAGATCAACAATCAAAATAATAACTACTTGCATTTGAATTTTTTACAATGCTTTTCACATTAATTGAAATCTTCTTGAGCATCACCATTCGAAGCTTATGGAAATTAAAGTAACAACCGTATAGCTTGTTTAATTGAGTGCCACAGATACATCATAGACATAGATGGATGGATCGATTTTATCGAACTGACAAAAAGGATCAACACAATTACAATTCAAACTACAGCCGCCTTATCCCCACCTAGTTTAAACAATTGAAAAAATTCCACGTTTTAGATAATTCAAGCCTTTAAACTAATAAAAGTTAAAAGAAGAAAACAAACTTTTAAATTCTAGAACAAATTTAAATTAAGTGAATTCTATAAATCTTTATGCCTTCTTTCAGCCGAATCTAATTAAAGTTAAAGAAAACAGGTCAGATAATTAAACTTATGACTTAAAAAAATAAGGTCCTTAAAAAGTTAAACAAGAAGTATAGATAGAATAATCATGAACACCTCTGCAAGAGGTGACATTTATACGCGAAGGAAATTTCTCTCTGAAATTTCAGTTATTAGTGAGTAGTAGAATTGATCTAAAAAACTTTAAATTTAGAAAAGTTTAATTATTCAAAACTAAGGAGAAAAAAGGGGATTACTATATAATTTTATGTTCCTTAAAAATTAAGTATGAAAAAGAAACTTCAAAATCTAACGGAGATTAGGAGCAAAAAAAATACTGTATCTTTTTATGTAAATACTACAATCTGATTGTTATACCTTTTATAGACAATTTCCAAAATCTTCAGGGGAAGATAATAATTAAATCAGATCCAAGAATTGTTATTTTATCCAATGCTCAAATCGAAATTGAGTTAATCTTATAAATTTGATTATTTTTTTTTGTAATAATCAAAATTGCAATATAGTGACACAAAAAAAAATTTTCTGAATTAAGAAAGTTGTTCCTTGAAAAAGAAAATATTGGAAATGACTAAAAAGTTTAATTTTTGACTAATATTATTTCTCTTAGCGCTGGTAATTGATTTGATTCGAGATTGAGTAATGACCCTTGATTCCTAATTACTCTTTAGCTCAACTTGAATAATAGAACCAAAATACATGAATTAGTTCACTACATTCATATTATCAAGTTTTGATTTTAAGTCAATATGATGGCTTAAAAAGAACAAAAAAAAAAGTTAAATTCAATTTTTACTAAAGTGAGAAATTTTTAAATTACAAAATTGAAAGCGGGGCATTATGAAATCAAAAAACGAAATTTTTCAAAGTTACGTACTTTGATTAATAAAAAGATCTGGTTGGTATATCTGTATATAGAAATTCAAGCGTATTTTGCATGAAATAGAAAATTAAAAGCTAAATTCTTACACTGGTTGATGTCTGATGAAGAATAAAAAACGAAAAAAACTGAAGAAAACCAAGAAAGATAGAAGGTTCAAGTGACTAGTTACAGCTAAAAGATGTAGGATGAGAAATGTATAATGCATGAATAAATCTATTCAGTCAAACAAACAATATAGAAAAACATGCGCTTTGAGTAAAGATACATGCTCTTTATGTAGTATTGATTAATAATAGTTGATGGGTTAGTAGAAATGTTAATTATCCTAAGCTTTTATTCCACTAATAAACACGGCGAGCCGATTACAAAGAAGTTCGGATCGAATAGGAACATAACATATTTGAATAGAATGGTAATACAAAACCAAATGAATAATAAAATTTCAAAGTTTCGCTTTTTAGATTGATTGATGTGGTGATTCATTATATTTGAAGAAAAAATGCAACCAACAGAAGAAACAGAAATTTAGCAAAAAAAAAAAAAAAAATCGCAAGGCACCAAAATAAAACTTGATCCATCAACCACTAAATTTTGAAGAAGAGAGGACAAGATAAGACAAGTTAGCGAAATAATTGTAGCTACAATAAACTTTGGAAGCTGCATGTCCAAGCCTGATCTTTTGAAATGTAACAAGATACTAAATATATTGATGAATCAAATTATTTCAACATAGTCTATTTTGTCTCTGTCTTTATTTAATTCTATTGTTTTGATAATTTCAGATTTTCTTGATTATTGAAATTAATTTATTATTGGTGATTTCATGTAGAATTAATGAAGTAAGTGTCAATAATAAATATTTTATTGTATAGAATCAATTATATGTATGAAGACGTGATTGGTAACTTATTTGTTTTTTTTAAAGGGGCATTCAGGGGATAACAATAATAGGTAGTGTGAATCCAATTTTCTGTTCTAAAACCAATCTTATTTATAATTTCGTATAAAATTAAAGGGAACAAGAATACCCAATGAGTCAAAACCTAAAATAGAGTTCAAGATGTAGATTGAGAATTGATCGACTGAACCTTGTTAGAAAAAACCTTTGTTAAGTTACAGACGAAAATTTAGCATATATAATAAAGATAATTCTGAATTACGGAGATTATAAATGATGTAGTTTATGGCTAATATCTGCAGCATCAACCATTACTAGCGATCAGTAATTATAAAGCCATGAGACTACTCATTACGAGCATTCCGATAAACTTAGATGCCTTTTCTGATGAATTGGAGTGAATTTGAATTGAATTAAACGATGATTTTGGTTGTAAAAAAAAAAAAAAAAGATTTTGCAGAGTCACGTCAATTAATAATTAAAAATAAAGATAAAAATTTAAAAATAAAAAAAAAAAAAAAAAACAAAAAAAAAAAAAAAAAAAAAAAAAAAAAAAAAAATAAAAATAAAAAAATCTAAAACGCACAAAATCAAAACATTAAAAAAATTTTATATTTGTAACAAATAATTATCCATATATAAAATATCAATAGAATCCTAAATCTTGAGATAGATAACAAATACATTTCCATCACTTTATATAATAATTTTATGTTTATACCCAAATCCTTAAAAAATACAACGATTAGTTCAATTACAAATACAATATAATTTTCAATTAACCGCCAATCTAATATTTTGTTGCGAAGTTTACAAACAAATATGATCAATTCAAAATTTAATTCAATACCCAAACAATCATCATCTTCATCTTCATTCCAATTCAAATCATCAATAAAACCATCACCATCATCAAAACCTTCATCAAAATCTTCTTCTTCATCGTCAATATTAGATTCTCATACAAATGATGTAATTAATTTAGATTCTTCAAATATATTATTATTAGATTCATTTCAATTTCAAGATACAATTTTTAAATCGTTCACTTATATAATTATTTTATTACCTACATTAACTTCAATCTTATATCCAAATAATCAAAACTTTTCAAATAATGAACAAATTGGTAATTTTATTATTGATTTATTAAATGTTTTATTAATTAGTTGGGTTGTTAGATTTACAATGGAATGGCCATTTAAATGGTTAAAACGATTAAATGATAATAAAATAAATTTATTAAATCAATTAAGTTCTGATATTACCACAAATAATGATCAAAATCATAAAAAAATTTTATTAATTAGAAAAATTTGTACATTTGAAATTATTGCAATTATATCATGTTTAATTTCATTAATATTTGGATCAAGTTTATTAATTTGGACAAGAAATTATAATATAATTGATTTACAAAGGAAAAAATATGTTTTTAATAATGTTAATTTATCTTTATTAAATTTTTTTATTATATTTAGAATAATTATAACATTTATAAATATGTTACAATTTAAAAGTTTAAATGAAAATCAATTATTCTTAAATCCAAATTTAAAAAATTGGTATACTGATTTAAAATTTTATTTTTTACCAAGTTTAAATAATGATTTATTAAATTCAAAAAATTCAAATAATTCATTAATAAATCATTTACAAATGTATACTAATGAAGTTGAAAAACTTAAATTAGAAATATCTATTTTGAAAAAACAACTTGCAACCACATCATCAATACCTTTAAGAACAACAACTACAACAACAAATACAACACCAATAATCAAAAATGATCAATTTGAAATACCATCTTCGCTCTTTCAACTTCATAAGATGTTTTCATTTTATAATCTTAAAAAATTGATATATTATTCAATTAGATTTTATTTAAGAATCATGATTATCATTATATGTAAAGCAATAAACTTAATGGGTTTATCTGTAATTCCTAATACTGAGAAAAAACATCATGAAATGAGAGAATTCAAATTAAAATCAAAAAATTTTACTAGCTTTTATAATGAATAAATAGGTTTTCTAATTACTTTGGTTTTGAAATATATTGATTAATTACATATACTATATACTACTACTACTACTACTGCTACTACATATTAATTTATTGGAATCCACTTAAAGCACTAGTGAATTGTGATCCACCAGCTTGTTGATATTCAATCATAAATTCTTCCAATACACCAAAAGCTGAAGTAACACCAATTATAGCAGCAACAGCTTTACCTTGTCCACCAAGGATTTCACCAATTATAGCTAAGATAGATAATAAAAATGCACCACTAACTGAAGCAACAGGTATAACTCTACCTAATTCTTTTGTAATTGAAACATCTCTTTTACCAGAAATAGATATACCTTGAGCTTTAAATTGTTGACTAATATCTTTTGGACTTGAACCAGAAATATATGACCATTTATTTGCAAACCAAGTAGATAAACCAACAGTTAATAGTGAATCAACGACTGTTTCAATTGTAGTTAATAAAATTGATGGTAATGGTAATGATAATTCTAATTGTTTAGTCAATGGTGAAATAATAAAGTATTTAAAGATTTTTAAATTTGAAATTATAATATATGAAAATAAAATTGGTAAAGCACCAGTATATAATAATTTAATTGGATAAATATTATTCATACCTCTCATTTTAGTTGATCTAATTGGAATTTCAATTCTAAAATTTTGTAAACCAATTACAACAAGTATTGAAAAAAGAGCCAAATAAAATTGATTTAAATTTGGAAATTGTGATCTTGTAAATGCATGGTAGATCTCATAACCAGTTTTTTTTGGATTAAAAATTGAAAAATTCTTGATTAAATTCAATAATGAACCAAAAGTTTCAAATTTATTTGAATTTTTCAATGGGAAAATTTCTAATCCAATTAAATTTGCAATAAAATCAGTTGAACTTTGTAAAACTAAAAAACATAATGATCCACTACCAAATCCATAACCTTTATCAAAGATTTCAACTAATAAAGTAATAATCCATGACCATGTACAAATTTGTAATCCAATTAATGCATATGAACCAAATGGATTTGAATCAATTAATGGATTATAACCTTTTATAACATTATCATAATATCCACTATAAATTAAACCAATTGTATATATAATAGCTAATATAAAACTTGTTAATTTTTGTAATGATTGAAATAATTCTCTATCAGATCTAAAATTTAAATTAACATTAATTAATCTTAATCCAACAGCTAATTGCCAAATAAAACCTGATGTTAAAATTGGTAATAAACCTAATTCTAATAATGTACTTTTATTCATTGCAAATATCGATCTAAAATTTGAAAATGGATCTTCAATATAAAATTGTGCATTTGATTTTAATCCATAAATTGGTAATTGACCAAATAAAAATATAATTGCACTTGCAACTGTATAAACAATTCTTTCATCAAAACTAATTTTTTCAAATGGATATTCTATTTCTGGTAGAATTGGTAAAAAAAATTTAACCAAATCTAAAAGACGAAATCCTGCCATAATCAATTAAATTTGAAATGTTTTCAATAGATTATTTGAAAATTGGAAAATTTAATATTCTTTTTTTTCGACAATACATTTTTTTTTCTCTCACTTTTCTTCCAACCAAATTCATCGCCTGGTGCGCAAAGAATCTTCTCAATTCTAACGCCTTAGGAATTGACTCTTTGTCAATTTGATATGAATTTTGGTTGTTCTATATATGATCTTATGAGCTACTAGGCTTCATATGGTTAATGTTTGCTGAGTTTTTGTGTGTGATTGTCAACTTTTTGCAGCTTCTTTGAGAAGAGTTCTTTAGCGCCGCAGATGCTGCTTATCAGTACAATAAAAAAAGACATTTCGTGCATCTTGGACGGCATCAATTTAGGACCAGCAATAAATGGATAAATTTTGTACCACAATCTCATATAATTTTACTTGAATCTTTTTGAGAGAACATTTATCACTATAGATCTATCAAAACTGGATCCTATCTTAAAGAAATTCCTGATCTGACTATTGTAAAATTTCTATTGTCTAATTATAGATAAGATAGATCTAATTGCTGCAAAATAAAAATAACTATAGCCACACTTTATAAATCAAAATAATAATTTATACATTTAAACTATACAATAATGAAAACAAACCATACCCTTAAACCTTTCTACCCCTCCCTAAATTGTTATTATATATCATTCCAAGATGTTTTACCACCAAATCCAACTCCTCCACACATTATTAAAGATGAACCATTTGTAGTGTCTGAAAATGAATCTATATGATGATGATGATGATTAATATGTTGTGGTGGTATAGATTCATTTCTAAGAGATTGTTGTTTCCTTTGATAATTTGATAAATCTTTTGATAAATAATTAATATAATCAGTTGTACCAACATTATAATATCTATGAATCAAATCATTTTCATTAATTGATGAATTTTTTGATGATAATAATAATTTATAAATAATTTGTTTTAATAAATTTGAATTTTCAAATTGATTATTATTTTTATCTAATAAAAATTGTTTAATATTCATTAATTTATGAAAATTTTTAACTTTTTCAATTTCTTCATTATTTAAATATTTAAATAAATCATCACCATAAAATTCAGTTAAAAGTTTTTTAGATTCTTCTAAAGTTGTAGTTGTAGTTGAAGTTGAAGTTGAAGTTGTTGTTGAAGTTGTTGATTTTTCTTGTTGTTGTTCATCTTCAGTTAACAAATCCCAACTTGCAACATTTTCATCTAATAAATTAGTATTACTCATTATATTTGTATGATGCCAACTATTAATTTTATTTGATAATTGATCAAATGTTCTACTTTGTGGTAAATTGTCATTTTCTTCTAAATCAGAAGAATCCGATTCATAATCTTCATCATCTTCTTCCTCTTCTTCTTGTTGCTCTTGTTCAAGATTTTGTGAAGTTGTATTTGTTAAAGATAAGATATCTGATTGATTATTATTTGTTTTAATAGGATTGAATAAAACATACAGTGATTGTTCATCATCCATTAGTTCCAAATCATCATAGTCAGATAATATACTAGAAGTAGTATCATATTGATGATGAGTAGAATCTGTGGTAATAATATTTTGATTGTTGTTATTTGAAGATTTACCTTTTGATATTCCAATTTTGAAAAAGGGATTAATAGACATGACAACTGGTTAATAAGTAGATGCTATTATTAATGTTATAATTTGAAATGGAAGTGAATAAATGTTATATAATAAAATGTTGATGTTACAAAAACAGTGATGATAATAAGTATAAGGTAATGAGTGATAGTAGATAAGAGAAATTATAAATATACTCTCACTATATAAAAAAAAAAAAAAAAAAAGATACAAGTCACGAGGTGATTTCTATTGCTTAATATTTTATACGGAGATCCACAATATAAATCATTACTCAATCAATATCATCATCATCACCATCATCACCGTTGATCTCATTACAAGTGGCTGAATCATTTTCATATAATCTCTTATTGTCTAAGATTGTGTATTATATTATAACAATGCAATAACAACACGATCAAATCCTCCGAGTATCGCAATACATTGTTTTGTTTTCTTTTCTTTTTGTTAGTATAAATTATTATTAAATATAAAAAAAGTTTGATTTCTATTCAGATAGGGGTGAAAGACATTTTATAAATATGTTAATTGGATAATCATGTAATATATATAAGTATCTAAACAAATCATCATTGAAAAATATGGAATCAAAACATACATTTGGTTAATTAGTTTGTTGTAGTAAGAAAAAATTTTTACGTGAAGAAACACAACAGAGAAATTTAAAATAGAATCATAACCTGCATATAGAATGCTCACTGTAATTTTCATAAATTTCCATTCAGTTACCGAATTTTACTAATCTTGTATTAATTTATATATATATAGACATATTTTTAGGATTAACAATTTTTTTATCATAAATTATGGCAATTAAAGGATTAGGACAAATTGATCAACAATACGATGGTATGTATATATCCTATTCAATTTCAACGATCAAATAACTAACAAATTTTAAGGTTCTTCATTAAGAGTTGGTATTCTTCATGCAAGATGGAACAAGAAAATCATAGACTCCTTAGTCAATGGTGCAATCAAAAGATTAAAAGAATTAGGTGTCAAAGAATCAAATATCATTGTTGAATCAGTTCCAGGATCTTTTGAATTACCATTTGGTTCAAAATTATTTATTGAAAAACAAAAAAGATTAAATCAACCATTAGATGCAATAATTCCTATTGGAGTTTTAATTAAAGGTTCAACTATGCATTTTGAATATATTTGTGATTCAACTACTCAACAATTAATGAAATTAAATTTTGATTTAAATTTACCAGTTATATTTGGTGTTTTAACTTGTTTAACTGAAGAACAAGCTGAAGCAAGAGCTGGTTTGATTGAAGGTAAAATGCATAACCATGGTGAAGATTGGGGTGCTGCTGCTGTTGAAATGGCATTAAAATTTAATTAAAAGTCGTTATTATATACATTCAATTAAATTAACTCTATTTTTCCTTAATTGGCTGCGAAAATGTTAACTATTGAAATTATTCAAAGATCTTTAAACATATTATATTGTTTTCTTGAATTTGACCTGTAATCTTTTAATGTTCAAAATACTTTACTTTAAACAGGTCTGGCTGGTTTATTTTTGAGTTTTTTTAGATAAAAATGCAATTTTGGGTTTATAAAAAATTATGAATGAAGAATTCTATTTTATGAAGATTAAGTATTCAAATTCAATGAGGAAGTTTTTTTGAGAGATCGGATTTGTTAAAACCTGTTGAATGTTCAATTATATCATTGTTGTTGATAATAAACATGAATTATGTAAACTTTAAGTCAAATATATTCAATTTTGTTTAAAAAGTATGATTCTAATTATCTTATTAGCCTTACAATAAATCACTTCAAAAATGTAAAGTTTTTTTGTTGATCAATGTTGAATTTGTACCCTAAAATCAAAATTTTACTCAATTTTATTAAAAACTTCAGGTAAATTGCGTAATCATTATAGAAGAGAACTATCATCACAATTAGAGACTTGACTTTCTTGAGAAGACTCAAATTTAACGTGATATTGGTGAAGCAAAACATTGCACGTGCAATAAAGTTAGCATATGTGACTTAGTTGGGCTTTGAATTCTACATCAAATAGGACTGGATGGCCAAGCTGGTTAAGGCGTGAGACTGTTAATCTCAAGATCGAGAGTTCGATCCTCTCTCTGGTCGTTTATTTTTTTTTGATTTTTTCTCATCGACATTTTTTTTGCAACCAAAATGCAAAAAGAATTGAGTAAATCTTCAGATCTTATTTGAGATGTTTGTATAATTTAGTCTGGGTCGTCTATACATGTATGTGAGAGGCCTAAAATAGCAGATAATTGACCTACTTAGGTAAGCTCGTATATTCTCATAGGTTTAGAATTTTATAATTGTTTTTGATTAATTTTGCTAATTTGTTGACAAAACGAATAATCAAGAATTATTAGGTGATATTAAAAAATCTTCATGTGAAAGACAATGTACAGGTTTTATTTTAATACTTGATCAATAAGCAAAGTTGTTTTGTTGGTGAGTTGATATTGAATGATTGAACTCTATCCACTAGAATAAAAAAACATGCTACTCAAAACAGAATATTTATTTTGTTCGTTTTTAACAATCCAAATCTGTTTATCTCTCAGGTCGATTCAATGGACAGTGTTTAGTCTTGATATTAGCTATCCCTCATATATAAGATTCGTTTGGTCATAATTTTGTTCTAATTTATACAATCGACATCTGTATTGACTCGTTAATAACACTTCATAATTTAAATGATAGTCAAGATTTTAATTAAAATTAGAAGAGTTACAATTATCATAATTTTTTTTCTGCAAATCAATGTCAATTATCAAAGAATCAGTATTCAATCAGTTTTCGAAGAGTTTTCAGTTTCTACATTTCACGTTATATATTTCAATTAGAGATTAACATCAAGAGTAAATATAATTTAATTTTAATATTTTTCTTTTTTTACATCCATTAATAATACCTCTTCACTTATATCTTTTGAAACCACTTGATAATTAATCCATAATCTTCAAATTTCTTTTTTTTTTTGAATCCAAACAATTTCACTAAAATATTGAGCTATTAGATTTATTTGAAGCCTCTATTGATTCAAATATGAGCAAATTTGCATAACTGTTGAATCAAATATAATCAGATAGCATGTTATTAAATTGACCAAATATATTTTAAAGGTTTGTTGTTTAAAAATACTTATTGGTTTCTCAGTTTCTCCAGTTATTTTTTCGAGATTCTCCAATTGAAATGGATTCATTATAATGCTTATAAATGAACTTTATTGCAAATTGATTACTGTACTAGAGAGTGTTTTGCAAACGAATAATTTTGCATACAAATAATTTTGCATACAAATAATTTTGCAAACGAGTGTTTTTGCGAAGGAGTAATTTTGCGAAGGAGAAAATTCATCCTGTTTCATCTAAATAAAAATAATCAGCTTGATTTAGTCTATTCATTTTAAATTTTAGCTACTTTACTAAAAAACAAATAATATTAGTATGAGCATTAGCACTTGATAATTTATGAGTAAATATTTATTTTGGATTAAAAGTGAAATTTTACATAAAAATTATCTACTCTTATTGCTACCATATGCTTTAGACCTTTGATAATTTTTTATTTTACCACAATTAATACAAATATGGCTTCAGCTATCATTAGCCTAGATAGTCTATATATATCTTACGGTTATAAATATGCATATATAGTAACTATCTATAGATTTTTAAATAAAAAAAAAAAACAACAGAACAAGCAAAAAATGGAAAAATCCTAAAAAAATCAGAACTCGTACAACTCATTAAATGCGTACTTTTCCAATGGTCTAAACACTTTATCCCATCAGGAGTACTTGCATACCGACTATTTATTTTGTAGAATTTTTAAAAGGTGTAGATGTTTCAATGATACGTTGAAAATTATGAACTTTCTAATAACCAAACTGATCAAAATAATTAATCTAAATTGATTAAATATGAATGATAATTGTTTTGTAAACTCTATATTAAAAGCTTTTATTTAAGTCAATATTATGATCTAATGATTGTTTATTTTCTTTAAACTGTTTTTAATAATAAACATGCGTATCTTCTCGCTTCACATATCGTACTAATCCTCGCATCAAAATGCTCTTTTTCTTTTTCATTTGTCGCGTTGATGAGCACTCGATTCTCGCTTGAGTTCTGGAAAGTTAAAAAAATCTTTTTTCTGCTTGACATATAAATAATCTTAATCATCGCGGTAGTGCATGAGCCAGATCTCATATGGTAGCAAGTTTTTTTCTTCATTTTCTCAACAGTTCAAAAATTGCAAAAAAAATTTACGCTTGCTCAACCAACTTTAGTTAACACAAAGTTTCTTGATCAAAGAAACAAGGCGAGCTCTTATGGCCAAGTTGGTAAGGCACCTCACTAGTAATGAGGAGATCCCAGGTTCGAGTCCTGGTGAGAGCATTTGAAACTACTTTTTTGTTCGAAACTTTTTTTTTTTGTTTGAAACTTATGAAAAGTATATTAACTCAGTTTTTTATGAAAAATATATCAAACAGAGGGACAATATATATTATAAGTTTATATTTAATTCTTTATAATTTATTTAATTTTTTTTTATCTTCAATTTCTTTATATTCATCAACAGCTAGTTTAATTAATTGATAAGCAATTGATTCTGGCATCGGAATTATTATATTCTCAGGATTCCATGAATCCTTTTCATTTAAACCGACTAGATTTGGATATACTAATTTTTTAACAAATTCAACGTCGAACCATCTAGCATCACTTAATTCATTATCATGCCCTAAATGGATGATTTCATTTTTACCATTAAATTCAACTTCTCCAATACATCCAATCATTAAATTCGCTGGAAATGGCCATGGTTGTGTCATTTTAACGGTAATTAAATCACATAATACCCCAGTTTCTTCCCAAATTTCTCTTTTTGTAGCAACTTCAACTGTTTCTGAAGGTTCCATAAAACCTGCTGTACAGGTATACATATTTGTCATTTCATATCTTTTATTTAATGATAATAAAATTTTAGATCTATCAGGAGTAGTTATAATTGATATTATAACCATATCAGTTCTTGGGAAACTTACATTTGATACAGTAGCATTTTTAATTGGACAAACAGAAACAGTTTCATTTTCGGTTGTTGTTGTTTTTTCTTTATTTGTACATAATAATTTCCCACCAGCATAAATTGGTATTGTTTTTGATCCACATCCAGTACAAAATCGATTTTTATTTAACCAATGGAAATACATTGAACCATGGCTAAATAAACTTGCTTCATTTGATGAAAAAGATAAATAATGTTTACGTGAATGACTGAAAAAGATTCCATTTTCTTCTGAAGTTTTAGTATTATCAATTTGAGAATTTATAAAATTTATTATATCATTTTGTAATTGGTTTGAATTTGATAAATCAATTGCAAAATATGCAATACCTTGATATCTACCTTGATAATCTAAAAAATTTTCTTCTAAATCAATTTGTTGTTGTTGTTTTAATTGTTTTAAATTTAATCCAACTGATTCATCTAATATACCTAAAAATAAAAAAATTGGTTTTCCATCATCTCTTAATGTAGAATTTTGTAATTTATTATCATTAATCCAAGTTTGTTTAACTTGATCCCAATTGGATAATCCATTTAAACCTTTTGAAAGAGTAATTGTATTTTCTTTTGGTTCATCTTCTTTTATAATCTCATTTATATTAAATTGAGAATCTTGATTAGTTAAAATTGTTAATTTATTATTATAATTCTTATGTATTAATGGTTGTTGTTTATTGAAAAATATAAATCTTGTACTTGGATGTAATAAAGATTTTGAAATAAATTCATTATCTTCTCTAAGAAATGATACTCGATTTAAAAATTCTGTACCAAAATATATATCTTTTTGTAAATCTTTAATTGATGCATCTATGGAATGTGACATTATGGATCTAGTAATTCTTTTAAACATAAAACAATCAACCCGCAAAATTCGTTCAATTCTTATCCAATATTAATTTGTTGATTAGTCAAAGAGAAAAAAGAATAGTGGAGAGCAAATCTATCTAACAAGGGAAAAAAATTATTTATATTAAGCGCTTAAGATTAAATATCGATTGCCCAATATAGCATCGATTTTATTGTATGTTTCAACTTTTTCCAGTATTCAATAGAAATTGATTTATTCCAATAAATACAAAGTGTAATAAAATTGATTTAGAAATTTGATTTACCTGAGTCGTATAATCTATTAAATCATAATAATATTGATTTATAGATAAAGTAAAATCTCAGGATCTGCAAAATATCTACAAATCTAACAAACACAAACAAAATTTATTAAGCCTATGTACAAATATTTGTGTAGTAGTAACCTATTTGTTAGTTAGTAATGATTCTAATCAATTGATTTTATTCTTTTCAGATATTTAATATCTAGACTTTTCGATCACTATGAAATCAGAAGTCAAGCGTTCTTTTGGTCTATATTTTGTTTCATCATATAAGAATAAAATGTCAAAAAAAAAACATACCCTTTATTATTTTTATCCCTCCTATCGTATCTTTTATCATAAATTCATTAATCTTGTAAAGTTAGTAATTCAATTTTAAATTTCTATAATCAGTTTTAAAAGATTTTTTCTTCAATTATTGAATCAGAAGTCTAACGTCTGATTAATCTTTTTTTATCATCATAAATGAATAAAAATTATACTTACTTTTTAATCAACCCATCCCATTCAAATTCAAGTTTCTTTATTTAACCAATTTTATAACCTTTTAAAATAGCTGTATTTAAACCCTTTACAAAATGTTTTTTTGATTTTTTTTTTGAAACAATTATAAATACTCTACCTGATTGATTCATTCTACCAGTTCTACCTAATCTATGAATTAAATCAATTGAATTTCTTGGAGTACCCATTAATATAACATTCTTTATACCAATAAAATTTAAACCTCTTGCTAATAAATCACTTGTAATTAATATTTTAACTTTTGATTCATCTTCATCATTTTTTTGTAAAATTGGTAAATTTATAAAAGGTTCAATAATTTCTTTTCGATCACTAATTTTTGTTCTACCATTTATAGCAAAAATATCTTGAGATCGAAATTTGAATTTTTCAATTAATGAAAGTCTAAGTAATTCACTTTCCTCTTTTTCATTAACAAATATAATAATTCTTTTAACTAAATTTGGTTCAGTACCATCTTTTGAAATTGCATAAATTGCTTGAGCTAAACATCTAATCATTGATCCATTATATGGTGGTAAATCTGCATCTAATGTCATTACTTTAATGTTTTTTGAAACTTTATGTAAATTTGAAGATTCAATTCTAATTAATGATTTTGAATCTGGAAATAAATCAATTAAAGTTTTTTCAAAATTTTTTGGTATAGTTGCTGAAACAAGAATCAAATCTAATAAATTTTGAAAATTAGTTATAACTGAGACAGTTTCATCTTTAAAAGATTTATCAAATAATGTATCTGCTTCATCTAATATACAATATTTTAATTTTTTAAAAATTTTAAATGGTGATTCAATTTTTAATAATTTTGAAAATCCAGTAATTTTACCAGGAGTTGTAACAAGAACATCTATTCTACCTTTTTTCTCTAGTTGTGTAAAAATATTAATTGGTGGATCACCATGAGATAATTTAAAAATATTTAAACCAAGTGTATCTTTATCCGATTCAAATCTTTTATAATCTGTTGGGTACTTATTTTTATCCAATGGGAAATTATTTGCTCTTGTTAATACATTATATACTTGATCAATTAATTCATGAGTTGGTAATAAAATTATTGATCTAATATATGGTTCATTTAAATCTTTTAAATACCTTGATTTATTTGATTGATATAATTCAAAATCATCTTGTTTTAATTTAGATAATAAAACTGAAAGGTATGCCCAAGTTTTACCTGATCCTGTTTCAGAAGCAATTGTAAAAACTTTTGTTTTATTTAATTCATTTTGAATTTTGAAATCATCAAGAATTGATAGACCCTTTTCATTTTTTAATTTCCTACTTTGATTAATTTTCCAAATTGATGATATTTGTACTTGACTTGGAATAATATTTAATTCATCTTTATTTTTATCTGTATTATATTGAGATTTGATTTCTTTGATCATTGCATCTCTAACACTTGGGAAAATTTTCAATTGATTAAAATTATTAATCTTTTCATTATAATTTTCATTTTTTGAATCTAATTTATTATATAGTTGTGAAAATTTTCCTGATTCAAAAATTAAACTTGAATTGGAATTGGATCCCTTAAGTTTCCCATTGGGGTTTCTATTCCTTATTGGAGTTCTCTTTGTTGATTTATGAATCAATCTAATCAGTTTCAGCCATCGTATATATGTATCATTTGAATGTCTTAGCAAATTGAACATAAGCTAAAACAGGAAAAGAAGAGATGAAAGAAGTTGAAAAAAATTTTGCTGCAAAAAGAAGTTTCTATTTTTCAATTTCGTGTAATTGAATCAAAATTAAATCAATTAAAAATTTTCAATTGATAGAAAAGAGCTTATAATGTTAAGAGTGGTACATTCCAATTCTAATCAACGATTGATTAGATGTATATCGACAACTACAATTTGCTCTGCTCCATTCAAGCAAAAAGATGGGAAATCAAAACAAAAAATGGTACGAAAAGTTGAAAGAGTAGAAGTTAAGAAATCAACAACTTTAACTCATTTACCATTTCAAAAAGCAATAAGTTCATTAGGATTAGAAAAGTTAGCACCAAAATTGGAAAACATAGAAGATTTAAAATTGGATTCACCAGTGGGGAAAGTTTATAAATATCCAAAATCTCATGAATCAAAATTAAGATCTCTTGGTGGATTTAAAAAATTACAATATCATGAAGGATTTCAACATCCAATAAGTTTATCAACTTCAAATACTTTAAGAATTGAAAAAGAATTTGTATCGAATTTAGAAGGACCTACTAAAAATAATCGTATTTATATTGATGGTATTAAAGGTTGTGGGAAATCAACATTATTAAATCAAGCTATATCATTATCACTTTCAAAGTTTAATAATGATTTGATTGTTTTACATTTTGATAATACTGAGATGATTGGTAATGGTTCATCAAATTACATTCTTAATTCAAAATTAGGTTTATATCAACAACCAATGATAACAAGAAGATGGATTAAAAAAATCTTGGGTGGTAATGAAGAAATTTTTAAAAAATTAAAATTAACAAAAGATGTAAAATTTACAAAGGATAAATTAGAAATTAAATTACAAAAAGGTAAACATTCAATTTATGATTTTCTTTTTAATAATTATGAATTTGGTAAAAATGAATCACATTTACATTTTGAATTTTTAATTGATCAATTAAAATTTTATTCAAAAGATGTACCAATTTTATTTTCAATTGATAATTTTAATTCCTTGGGAGATAATTCATTAACAAATTATAAATCACCAGATTTTAAACCTATACATATAAATAAATTTGAATTAAGTAAATTTATAATTGATGTAATTAGTGGTGAAATTAATTTTGAAAAAGGTGGAATTTTATTAAGTAAATGTAATGATTTTAATCCAAATAGAAAAACAATTGAAACTGCAATTTATCAAAATGAGACCGAAAATAATTATATGAAACAACCAATTTTTGATATAAATTTATCAAAAAAATTTATTGGTGTAAAACCTTTTAAAGTTGATAAATTTTCATTAAATGAATCAAGAGAATTATTAAAAATATGGCAAAATCAAGGAATTTTAATTAATAGAAAAGATTTTATAAAAGAAGATTTAAATCAAGAAATTAATCAAGATTTTGATTTCGATAATCAATTTGAAAAATTAGTTAAAGAATCTTATAATACTTCTCAAGGTAATCCATTAGGAATGTTTAAACAAATTGCATTAACCTATTAACCTGTAAATATATATGTAATTAAGTAAATAATGTATCTTCTTCTCTTAAATATTCTCCAATATCACCTTGTCTAAATGCAACAATTGAAGTTGGATTTAAATTTCTTGCTTCTTGAGTTGATTTTGCACTTACACCAAATCCTAATGGAACATCATTCATTGAATATATAATTAACCCTGCATGTTCGGGTATATCATCTGACATTCTACCAATATGAGCTTTTAATACATGATTACCATATAAAAATGGCATTTCACCATTTGTTTTAATCCAAATTTTAAATTTTGCATATTGTGATAAATAAGGTAATGAAGTTATATGTAATCTGAATTTCCCAGTTTTTGTAAATTTTCCAAAACATGTACCTAAACTCATTAATTGTGATCTTGAAACTGATGTTGCAAATTTTGAAATTTGTTCTGAGACATAATATACTCGATCTTTTTGTAATCGAAATACATATGGATTTTCTGGATTATCTATAAGAAAACTTATATTTCTTCCTATATAATTTGCAAGTTTTTCAAATACAACTTTTGTTTCTTCTTCAGTTAAGGATCTCATTAAAATTATTTGATTCTTGAGATGGATTCTGAAAAAAAAAAAAAAATATAAAACCAAGATGAATCAAAATAAAAGATCAATTGAGCAAAATGAAAGAAAAGATAAAAAATCTAAGAATTCTAGGTCAAGCAAAGAATATACAGAGACGTAGGTAAGTTTTAGATCTTTAGTTATTTAGAATCATAGTTATTAACTTTTCATAGTGAATTTAAACCAATTTTAGATGAATTTGGTAATCCATTACCTAAATCAGAAAGAAAACCAAAAAGAAAATGTGCAGTTTTATTTGGATATTGTGGATCTGGTTATAATGGATTACAAGTACAAAATGATGAAAATATTAAAACAATTGAATCTGATTTATATAAAGCATTATATAAAGCAGGGGCAATATCATTAGAAAATTCAATTGATCAAAAAAAATCTGGATTTCAAAGAGCTGCAAGAACTGATAAAGGTGTACATGCAGCTGGAAATGTTATATCTTTAAAAATGATAATTGAAGACGAAGACCTAATTTCAAAAATTAATGATAATTTACCTCAACAAATTCGTATATGGAATATTCAAAGAACAACAAAAAGTTTTGATTGTAGAAAAATGTGTTCTTCAAGAATTTATGAATATTTATTACCAACTTATTCATTATTACCTCCAAAACCAAATACTTTCTTATCAAATTTGATTAAAGAAGCAAAAGAAAAAAATCCAGATTTATTTATATCAAATGATGAAGTTGGGGACTTTTCCTGGTGGGATCAACCAGAGATCAAATCTCAATTAGAATCCAATTCTTCAAATAAAAAATTTGAAACTCAATTGAAAAGATCTTATAGAATTAATTCTACTCGATTTAATTCATTTCAGTCCATAATGGAAAAATATCAAGGTACAAATAATTTTCATAATTTTACAATTGGTAAATCTTTTCAAGATAATTCAAGTAAAAGATTTATAATGGATTGTAAATGTTCAGACCCATTTGTTATAAATGGTACTGAATGGATTTCAATTAAAATTCATGGTCAATCATTTATGTTACATCAAATTAGAAAAATGATTTGTATGGCAACTTTATTAATTCGTTGTGATTTACCATCAAATTTAATTTATGATTTTTTTAAAATTGATAAAATTAATATACCAAAAGCTCCTTCATTAGGTTTATTATTAGAACAACCAGTTTATAATTCTTTTAATAATAAATTAAAAAATGGTATACAAGGTTATGATTCAATAAATTTTAATAAATTTGAACTGGAAATTAATGAATTCAAAATGAAATTTATTTATGATAAAATTTATAATGAAGAAATTAATGAAAATGTTTTCAATGCATTTTATAATTATATTGATTCATTTAAAATTAATAATGATCAAGAAGAAAATGAAAAAGAAAATGAGAATAATAATAATATTACAATTTTTGATTTTATTACAAATTATATAGATAAACATGATAAAAAATCAATAGAATAATTTATACATAAATAAATACCCTTTAGATTATTAGACTCAAAATCTTCAATCTGATAATGATCATTATAATAATATTACAATATTTGATTTTATAAAAAATTATATAGATAAACATGATGAAAAATCAAATTATATACTTTTACATTTGAAATTAGTCAATAAGTTCAATTTTGTTGACTCAAATTATTTAAGCACTTATAGAGATACATTTAGCATCAATAGATTAAAAGATGAATAAACCCCTTCAAGTATGAACAAGTTCTAGCCCATATAAATACATTTAAAGATTTTTATAAAATTAGTTACCTTATCTTACCTAGTATCTACTTGATTTTGAATTTAAAATTTATTATCTCAAATAATACTTTATACTTTAAACTACAAGATAATAAAGTTTGAAATTTAATTTTACTTAACGTTTCAAATATAAATTGATTTACTTTGACTTAAATTAAATTACAATATTTATTTAATTGCAAACTATATAGGTAAACACTGCATTATCAATTAATTAACAATATGTATATATATATATATATATATGTTAAATGATATTATGATTGGCAACTGACATTATTCGTACCTTATTATAGAATCTACCTATTCGCAATAATTTGTAAGTTTCAATTAATTTTATTATTTGATTTATAATTTTATAATTATATTGAAGCAACTTAAAGCCATGCTGGAGATCCTTGTTGTTGTTGTTGTTGTTGTTGTTGTGGGGGCAATTTAGATTTATCTGGTTGATATTGATATGTATTTCTTTGATTTGGTATTACTTGTTTGTGTTCTTGTTGAGATGGTTGTTGTTGTTGAGGTGGTTGTTGTTGATTTTGTTGTTGTTGATTTTGTTGTTGTTGTTGTTGTTGATTTTCATTATTTTGATTTAAACCTTCTTCATCAGTTATTTTACCTTGTTGTCTTTGCTTTTCTTGTTGAAATTTATATAAAGTCCAATCAAATACATAATCATATCTATAATTTTCTTTTTTAAATAAATCTCTAAATAATTTTCTTAAATAAGGATAATCAGGTTTATCATCAAATCTTAAAGTTTTAATATAATTCATATAATCTAAAAATTCATTTGGTAAACCTTTACATAAAATATTATTTGGTGTTGTCATTTTTTTTTCCATAATTCGATCATATTTTTGTCTTTTTGTTGCAGCTTTTAAACCTTGCCAAGGTAATGAACCTCTACAAAAATAAATTAAAACATAACCTAAACTTTCTAAATCATCTCTTCTCAGTTGTTCAATACCTAAATGAGTATTTACACTTGCATATCTTGCTGTACCAGTTAAATTTTTATTTTCTCTATAAGGAATATGTAAATGAGTTCTTGGATCTCTATATTTTTTTGCTAAACCAAAATCAATTACATTAACTTGTGAACCTCTTCTACCAATTCCCATTAAAAAATTATCTGGTTTAATATCACGATGAATAAAACATCTTGCATGAATATATTCAATACGACAAATTAATTGATCAGCTAATAATAAAACTGTTTTATAAGTAAATTTTCGATTACAATAATTAAATAAATCTTCCAATGATGGACCTAATAAATCAATAACCATTGCATTATAATCACATTCAGTACCATACCATCTTACAAATGGTATACCAACACCTCCACTTAAAGCTTTATAAACTTTTGCTTCATATTCTAATTGAGGATGTTTTGCTTTTGTGTTTTCTAATTTAATGGCAACTTCTTCACCGGATATAATATTTGTACCTAAATAAATATCACCAAATGATCCTGAACCTATTTTACGTCCAATACGATATTTTTTCCCAACTCTTAAATCCATAATTAAATCAAATTAAAATCACAACTCAAAAATTCTTCTTAAATTTGAAATTTATAAATATATGAGTCTTGAAATGTATATGAATGATTGAAAAAAAAAAGGCGGCTAAAACTAATTACAAAATAACACCTCAATGAGTGGGTTAACGACGATAAAAAGTTGATGAATGATTAATGTGATTGAGACGGTATCAAATAGCTCGTATTGATTCCCGTGGTGTAGGTCGATGATAGATTGATGGATTGAATTGTATTGGTATGGTTGATTGGTTGATTGGTTGATTGGCTGATTGGTTGTTGTTGATTGTAATGATGTGTAAAATTAATTTTAAACTATCACAACTTTGATTTTTTTTTTTTTTTTTTTTTGCTCACTCACAATTTAATTTCTTTTTTAATTACTGATATTATTGGGAGAGAGTACACGACTTTTCCACTTGATCACTACAAATCTCTTAAACTCAAACTTTGTTACCAAAACCAACTATCTATTGCAATTGATTATAGAGGTGAAGGAGAATCTAAAGCTGACTTAGAATGCCTAGTTTGTTTTGTAAGCTTTACCTGGCTTTGATTCTACGCCATTAGTGTCAGTGTTTTAGCAGCAATAAAGTTATATAGCAAAGAAGATTAACAAACCATTTTTTTTACACCTAAGACTAAATTCACCCTATAAGCTGTAGGATCTTTATATCTCATACACCATTTCTTTGACGTTCGTCTATCGTATTTTGAAACAATCTTTTAATGGTTTTGATTAATTTTAAGTTTTGTTACATCAAAAATTAAAAAGACCTTTAAAAACTTGATAATTACTTTTGAAGCTTTCTCAAATTGAATGATTAGGTCTTTCCATATTGAAGCTTTGTGATTTGTAAATTGGTTAGGTTTGAATTCAATTTCGATATCTAATTGCACTTTATTCGTTATTTTTCAATTTTTTGCAACCAATCAAACAAAAATTGAAATTATAGGTCGAAATGGGAAATTTGCCCTTAAAAAAGACATGTTGAAGTTGATAACTTGAATGAATTTACCATCACTTACAATTAGCTTTGAGACTAATCGTTATATCTTCCGTGATATTTTTGAAAAATTCTAATACGGAATTTGATTGAGCTCTATTACAACTCAAAAATGATGATCACAGAATGAAATTTGAAACAAAAAATACTCCACTAATGTTTGATTAGTAAGCTACTCAGTGATCTTAGCTTGATAATAAAGTTCAAAAAATGGAGATTAAGACGAGGTTAACCATTATTCAATTAATATAAAAGTCTTAACAAGTACATCACAGACATCAAATGTTCAAATCCTTTTTCTTTTAATACCAATCCTGTAAATGAAATCTGTTGAGTTCATTTTGATGATTAAACTTTACTACAGTTCATAACCAATTAGGGATTGTGACCCAGTCAAAATATTTCTGCACCAAGGTAATTAACCAAATAGATAAATGTTCATTTACTTTGAATAACAAGATGAATAAAAACAGTTTCTTTGAATTTCATATAACATACATTTAAATTATATCTTTGAAGTAGACAAATTCAATTCTTCAAGAGTTTGACTAAATAAATTTATTCAAAATTATGTATTAAAAATTAAAGATAAACTAAATAATAAAAACAAACAATACCACAAATTAACAAAAAGAAAGCATATTCTTTATATAAAATTCTAAACTTGAACAGCTTCTTTAGTTGAATTTGATTTTTTAAATTTATTTAAAAATCTTTTAAAAAAATCATTATTTTTATTTGCTTTTTCAGTCTTTTTTGATGATTGTTTAATTTGATCTTTAGCTTCTTCAACAGCTGCATCATTTTCATTTGATTCTGGTTCTGCAACTTGAGCATCAGTAACATCAACTTCAGTAGCATCAGCAGCAGGAGTGGTAGCATTAGCATCAGTAACTGTAGTTTCTGGTTCTGTTTTAGAAACTTCAGCTTTTGAATCTTCTTCTTCTACTTCTTTTGGTTTAACTTCATTTTCAGTTTCAGTTTCAATTGATTTTGGTTCAATAACTTCATTTTCTTTATTGGTTGTAATTGGTTCTATTGTAGTTGATTCATCTTTTGGTTGTTCAGGTTCAACTACACTTGAAACTTCACCTTCACCATTGACTTGATCTTTTTTCAATTGTTTATCTAAAGATTCTTTTGATTCTGAAGAGAATATCTTTGAAACTCTTTTGACTTTATCTTTAATAGCCATTCTGAATATAATAATAATAATAATAATAATAATTGCAATTAATAATAAAATTAAAATTGAAATAAATATTTGAAATAAATAAATGTAAGGAAATTTTAAAACATAAAAGAGGAAATTAAAATTTATTTATATATACAAAGAAAAATTAATTATAACAATAATAATAATAAAAAATTAAGAAAAACCATACACAAAGAAGAAATAAAGATAAAGTAAATAGTTCAAAATTTTTTATCGTAATTTAATACATCAATAATCAACAAACTAAACAAGTTAAAACTTTTTCTTTAAGATTGCATGATGCATGCAAGAAATAAATTAAATCAGTTATAACTATATATATATATATAAACTTTTTACTTATCATTTTTCTAACTTTACAACGTGACTCACAGTAATTGACAACTCTCCTCTTTTCTTACTATTCTAAGAAATGAATTATATCTTGTATTTATTTCTTAGTTCTTATATACATTGGAATGGTGTAAAATGATGATTTACTTTATTTGGTAACACTGTTAAATGAAAAAAAAAAATTTACACGGCTAAAACACACAAACCAAAAATCAAACAAAAAAAAATATAAATATTTACACAAAACTTAATTCATTCTCGACTAATTTAATTGGTAAAAATTTTCACTTTATTATTTGATATTTTCAACCACAATAATAGATTTATACCACACTTCTTTAGTAATCAACAATTGAATTCAATATTCATGATCATTGTGAAATTAATGTACCTATAATAAATCTTTTGTTGCAATATCAATGACCAAATATATTATTATTATATGAATATTTTATTACATTTATTTTTAAATCATCGTCAGATAATTAATTTCTTAAAATCACACAAAATTTATATGCATAAATAATTTAACAACACAGCCGGCCTAGATCACCAAATTTAAATTTGATAATTCGCTGGCTCATGCATTTGTATGACTAAGTTAATTAAACTAAAACCGTTTATTATTTTCTTTTTTCAAATTTGATTCCTTGTTTATTTGTTTTTATTTAATTAGAAGGCATTTTATACCGTGTCAATGATTTATATATCCGATTTCTATTATTCAAATTCCATCACCATAACCTCAAATTGCCGTACTTATTATCCTCAATTATATACAACACTATTCAAACAACTCTGTCATATTCCATCATCTAACACGTCTCTAAATATATAGATCTTATTCAATTCAATGTTCTTTATAGTAATAAAGCCACAACTTGAATTACATCTCTCTTTCTCTGAAGGAAAAAAATTGAAATTTTAGTTTTCACCATGGTTCATGCTGATTATTCAAATGTAACTGGTTTAACAAAAGAAGAAACTTTAGAACATATCATCAATTCTTATCAAGCATTAGAAACATCCAATTATATTACAAATTTATCTAATTTATCAAGTTTATTATGGTATGGATATCATTCAATTGGTATTAATGTAAATTGGACAGGATTTTATTTATTAAATAAAGATAAACCACAGGAGTTAATCTTGGGTCCATTTCAAGGTAAAGTTGCATGTCAAACTATCGAATTTAATAAAGGAGTTTGTGGTATTGCAGCTTCCACAAAAAAGACTCAATTAGTTTCTGATGTAAATAAATTTCCAACTCATATAGCTTGTGATTCAGAAACAAAAAGTGAAATTGTTATACCAATAATCAAAGATAATCAATGTATTGGTGTCATTGATTTAGATTGTTTAGATTTAAATGGTTTTAATGAAATTGATGTAAATTATTTAGAAAAATTGGCAAAATTAATTACTAATACATTATAAAATATACAAATACAAAGATATTACTATTTTTATTGTTGTTCTTGTTCTAATCTTCTTTGTTCTTCTCTTTCCATATTATGATATAATAAATTTTTAGCTTTTTCAATTGATTGTTGAGAACCAGTAATTGTAAAAATTCTTTCATTTTTACCTTCAATTGGTTCACTAATACCAATATTAGCACCAGAGATTTTACGAACACCTTGAATTCTTGAACCATTTTTACCAATTAAAGCACCAACCATATCATTTGGAAAAGATATAGAAGCAGTACTTCTTCTAAATCCATTAGTATGTGCATTGATTGTTGTTGATGATGATGATGATGGATATTGTTGTTGATGACCATTAGTGTTATTATATTGTTGATTTTGATAATGTGATCTTGGAACATAATAAGTTGTATTTACAATTGATGAAAAATCTTCAATTAAACATCTTGAAATAATTCTTAATGAATCATATAAATCATTAACACTACCTTGTAATTCAACTAATCTTTCTTTTGAACCTGGTAAAAATGATTTTGATGCAATCATTGAAATATTAAATTTATTTTGAATTTGTTGAATTCTTGCACCTTTTGATCCAATTAATGTACCCATTTGACTATTTGGAATTAATAATCTTAAAATTGTAGTTTCATTTTCAATACATGGTTGACTACTCAATTGTTTTAATGGGAAATAATTATATGTTTCAATTTGAGAATTACATAATGCTTGAGCAAAAAAACTTAAAGCTTTTGAACAATCATCTAATTTACCAGATACAGTTAAAATTCTTTCATGAGTACCAGGAATTAATTTTGATATACCTGCTTTTGTATTGGTTTCACCTCTAATTGAATCAATAACTTGTCCATTTTGTCCAATTAAACATCCAGCTTCTTTTGCTGAAACTAAAACACGATAATTTATTAATGCATCAATGTTTGATTTATCAGTTAATGATGGTAATGAGGTTGATTGATCATAATCTGATGAATTGATACCACCATCAGTAGATTCTGAGGCTTGTTGTTTTTGTTGTGATTCTGATTGATTTGGTTGTTGTTGTTGTTGTGATTCAGATGATTGTTCTGGTTTTGGATTTGATTTTTGTTCAGTAAAATTGGTTTCAAATAATGATTCAGTCATGATGAGATTGAGATTGAAGTTGAAATTGAGTTGTTGATAAATGTAATTGATAAATGTTGTGGTTGTTGGTGTTGATTGTTGATATTAGTTATATATACAATTTAATAATTGAATGGTAAATATGATATAATGTTATATAATATAATACAAATTAAAAGTTATTTAAGATGGAAATTGTAAAAATTTTATTTCTTCAAATTGACAATTGCACCAAAAAAAAAAAATAACAGTTCCAAAAAAACTGCTTGTCAAATTATTGTAAGGATTACACGACCTACGTTATATAACATTTTTTTCATTAAGAATATTTTTATTTCAATTGAATCATTAAAAATGATATGAATTCTAAATCCATTTTTAAATCTGATGAAAATTCTTCTAATTTGTGATTTGAATTTTTTTCATTGGGCCTCTCTCAGGCAAAGTGTCATCTGTTATTGATTTGATTATCAAATGGTGCAATATTAATATATTTAGTGAAATTCGCAATAAAGTGTGGTGATTTATGTTTGATTATACATGTGTATTGGTCCGATTGTGTCTATGTGTATTCTTTCTAATGGTCGAGTCGGATTGTGACTTGTTTGTACACTGATGGTGAGTTTCAAAGTCTACATAATAGAATTAATGATTGAGACAGAATTCGATCAGATTCATCATCCGATTTGAGTTCTTCATTAGACTCAACATTAATATCTATATTCACTATTCGACTTGAAGTATTTATTTGGTAATTTGAAATCAAATTGTTCAAATTATCATAATAAGCAATTGGTCAATAAAATTTATTTTTAAGATTTATTAGAAATGAAATCATTGATTTTACTTTTGATTTAGATTTTAAAAATGGTTTAGTATCATATATTCAGTTTCATCGATTGTTGTATGGTTGGTTATAAATTGATTCTTTCTTTGATCACATACACGACAATGGAATAAGTTCAACAAAATATTAGTAAATTATTTTCTTCACCAAATACTTTGCTGATAGCTTTATTTTCTGTGTCACAACAATCAATGACTGATATTTTTTGGAATGAATTGACTAGCTCTATTGACGAGTAGTGAATTGTTTATGTTTAAACGCCAGCAGCTGTGTATTATTCCATCGAATGATTATGGATGAATCTTTAGATTTGTTTTTATAGTTCACTTCAAATTGATTGAGTTAATGATGATAATTCAATCGTTTGAGAATCAATAGGACATTCTTTAACAATGATAATTTGAAAATCACTTGTTCAAATTATTATGGTTATAGTGTTTTAATCATTTTTTAAGCTTTATTAGAAATAGAATCTACTTGAATCTGTTTTTGATACTTGTTTAAAATTGAAATTGAAGTTTGGTAGTTATTCTGTACATATCAAATAGTTAGAGTTCAAGAATCAAAAAGTAATGAAGTTATCGTAATCATAGATCAAACAATCATAATGTGGGTTTCAAATTCGAAATATTGAAACAGGTACACGAAATGCCTGGCAATAAAATCGCTTTTTTCTTACTGAAACTGAAATTTTTATATTCTTTCTCAACGTATTCTATTTAGGTCTCGGCGGAGAGTCTGTTCAGTATGAAATTCGCAAATGACTACCATAATCATTTTTTTTATTTTTATTGAGATAACCATCTTTTATGTTGTTTTTGTTTGATAAGAGCTGAATAGTCAAATAGATTAAAATTTGTTAAAAGAACGAATCTTGAATGTCAGCTTCAATCATTAATTAACAAATTGTGAATTTCAACGCAATTTCAATTCAAATAGGTGACATTATTAAGAAGTATGATAATTTGAAGTTTAATATTCAAATTATTATAATCTAAGTGTTACAACAAATCCATTTTTTAAGATTTATCAAGAAATATTTAAAATTTAGATTATTTTTTGAAAATTTTGAAGTTTGAGATTTAGATCAGCTTAGAAAAGAATCTGGAGTTGACAATTATGTCTATTACTAAATTAGTTATGTTTATATTACTTTTGATTGGTTGCAATAAGTTTAGACAAAGTTTTTTGTAACCTTCGTTAGATCTTCTCTGGATTTTAAAGAAACGAAAACAAAATTGACAATATCTTCGCTATAATTTGGATCCATATGACACATGTGGTTTTCATATGTTTGATATCCCAGTTAACTTAATATTTCTGTCTCATAGTCTATCAAAATAAAAATATATGAAAGTAGATGTCGTAACTTCTATTGAATTTATTACGTTCAACAGATATTAACAGCATCATTTGTTTAATTTCAATAAGTTTCGATCAGATCTGCTTTTGTCGGGCAATTACATTTCATTATAATTGTCTACTCATGATTAGTCATTTCTGATGCAATACTTTCTTTAAAGAATCTGCTATTTTTGAATTTAAACATTTTAATATTACGTTAAACAATTTCTAGTTTTTGTCATTTAGTTTAGAATATCTTTATTTATGTTCAATTATAAACACGTCTTTAAAAATGGCTGCAAATTGATCACAATTACACGATTTTGGAATGGATTGAAAAATCTCATGGAAAGAATAATTAACAAATTGTTAGTACTCAAGTAAAGTTGAAATTCTGAGAAAAGATTATTATGTCCCAGCCTTGGTAAAATGATGTTACTTGAACAGTTCTATTAAAAGTGGATTTGAAGAATTGAAGAAATTTATAATGATTCTTTGCAGTGAATTAAAAAGGTTGATTTGTCATATTGAAAATAATTCAAATGAAATCAACCACGAATAAGAAATATCATACAAACTGAAACAACATTTCAAGTTGTCAGGTATATCAACTTTTCAATTAGTTGTTTTATCTGATGAAGGTTTAATTTGATCATACAGAATATCAAGCCCAATGAATTTAACACACTTTGATACAACATTTCAAGTTGTCAGGTGAATCAATCTTTCATAATTCTAATACATTCGTGTTCGTGATACTGGTTGGACTATAGACGGGTGATATTTTTTTTGTAAGTACCTGATTTGAATATGGTTGAATCCTTTTGTTTTTTTTTGGACAGGATTGTATGATTTTATTGAATATTTGACTATCTCAATGAATTCAATAGAGATCTCAATGAATTCAATAGAGATGATTTACAATTGTATATAAAATACAATTCATTTAGAATATCAACATGCTTAGAACTAATTTGGTAATTTGAATTCTAATATTCAAGTTATCAAGACTAATCTATGTTGCTTAATCATTTTTTAATGGGTAGGAGAAATATTTAGATATAGATAATTTCTCAAACTCTTTGAAATTAGTGTTTTGGCAATCATCAAAAAAAGCCCCGTTGATATTTGTTTTGAAAAAAACAAAACTCAAACAAAAATAGACTATATTTTTAATATTCGTTTTTTCCTTGCTGATACTAAGATTCATGGTCAAAACCAATTTATTAATCTCAAATGATTATTCTATCGAGGAGATACTCGAGCAATTGAGTATATTTAATTTCTCTAATTTGCATTATATAGTTATGTACTGTCGCAAATTTACTCCAAATTTCAAAATATCAATTACTAAATATATACCAATCGAGTATAATCTTTGAATCGTGATAGTATCACATTAGATACAATCACCAAACACCAAACAAGTCTTAAAAATGGCTGCAAAAAATAATATTATTCGCGAAAAAAACACGATTTGAGAGTATAAATGAAAGAAAAAATTGAAAGAAAAAACTCAAGTTATTTACCAAGTTTTCTGCCTTTAAAGATTATAACAAGTGGCAGTGAATTCTTTGTTATTACTGATACATTCGTATTTTTGAATTTGATAGTATTATTTAATAAAAGTATCTATGTACAAGGATAATTATAAATTCAAATTAAGAAATTGAATTGTCATATTAAGACAAACTCAAATGCTTTAAATTGTTGATTTGTAATTTCCAGAGTTACCTGGCTTGTATTAGGTGTAGATGTACTTTCTAAATTATCTAAAGGCATATTAATAATATATTAATTAATTAATTAAAATCTATAAAAAACTTCTTTAAATGTTGGATAAATCCAACCCTATTTATAGTTTGAACATGTCAAACTCATCAAAGTGCTTTATCAGCCAATAAGGTTTTTACAACCTTCTAAGTAGTGCTTTAACAGCCAATAAGGTTTTCTAGAACCTTCTAAGTAGTGCTTTAACAGCCAATATAATTTCTTTTTCAAATCACCTCTCAGCGTTCCAAGTCACCTTTCGGTTGATGCTAAGATGACGCCTTTCGGCTTCCATTAAATTTCTTTTTAAATTAAACTAATATCTAGAAGATTCTAGATAGTTCCAAATATTTCGCAGCTATACTTTTCACCAAAAGTAAGTGCTACCAATCCCAATATTACATAATCAATAATAGTTAAGCTCAAGCATTAACTATTATCTCTCTTAATTCACTTTATTCTTAATTCTAACATTTAATCTATAATATTGATGTTCTTGCATTAATCAGCTGATTATAAAATATCAACATCAATTACAAATAGAAATATCATAGGAATTGAAATCGGATCCCAAAGTATTTCAAATTTCTATCAAATTTGACGTAACCACCTGTTTTTTTGACAATTGAAGGCCCACTTTTAAGACCAGTTTGTATATGTTTAGTTTGTCTCCTTTTTGTTTTGCAAAGCATATTGGTTAGTTTGTGTTACTCATTCCTATGTATTTGTATTCTAATTGTATACAAAAATACAATTCACTCAAGAAAATCAACATATTCCAACTTAAATCTAGTAATTTGACGTTTAGTATTCAAATTATTATGATTTATTAATGATTGATTTGTTTTAATTATTTTTCAAATCTTTTAGGAAAAGTTTAGATTATAAATTATTTTCTAAATTTTTAAAAATGAAATTGAAATTTCGTCAATTAATTGGAATTGAAGAATATGAATATGCACAAAAGTTTAAATATACATTCTATTCAAATTTGGCTGAGAGATTATACGAAAAATCTTTCCAGTTTGACCTTCTTGAAATCTCGTGAATCAATGGGAATTGAAGAATCAACACACGAGTTCAAATATGCTTACTAGTTAAATTGATTTGAGAGATTACAAGAGAAAGTTTTCCTGTTTTAACTCTTTGATACCATATCTCAAATCTGCAAACTTTTCAAAGTTTGAGATATTATCGAAGAAGCATTCCTGTTTGAACTGTTTAATATAATAAAAGATAAACCAACTATCTAATTCTGTCTTCTAATTAGTTTTTATGAATCTAGACTTGATCGAACGTTTAGGTGATATTTTTAATTGTATCGGTGATATTGGTGAATTTACACGTCTAAAATATTAGAGATTAGAAAATTTTTATCTAATGAAATTTAATAACCATTTTGAAAATAAAGTCATCTAAATGAGTTATGAAATTGATTTGTTTCTTGCCAATTCAAGCCAAGGCCAATGTTTTCGTAAATTGAGTAGTTATCTTGTGATGAAAGATCGAAATTTTGGTATATTATTTCATTGGGAGCCCTATAGTCAAAGACCATTCGATATTGTCCAAGTCGAGGTATAATTGCATTGAGTACAATGTATTCTCATTTAAGTAGACACATAAAGAGATATATTTAATTTGAAATTTAATTTTTCAAATTATATAAATATTTCTTGATGTTTACAATCTATTTTTCAAATTATTATTGGAAATATCTGATTATCAGATTATTTTTGAAAAAAATTGAAATAAATTGATTTAATTTTAATATAAAGGTGAGTTTTAATCAAGTTAGAAGAACCTGTGTTGTCATTTCAATAAATCTTCAATATCATCGAGTATATTTCGATTGAGATTACCAATATTAGCCTTCATTAGAAATTCAAACAGCTTTGATTGTTCCAGTTTTTGTCAAATTTAAGGAGCTCATTCATGAGTGATTTTAAATTTGGAAATGCATTTGAAGGTCCATTGACATTCTCGAAGGTTTCTCATTAGGATTTACTATCAAAAAACATGGAGAGATGATTTATTTAAGTTAAAATACAAGTGACCTGACATAATTTGAATATCATGAAATGAACAGATTTGAGCGATTTTATGGCTTCTCATTGAATAGTAAATACAACCCAATTGATCTAATGAATTTATTTCGATTTTAAATGCTATTTCGACAATAATTGTTTTTAAAATAAATGATTTTGACTGTAGATTAATAATTAAAGAAATGGTTCATATGAATGAATTTATAAGATCTGTTTTTGGTTTTTTAAGATATGAGCTTTAAAATGACAAAATTCGTAAAGGATATACAAAAGTTAAAAACTCGATTATAAAGAAAGAAAGAAAAATAACAAGGATTAGCATAATACATAAACAGTAATTGCCGAATTGAGTTCCTTGTCAAGACAGAAAGCTTATACTGTAAAAAAAACTAAAGTGAAATATTATCAAATATCAAAAATAGTCATGAAAGACTTACTTCAACTAGAGTTAAATAAGCCAATGAATATAAATGAGAAATAGACAAAGAACTATTCAAAGTATACATTATCTTGATTCGATAATTAATTTTTAGTCTCTTTAAAATCAGCAACACTTTTGTTGATTAACTCAGAGAAACCAAAAACCAAATAAAAATAACTACTTTTAAAAAAAAAATCTATTTCCAATCTATTTTAATTATAAATCTTTTGACTTTTGAATAATAACTCTTGTTGTGAAAATATGAAAAATTTGGTAGCAAAATCTTACCCCATAAAAAAACACTTTGGTAAAGGCACGCAAAAATTGATTAAAAATTGATCAAAACTCGATCAAAAATTATTTCAAAATTTATAAACTGAAGATTGTCAATCCGTATGCGTCGGCATCAACCAAGACTGTTTTTTAATTTATGTTTGATTCTTTTCCATTTTCCAGGGAAAATTTTTTGCAATTGTGCTATGTGTCCAATAGATTTGATCTACTTCAAGAACTTAATTAAAAGTATCTTGCTCAATATTTGATTATTCATATTGATAATTAAATCAAGTGGATTCGAATAAGAAAATTGACATTAAATCTTTTTTGTTGATAATTTGAAGCTTATGAATTCAAATTATAATCAATTGATAAATGTCTACAAAATCATATTTTAAGAATTTAAAGAAAGATCTAACCGTAGATCATTTTTTAATTTTTTAAAAATTTAAAGATCCAAACGAAAGTGAAATTTTATTTGAATTATATTTGTTGCATTTGATTAAAAGGAATAACTCCTTAACATCATTAACTGAAGACTTTTATATAATTTCGAAAATTACGTGAAATACATTTGTTTGAAGGTTCATCTATAAGTTATGTTATGTGAATGAGTGAGTTAAAAAATCATAAAGGAGTCAAATACATAGACATCTGAATATAAAGACATTTCAAGTTAACTAAGTAGATCTACAATTTACTTCCAAAACAAACTACCCCTTAAGCAAACCCCCTAACTCAAAATTACAAAATTCATTTCATTCATCACCAGATTAACAATTTGAATAAAGAGGTAGATTAAAAGTGAGTTAAACAGAGACAAAATGATAACATCAAAATACTTTGCAACTATTTGAATCAAATATTTTTATAATAAAACAATCTTTGTAAAATAAGACACAAAAAAATAAAGTAACACAAAACGATCAATAGTTTCATCAAGAGAAAGTAATTAAGTCAGTGCAATTGAAAGTATACTTGAATTTTAAAAGTTGGTTGATTGTAGCTATGTATTAACTATATGCCAATTGAATTTATTGTGAGAAACGTCTTTCTTGACTAAGATAATCAGAAAAACTATAAAAATCTATACAATTATTATTTAAACTTGATGGTGAATTAGAATTATATTTATCTTTATTTGAAGTTGAGGTAAATGATCTTCTTGTTGGTGGTCTATTA
This sequence comes from Insectozyma morakotiae, assembly GCA_030564645.1. Lineage (NCBI taxonomy): Eukaryota > Fungi > Ascomycota > Pichiomycetes > Serinales > Debaryomycetaceae > Insectozyma > Insectozyma morakotiae. Next base: position 123,980 of record JAKTYD010000015.1, read on the forward strand.
GGTTGTTGTTGTTGTTGTTGATTTTGTTGTTGTTGTTGTAGTAATTTTTCAATGATACTTCTTGATATCAATGATCTTGATCTTGGTCGTATTTCCTCATTATCAATTCTATTATTATTATCATTATTGGTGCTTTCATATTCATTAATTTCATTATCATTATCATCATCATCATTATCTTCATCGTCATCATCAGTAATTTCATTTAATTGAACTTCTTCTAATTTAATTTTTGGATCCATACAAATTTCAGTAGTTGAATCTAATACAGGACTTGTATAATTTTCTAAATTAAAATGATCAGGAATTTCAACATTAATTAAATTATTACCATCATTATTTATATATAACGATCTTTCAAAAATATCAGATTCAGAACAACTATATTTTTTATTAAATTTAATTTCATCGGGTGAAGAATTAAATGAATTAAACGTTGATGAACAAATAGTTGGAGATTTATGACAACAAGCAGGAGTTAATTTTAATTTTGATAAATATTTTTTATGATGTTCTTTTAATGAAACTTTATCAATATGATGATGATGATGATTATTATTAAAATCAGAATTTGACCTAGTAGTAATTGGTTGTTGTTGACTTCTTGGAATATTTGAATCTTGAATAGTATTATTAGTTGTGATTGATGGATCTAATTCTGAATCATCTTGTTCTAATGAAGAAGTTGAAGTACTGAATAAATTGAATTTAGCATTTGGAGTAGGAGTATTGGTGGTTGTACTAGTAGTAGTTTTTGTTTGAGTTGAACCAGACATGATAGTTATAATTGAATATTGAATTGAATTGAGTTGAAAAATTGATGAAAATATTTGCAACTGTTTAAATATGAAAAGTACGAAGGAAAAAAAAAATATAAATAATATTAAAAATTAAATACGGTAATTATAACAAACACCCACACTGATTGTAAAAAATTGAATTGAATAAATGAATGATATATATAAATATTGAAATTTAAAGTATTATATGAATGGTATTGAAATATTTCAAGATGAATTAGGAAATATATGTTATTTATAATTTCTATCAATATATACAAATGTTGAAATGAAATGAGGTTTTGTTTTAAATGATCACCAAAAATTTTGATGCAAAATAAATTAAATATTAAAAAAAAAAAAAAATAAAAAAAACACAAACTAAAAATAAAATTTATCAAGAGATTATTTAGTTAAAAGGCTAAACTTTTTATCATATTATACATATATCATCTTTATTGAAAATAATAGAAATGCTTTTTTATTTTAATCTAATCTAAGTCATCAATAGATAACAGAATAGATTTTAATCTTTTGGGTGATAAGAAGTAGAAGAAGTAGTAGAAGAAGAAAATATCAATATGTAACTAATATTAACGTTACAATATCATTTAATTCTCTAATAATCATTTCTCTTTAAGTTTTACTTGAAGATTTAAAGATATAATCTAATGAAGAAATCTAGAATAAAGTATAAGAAGAACGATGTTAATTATTTTTGCTGATTTAAACAAATGACTGATTGAATGTTATAATATAATAATATAATATTGATAATAGTTAATGATTTGATTAAGTGTTTGTTAATAATAAAAATAATTATTATTATTATGGTGGTTGGTTGGTTACACTTGGGCGTGTAAAAAAGAAATATCTCACCACTATAATAAAAATATTAATTTGTGGTGATCATTTGAATATTGACGGGTGATTTTTTTACTATGTATAATCTTTTGTGTTTTGAGGGGAAAATTCAGAGGTAGTGCAACTGCGCTCAAATTAATGTCGAGTGATTTTTTTGTTTTTTTTGCTTTTTTTTGCTTTTTTGTGGGTTGATTATTTTTGATCCTGCCGCCTCATCATATTTGAATTTTAGTCCCATGCATCGCCCTCTTATCTTTATTATTAATAATCTTTGCCGCCGCCCAACGTTTGTTCTCGCCCTCTGTACTAACTACTAACTACTCACTACTAACTACTAACTACTGCATTGCTATTATATGTACAAACTATAACTATTTGGTTTGTATATTCTTTAATTATTGCTTCTATTTTTGACCCTTTACATTCCAATTCATAACATTCCATTCCATTCCATTCCTATTGATTCCCTTTCATTCCATTTTTCATTTCTTTTTCATTTTGTATGATGTATATACCCTATTTGCCGTACATCTTACATCTAACAATTTTTTTAAAACGTTTCATTTATCTCTCAAACAGCAAACACAAAGTAAATTATTATTCACTCAATCGCAATTTATCAATTATTTTTAATGATCCTTCTTATCTCCATTGAAACCTAACTCGTAAAATGATATCTATCTAACATTGAATTTTTTCCAGTATATCATATTTCAGCCTTTTGAAAATATGGCTTTTAAAATTATAATTGAATTTAATAATCGCTACAAACCATTGATTGATTTATAATTCACCCAACCAATTTATATTTGCTTCGACTTTAAAATAAATTAGCTTAGAAATATAATATCTTTCCTTATTCGTAAATTAATTAAATTGTAACCATAAATACAATTAGTTTATTTTATGTTGTCTTATTACATCATTCAAACAAACTAGTAAAAAAAGCCATATTCCAGTTTAGGCAATACCCATTGAGGGAAAAAAAAAAATATCTTTTGTGCTTAGTTAATAATATGACATTTTCAATTTCTATAAATGATTTAATCAATTATTATGAATCAAATTATCCTAATGAATCACCACTACCAAAGGATAAATCTCAATTGAAGAAGAAAATTAAGTCATCATTGAATAACAATACCACCACCCTATCTTCATCAAATGATTTTGAAGTTGAAGAAAAAGAAGATGGAAATGTTAATATTAGTTTAATTGGATTAGGCAAAGAATCAAAAATCTTAGAATCAAGGATTGAAACTGATTTAAATAAAATTACTGATCCAAATGTAATTCATTTTATTCAACTGCAAAAAATTCATAAACAAAATTTTTTAAATGAAATAAAACAACTTGGATTAAATTTAGATAAAAAGAAACAAGAGGAAGGAGAAGAAGATGAAGAAAGCAATGTTGATGATGATGAGGAATCAATAAATTATGAACAAGGATCGGAAGAAGAAGAAGAAGTAGAAGAGGAATTGAATCACTCTAAAAGTAAGGATCAAAAGAATAAATACAAAGCTCAGAACTTTAAATTGAACTATTGAATAGTATGTCATCAGTGACTCCGCAATATCATCATAGTCGATCCACGTAAATTCTCAACAATGCTTAAAGCTATTTGAGGATATTTTGTAACCAAACCTTGTAATTGTAAAGAGGGACAATAACAACATTCCTGCTACATATCTCCAGGGATCAAGGTTATTTGGAATTTCTGATGATGTATTGTTTTCAACGATATGAATCAGAAATTATACATTTTGGTATATAGCTAAATTATTTGAAAAAAGGAATTATGATTTTTCATTGGGTATACTTTTTCTTAGGAATCTAATAATAAAAGTATTGAATTGAGTACAATTAACTAATGATTTAGATAACATAATCAAAATTAAATTTTATTCATTTATATTTAGTATATATAAATCTCTAATAAAATATCAATTTTTAGTTAATCAGCTTTTTAATTTATAATTTTGTTGTAAAACAAGATAGACTCATTTATAAAAATTTAGAGTCCGAACGAATCTATTAAAAGTGATGGGATATTTATTAAGTTTAGTTCAGATCATTTATCAAATTAATATAAAGTATTTTTTTTGTACTGTAATTTCATTTTAATTCCATTTTGGTAATTCCGTTGAATAAATTCCACTCTTTGGTAGCGCATATTATGATCTTCCCCCATATATATATAAATATAATCCTTAATGTACGATAAGCAAAAAAAAAAAATTGAATCATAAAAATCAATTTTTCATTATGATACCCACATCCACCAATTTAACAATATTAGATCTTGGTGAAGATATTCTAATTAATCAAATATGTTCAAAATATCTTTCACCAAATGATATTTTCAAATTTTTCATATTAAATAAATCATTATATAATATTTTCCAATCTTCAATTACAATATTTCATACATTATTTAATCTTAAATTTACAAATAATAATCAATATAATTATAATACAATTTCTAAAATCAATTGGAAACAATTATTTTATTTTCGTACTAATCAAAATCAGAAGATTTTTACTTGGGGTGAAAGTAATGGAGGTAGATTAGGTTATCTTAGTACTTCAATTCCATCAAATCATATAACTAGACATTTTGGTTGGATAGTTCATACACCAACAAATATAATTGAATTAAATCATATACAAATTGTTGATATTTTAGCAACTGGTTATTCATTTATAATTTTATTAAATAATGGAAAAATTTATTATACTGGTCAATCATGGAAACATAATTATAAAAATCAATCACCAGGTCCATTGAATGAAAAAGATTATAATAAAAGATTAGATCCAAGTAATAATAATGAAGAAGTTCAAGCAAGAAGACAACTTCCTAGAGGTATACCTTCAATCCCATTAATGTCACAACGTTATGAGATCCCACCAGAAGAACAAGAAGAAGAAGAAGAAGAAGTAAAAGAAGAAGAAAAGGTGAAGGAATCAAAATGGAGACAAACCAAAACATCCAAGATTTCAAATAATCATTTCCTATCCAAATTTGAATTACCTTTGGGTTCCTCCAATGAATATATAATTTCAATTAGTTGTGGTAGAGAACATTTAATTGCTTTAACTAATAAAAATCAAATTATTACTTGGGATTCAGGTAATATAGATAATTTTGGAATTTATTTAAATTTTCCAAATTTACAAAAACAAAAACCAAATATTATTAAAAAAATAGTTGCTGGATGGAATTTAAGTGGTTGTTATATAATTAATATTGGTTTAATAATTTGGTATACAAGAGAATCAATAACAAAAGAACAAATTAACAATTCAAATTTCAAGTCCAATGTGAAATATTTTATTATACCAAATACAAAAAACAATATTATTGATTTTTCAATTGGGAATAATTTTATATTATATATAACAAAATTAAATAATGAAATTAAAAAATTCCAATTTAATTTAGAATTTTTTTTATCAAATGAATTCATTGATCAATTTGAATTAAATGGTTTTATATCAAATTTAAATAATTTTAATCAATGGAAACAAGAACAAATAAGACTCATAAATTTAAATATTTTATTTCTGAAAATTTCATCAAATTTTGAAAATTTTATAATTTATACTAATTATGATAATATTTTATTAGGTAATATAAATGATTTAACACCAATTATTATACCTGAATTACAAAAATCAAATATTATAGATATTGAAATTGGTGATTATCATTATTTGGGTTTAACTTTAAATGGTGATATTTTATCTTGGGGTATTGAAAGTAAAAAATGTGGTTGTTTAGGATTAGGTACAAAAGAGACAATGATTGAAAAAAATAAAGAAGAATTTATAATTGAACAAGGTAATAATTTAAAAGTTTTAAAACCTTTAAAAATTGAAAATCCAACTAAAAATGGGAAATGGGTAAGTATTGCAGCTAATGGTTGGCATTCAGGTGGAATTTATATATCTGAATGAAAATTGAAATAAGAAAAATATCTTAATAGTTAATCTAATTGAATACATTTGAAACGTATCATTTGACTAGATATTGTTACTATTTTATAACTTGTTTATACAATCAGTTTTAACAAATTGAATATGATCTTTTATCAATTACTTACGTTGATCTACATTTCCAAACTTATCATTAATGTTTCCCACTAGACATTGTAACTTGTCTTCTCCTATATTCAATTTTTGAATCATTTTGTCAATTTCATAAGTTTATCCAATTAAATATATTTCCAAATTCATCATTAAATTTCCCATTATTTGAATCACATTTTAATTCATCATAATTTTCACTTATTTTACATTCAGTTTCAATCAATTTATTTTCAATCATAATTTTTTGTAATTTTGATTCATTAAAATCATTAATATTGATAATTTCAATTTTATTTAAATTTCGATAATAATTTATCCTTTTCAATTTTGTTTTATATTGTAATATTGGTATATTTGCAAATAATCTAATTATAGAACTCTTGTTTTCTTGATTAATTCCACATCCAATTGTATAATCAATTGATTTTTCCAGTTGAAATTTTAAAAGAAGTCTATATCCAAGAGTTAAACCTAATGTAAATGTTGAATTGATTAAGATTCCTTCACTTGTAGTACCACCTTGACTAATTGAATATCTTGTATTAATTGATGTTCGATGAGTTAAATGTAAATTATTCAAACCTGAACCAAAGAAACAAGAACTAATTGGTATTTCCTCATTCAAGATTTTTACTTGATTGAATTCAATTTCATAATAATAAGAAATATTACTAGAAGATTCCCCATTTAATAGGATGTTATCAAATGGTAATATAGTTGAATTTGGTAAATAAATAATTGAATTTTCATTATGGAAAAAAATCGATTCAAGGGTTAAATTATCAATGGAATCTAAAAAATAATAAGAACAGATCTCTTTACTCTTATTTGAATGATTTAAATCTACAATTTTTGATATTGATAATACAAAATTGTAAAAGAAAATGATAATCATTTTTTGGGTGCAAAAGCAAAAAAGAAAATGAACAAGAAAAAGAAGAAGAAAATCGAATAATAGTTATTGAACCACCAGTTCAAACAAATATCCTAACCAAAAATCACTTTAAAAGACTAGATTGTATCTTATTAATTCATTCTTATATCTTTTCTGGGGTTTTTCATTGGTGTTGGAATTTGTATTTATATTATGTGAGTGAAAAAAGCGTGCATGAATGATCAAATCAAAAAAAATGCAAAGGATTTTTTTTTAGTGACAAGTTTTTTTTTATCAAATTTATTTATTAACTTATCATTCAATTCATCCATCAATAACCATTTTCATCATTAACATCATCATTGATTGATTACCACATTATATAAACCATATTCATCTTATATTACATTTCCTTATGAGTTCACCAAAATCCAATTTCAAAGAGAATTATTTATCACCAGAGTCTAATAATAATATCAATAATAATGAAATAACACCTCAACATTCACATCATAAGATTCTTACAAGACCAAGACGTTCATCATCGTTAATAAGTCATTTGGAACCAGATCCAATCGATACTAAAATCGATCAAGCTTTAAATCCAAATTTAAATGCTAATTGGGTTAATCAAAAAGGTGCATGGTTAATTCATATTGTAATTATAATAATTTTAAAAATTTTTTATAATTTTTTAAATATTTTAAATAATGATTGGAAATGGACTTTAACTAATTTAACTTATAATATTGGATCATATATAATGTTTCATCAAGTTAAAGGTACACCATTTGAATTTAATTCTGGTGCTTATGATAATTTAACAATGTGGGAACAAATTGATAATGGTGATCAATATACTCCAACTAAAAAATTTTTAATGTTGGTACCAATTGGATTATTTTTAATTTCAACTCATTATTCAAATTATAATTTAAATTTATTTTTATTAAATGGTTTAAGTTGTTTATGTGTTGTAATACCAAAATTAGCTATAGCTCATAGATTAAGAGTTACCTTATATTAAGAAGAGAAAAAAAAATATATATATATATATATAAAAGAGAAAGTTTAAATATAAATAAATTACGTTAATTAAATAAATAGGGAAATTTATCTTATTGTAAGAGTTTTGCAATTTAATTTAGTAATATGTTACTTGTTTGATCTAAACAAAAAATTTAGATTTAATGTAGGTTTGATTCATAATTTAGAAATTAATTTATAGTCAAATAGATTTGCACCACATTTTCATTTAAAAACTTTCAAGTATTCAATTGAATAGTAGAAATTTATACAGGAAAATGTGATTTTAGGTTTAAAAATCGAAATTAATTTAATTCAAGATAGAGTTTAGATTAAAAAACAAAAATATAGTCTTTGATTTAAAAAACTAAAGATCTTGAAATTAAACAAATGACATTTTGATTTCCGTATAGTAGTAGTAGTACATTTTTGAGTTGATCATATTAATAATTTTATACAACTTTCTTACATGTGGTAGTCATATACGATAATAATTTTAAAACCGAATTAATCGGTAACAAAAAGAATTATTGATAAATTACAAAAGCCTTTGATTGAAATCTGGAACCAGATGTTAGTTTTGATGATCCTCTTGATTAAAAAGAGATTTGAAGAATTTATACAAGGCTAAGATCAATTTTGAAACAAGGCTTATTAAATGGTCTCTTTCTCAGACATAAATTTTTCATTGGAAATTTATCAAATCCTTACGGTAATCGACGGTTGGTGAAAGTTTATAAATTGAATATCGAATTTCAATTAGAATATACATCTAATAAGAACACTATTCAATACAAAATCTAATATCTTTCCAATGATGAATCAATTAATCGATTAATTTCTTTAAAAATCTCAAATATATATATATATATATATAATTTACCGTTTTTAATCTTGCACGAGCCTCATTTCGGTTTTGAGGTAAAGAATTACCTAAAATTGAAACAGGACAAAAAGAGACAAAAAGAAAAAAAAAAAAGAAATGAAAAGGTTTTAGATTTGTACGTAATATTTCCTATTTCGTCAAAGTTAAAAAATATATATACAAGCCAAGAGGATAATCATTTATGATAAGATTTTATTACAAAAAATATCAGATTCAATAGATTATAGTTTATGTAAATGACAAAAGTTTATAGTTTTGTGACAAAATGAAACGAAAAAGATCAAAAAAACCATAAGATGATGGATTCATGTCTATGTTTCAGATGATTATGATGATATTTAAATTTGAATAAATAAATACTATGATGATGTATTATTACATCTATTAATGAAAATTTAAAATAAAAAGCAAAAGAATTAAAGAATAAGAAACTATTGAGTTTTAATAGATCTACAACTTTTCTTTATAATAGTTTGGAATCCAAAAAATAACAGTCTAGATGAATATAAATATATCTATATGATTTGAGAATGTGTAAACTTGAAATTTTTGTAAATCATTGTTATTGTTAATTAGGAAAAGAATATGGAAATATTCTAAAAATAGAAATAAATAATTACAGTTACGCGCGCTATATCTTTCTCATTTTGATCAATTCAGAATTCAAACTCAAAGTAGAAGAGAACTACTATAAGATCATAACACCCCTTAAGACTAATCGATAACCACCTTCTTATCCAACTCCAACAGTTCATTGTAAAACTATTGAGATTGTATGGATGGATATATTACAAAGTGAAACAGTGTTGAATCGGTACACTACCAAAGAAGATAACACAAAAGAGAAGGATCCGAATTAAGCTTAAATTGTCACGTTTAAAAATATTTTATCATTTTTTTTTTTTCATCTTTCAATTTAATTTCCCATTTCCATTTTATATAATCTTCTTCTATTACTTTGACATATAGTCATCGTATAACACTATACCAATACCAATACCATCAACCAAATCAACTTATCACTATTTAACTACCACCACTGATTAATACTATTACCAACTATATTCATTCATTATTAAAACTTTCATTTATCTTTCTTATTTTTTTTTTTGGTTCATTTTGCCTTACCATCACCGTTTATTACTTTTATAATACTATATAAACTTATTTATGAATTTCAATAATACAAATAACAACAACATCAACAATATCAACAATAGTAGTAGTAGTACCACGGTTACATTCCAACCACCACCATCGTTACAATCACCTATACGTCGTCATCAAAAATCATTATCTTCATCATTTTTATCTCCTTCATCAAATTCTCAATCAACATCAACAAATTTTAAAAAAACTCATAAACATAAACGATCTCAAGCCATATCTGGAGATTTCGATGCTATTGGATTAGGTTTGTTTAGTTCTCCTCCTCCTCCTCCATCTTCATCATTACATTTAAATTCTAATCATTTTTTAACTCCGAATAAATTTGGAAATAATTTTCAAGATATTCCAAATACAGATCCATTACCATCAAATTCATTTCAAAATGATCCAATGTCTGTATTTAATTTTAATAATGATGAAGATTTAATTACAAATGCAAAATATTCATTTCCACCACCATCATCACCATCACCACCAAAATCACAATCAAATACATTTTCACAATTTGTAAATGAAACTTCATTACCACCACCACCACCACCACCAAATTCATATCATAATAAATCTTCTTCATCACTTTTAAATTCACCAATCAAATTTAATAATAAATTTAATCATAATCGATCAAAATCAACTTCATTTGCAACAATCACAACCACCACAAATAAACATCAATTTTTTTTAACTGAAGAAAATAAATTTAATAATTCAGAAATTATACCTGATGCATTGATTGATTTGGATGAAATTTTAAATTTAAATTTACATATAGGTACAACTTATTCAACAAATAATGATGATGCAATTGTTGAAGAAGAAGATGAAAAAGAAATAGATTCAATTGAAGAATTTAGTGATGAAGCATTACCACCACCAACTATATATTCAACATCTGCAAATAGTTCAACATCAAGTTTTAATAATAAGGATCCAAATTTAAATCAAATTGGTTTTAATAAAAAATCAATTGAAAAAGTTTATTCAAATTCTTCATCATCAAATTCATATTTTTTAAATTCTCCTCAACAACAACAACAACAACAACAAAATCAACCAAGACATAAAAGATATCAATTAATTTATGATAAATCAAGTAGAATTACAAATGCAATGAAAAACTCTTCTTTAGAAAATGTTAATATTGATCCTCCACCTCCAACTCCAACTAATAATTATACATTTAGATCATCAAATTCAATTAAATATTTAAATCATTCATCAAGTTTACCAACTTTAAAAAAAAATATACAATTAAAACCAAGTATTATCAATATTAATCAACAACAACAACAACAACAACAACAACAATATTTAAAGTCACCAGATTCAAATACAATTTTTAAATCTCCTGAAACTCAAATTAGTTCATCTACACCAACTACTATAAATACAAATGAATCCCCTCAAATTATAATAACAACTGAAAATATTAATAAAGAAAATTTAAAAGAAACTATTAAATTACCACCATCACCAAGAAGAAATTTAACAACTAATGAAAATAATATATTATCTCAAACTAAAATACCTAAATATAAATCAAAATCATCATCAACAACAACAGGTCCAAAATCAACTTATATGAATAAATCTGATTATTTAAAGAAATTACAATTGGATAAAGAAAAGAAATTGAAAAACCCATTATCATCTTCCTCAGAATCGTTAATTGAATCTCATCAGAAACAAAAACAAAAACAATCACCATTACCACCACCACCAATTCAATCACCGATTAAATCAAGAAGAACTTCATTTAAATTTCATAGAAGAATGAAATCGGATATATCAATATCTGATACTTCATCAATTAGTTCAAAGAAAAGTATTAAATTTTTTGACTGGCTCAAAAAGAAACAATAAATACATAATTATTAATAATTAATATATAATTTTATTTTTATAGACTTGAATTGAATACCGGAATACTTTCTTTGATTTTCGATCATTGTAAGCTTAGTACCTTAACTTAGTTTGATCCAATTTGATCATGCTTCTTCTTTTGGAGAACTTTGAAAAATGATACCATTGAATTGAAACATCTAATTTAAATTATTACCTGAATAGGAATTGCGGCTGGTGGCTAAATTGTAATCGTATAAATTTAAATTTCTTCAAAATGTCAATTGAAAAAGAGCAAGGGATAATTAGATCCATATCGATGTAAATGAGTCAGTTCTTTGGTTGAATATTTGTATTTTTTTGGGGTTAAATTTGAAACGTATCAGAATTACATTTAAAAATTATTTCTCCACTTTTAAAATAAAAGTATAAATACTCGTCAATTTTTCATTAAATTTTTTTTCTTTACTTGACTTACTCTTCTTTGTGTTGTGTCATAATATGGTGGTTTAAGTCTGGACGTCTTAGATAGGTGCTTTTACCTCATTGTCATTTCAAATGGAAAGATTTCAACCTAACGAACATCAATTTAATTGTCAGTAGTAGGATATAAGAATATCATCAAAAGGTATCTTATAAAATCAGATGAGGTGTAGGAAATTAAATCAAGTTATTAAATTTAATAAATCTGATTCATCATAGTTATAATCAAAATGTAATATATGATGAATTCTGAGATTTACTAAGTTAATGAATTGATATTAATCTACAAAGAGTGATCTATATAATTTGCATTAGTGGCATCGATTAATTTCATTTCCAATTCATGGTTTTCAAAGTGGTTTTGTCACAATGTAAATGACGTGGTATTTTGGTTTTGTTCTTTTTAAAAGTTCAGGCAATTTTTGGAACCTTTTTCAAGAGAATTTCATTTTATGAAACTTCCTTGATTTATTGCAATGAGCTTCTTTGAAGTAAATTTTAATAATATATAGTTTAATTTACACTTTTTATATCGTATTTATCTTAATATTCCACCCTTTAATCTCTGATTTTGAATTTGATTTAACAGTGAAATCTTCTACATTTTAAAGAAATCAGAATGACAATTCGTTTCATTTCCAAAAGAGTTTAATTGAAGTAAGCTTCAATCTGTGTATGAATATAGTTAGATGTCTAAGATGTTTACTGAAAATTTGAAATTTTGAACTTGTCTATACAATAAAGAAAGTAAAATTGTTCCATTTAATAAGAAGTCTTGTCAAGCATTCGAATTAAGAGATTTGTTTTAGTAATTTGAACCAATTTATTCATTTCTGACTCTTTGAAGGGTGTAATTTTAGCTTCATATATTTTCGAATCATCATTGATTGATTCCAAAGCAGCCTTTTTTTTTGAATTCTAATGGAATTAGAAATTATAAACTAATTCAATTGAGTTAATATCATTCAAATAAATGATTTCAACTATTTCTTTCTGGTTGCAAAAAATTTCTACTTATATTGATAATTCAAATAAGCATCAGTTTAACTAGGTCTATAATAACTAATTACAATTTTTACCATTCAAACCGATAGTTTTTTGTTTAGTTTAATAATAATTTTATCTCAAAATGAATAGTTATTGAAATTTTGAGTTAAACAAAAAGTAAGTTAGAAATATTGATTAGATTGTGATTTTTTATACCCAAACGAATAATTTACAAAATAAGTAATTGTATATCAAACGATATTCTTAATCAAATGGACAATCGGAAGTTTTGGACAAATTCAAAATGTGTAATCTTAATTAATTGAGGGAGTCCTTGAATTTTAATTATTTTGATGAAAATAATCAAAAATTGACAAAAACACTCTGAGTTACTGTGATAAGATATTTAATGGTAAATATGAACGTATATTATTTTAAGAGGTTCCAAGTGTTTAGTTCATCATCTTTTGTTCTCCTTCGATTTGATCTTTAAACGATCAGTTTTGTTCTTCATTTGAATTCTATTGATTTAAGTTATGATTTTTATTAGAATATTTTTGACAATGAGAAAATAAGATCAAGATCCTCATATTACAAGTTTTCCGAATGCTTAAAAGAAATTGATAATTACCTGAAGTTTTATTATTATATCAACTTCTTTTAATGAAATTCAAAAACTAACAAGTTTACTGCTACGAAGAAAATGATTGAAAATGAGTTTCAGATCAAAATTAAGTGTTTTAATAGGTTCTTAATAACACTCATTAACCTTTCAAGCCGTCATGACTGTTCAGTTTGTGAATAATAGAATCTCATGCTGATTTTTAAACAAATCAGAAACTGGTAGCATCAAAGTTTTACCCCCACATTTTGCAACTTTCATTGTTTGGGGGATTACACTAGTATTTGCTAATTATAAATATGTTGACAACTGCAAGATTAATTTAGAAATATTTCTTGAATAATATCAATTACAAATATCAATGTCAACATTATTTTCATTAAAAGGACAAGTTGCACTTTTAACCGGTGGTACCAATGGAATTGGATTAGGTTATGCAAAAGGATTAGCCAGTGCTGATTTAAATCAATTAATTTTAACTTATAGATCAGAAGAAAACTTACAATATGCCATGGAAGAAATTCATAAAATAAATTCTACAATTCAAATTTCATCAATTAAAATTGATTTCCTAATTGAAAATGAAGATGAAATTGTAAAAAAAATCACTAATGAAGCTTATTCTTTATCTTCAACTGGTCAAATTGATATATTAATAAATAATGCAGGTATAACCAATCGTTCACCATTTGAAGACTTCACCCAATCAGACTTCGATTCAGTTATTAAAATTGATTTAAATATTCCTGTTAAATTAACAAAATCAATTGGTTCAAAAATGTTACAACAAAAAATCCAAGGTAAAATTATTTTTACTGCTTCATTATTATCATTTCAAGGTGGATTAAATTCAACTCCTTATGCAATTGCAAAAGGTGGTTTAAAACAATTTACTCAAGCTTTATCAAATGAATGGAGTTCAAAAGGTATAAGAATAAATTCAATTGCACCAGGTTATATAGAAACAAAATTAACAAGTACAATGAATAAAGATGCAAAAGATTTAGTTGATCAACGTATTCCAATGAAAAGATGGGGTAATTTAGATGATTTCATGGGTCCAATTGTATTCTTGACTAGTGATGCTTCAAGATATGTTACTGGTGAAACATTGGTTGTTGATGGTGGTTGGATGGGTAGATGATTTGTATTCAATTATATACCACCTGCTTCTCTATACCATCTAATACCTCTATCAAAACTTACAACACATAAACCTTCATTATTATCACCACCAGAACCACCTCTTATACCCTTTTTTATAAATTTAACCCCACTTGCTATACTTTCATCTTGATCATTTTCTAAATTATCATCTAAATCACTAATTGATAAATTTATAGTAGCTTCTCTTTCATTAGTTTCTAAATTCCAAATTCTAATACATTTATCAAATCCACAACTTACTAAATTTTTCCCATCTTCATTAAAATTTAAATCTAAAATCCAACCTTGATGAGCAAAACCTCCAATTATTGATTTTGCAGCAGAATGTGATGGAGTTGTTAATGTACCTACATTTTCACCATGTTCAACATCATATAAATTTATCGACCCACTTGCTTGATTATCTCTTGCAACTGCTAATAAAGTTCCACCAGGACTAAATTCAACAACTCTTGGTATTGATGATGATTGACCTTTATTTATAATTAAATCAGTAGATCTAAATGTATAAATTAATTTTAAATTTATGAAATCATATAATAATACATCACCATTTACATATCCAATAGCACATCTTGGAATAGTTTGACAAATAGCCATAGACATTGGGAATGATTGAATTGATTTTAAACTACCATGAAGATTAAAATTAATTTCACTTCCAAATTCTATTGTGAAAATTTCAATTGAACCATTGATTTTAGAAATCAAAAGATAATCTTGTTTTGAATTTGGATCTTTATAAAATTTTGATTTCCAACATTTTAAAAATTTATTTGAAATTTCTGAAATTGTATTTAAATTATCATTAATTAATTTTTTTATATAAATTTTCCCATTAAAACATGAAAAAGTCAATAAAGTAATTTTTTCATTTGAATTTGGTAATATATTTTCATAAATATCAAAAGAATGTATACCACTTTTATCAATGAATATAGTTTCAACAAATTGTTTTGGTTGATGGATTTCATCTTGTTTATTATCCCAGAACTTCACTGTTCCATCGGATGATATTGTAATTGTATGTTTATTGGTTATACCAACTCCCAATATATCTGATTTATGAGCTTGTGAAGCATTAACCGTTGTAATATATTGTTTACCCATGGAGTCTTTGAAAAAAAAAAAAAAAACTATAAAAAGTTGATATGTCTTTTATTCAACAGATAACTTCACAATCAATATTCAATTTATTCCAACAAACAGAACAAGAACCATGTAAACAACAACTAGACAAGCTAGTGATTCGAAATCAAGATTTGTTTTTTGTATCAAATAATATTGTTCGATGTTGTAAAATTAATCCATTTACAACAAATTATAAATTAATTGAAACTAATAATGATTATTATGAAATACATTCATTAAGTTTGAATCAATCTGGGAACTTATTAGCTTTAGTAGGTTCAAATCAAATAGATATAGTTGATTTACCAATTACAATTCCAAATGATGGATCAATTTATTTGAATCAATCATCATATAAAATTACAAATTTCAAAGGAGAAATTAAAAAAATCATTTGGCAATCAATTGCATCAAATGATTGTGTTTTGGTAATTTTAACTGATTTAAATGAGATTCTAGCATTTGATATTTCAAAATCTTTGGTAGTACCACAATTGAATATAAATTTATCTCATCTTAATGATAATATTACTTCAATTAGTTTTGGTTCAACAAGGAATTTAATTGGTGGTTTAAGTTTATATTTTTCAACTGAATCTGGTTTAATTTATACAATTTTCCCATTTATATCAAAAACAACAAAAATTATTACAACTGAATCAGCTATTGATATTGCATTAAATGATACAAAATCAACTATTGAATTAATACAAGAACAATTTCCAACAAATTTAATTGATACTGCATCAAGTTTAATAAATAGACAAGTTTTAAAACAATATGAATATTTTGAATATTTAAAAAATCAAATTAATAATGGAAATTTTAATAAAGAAATTAGAAATTTTAATAATCCTATTGAATATATTGTTGTTGAACAAGATTTAAATGGATTTAAAGATTTAGAAATTCAAGGTCCATTAATCAAATGTGATACAAAGATACAAGATTTAACTTATTTTATTGATGATGAATTAGTTTGTATTTTAATAAGTGTTGGAGATTCAACTATAAATTATTATTGCCAATTGAATCCATTATTAATGAAATATAAATCAAATGAGATAAGTACCAAACCTTCTTATATGAAACCTAAAAAGGGATTTGGATTTATATCAGATACAATAAATGAACAAAAATCATTTTGGCAAAATGAATTAACAATATTAGATTTATTACAATCAGATAAAATAGATATTGAAATTGATAATGAATCATCATCATTTTTAAAAAGATTTAATAATGATAAATTTTCTATAATTATAAATAATAAATTTATATTAGTTGATACATCATGGGTTAATTTATTAATTGAATCACTTAAAACAAATGATCCAAAATTAACAATTTCAACAAATTATGATGTTGTATCATCTCATAATGAACAAATTAAAGGAAGTGGATATATAAAAGATGAATTATCATCAACTGGTGAATATTTAATAATATTAAGAGATAAAAAAATTGATGATTTAGAAGTTATAACTATAAAAGATAATATAATTAAACCAAAACAAATTAAATCAATTGAATCAAATGAAATTAAACCTGATATACAATCATCTTTAATTATAACAAAACCATTTGAAGAAATTGAAAATGAATTAAAAAAATTAAAAAATTTACCAATTTCAAATTCTAATGAGGATATAAATTCAATTGAAGGTTTAGAAAAATTAAATAAATTATCAAATGATACTAAAAAAATTATATCTGAATATACAATATTTGGTATGAAATTACAATCAAGAGTTATATCACAATTAGATTTATTAAAAGGTCAAATTGAAAAAATAAATTCAATTAAGACGAAAAAATTTAATGAAGGTCAATTAGATACAATTAAAAAATTGAATACAAAACAAGATGAATTAAATTCTAGATTAAAACAATTACAAGATAAAATTTATCAATCATTAATAAAATATAATTTAAATCAATCATTACCATTATCGAAATTTGAAAAGAAATGGATGGAAGAAATAAATTTAATGATTCAAGAATTAATAAATAAAGATGATAATTTAACTCAAAAAGTTGAAAATTTAAAATTACAAATTAATTCAATAAAATCACAAAAGGTTAAAATTGATGAAATTGAAGAAATAAAATTAATTAAAAGATTAAATAAAATTATAAATTGGTTAAAATTAGAAGATAATTTAATAATTGAATTGAAGAAAAATTTAAATAATTTACAAACAAAAATTAAATAATTTTAACATCAAGTTTTAAACCATCATAAAATCTTTTATTAAAATTATTAAAAATAATTTCACACAGTTTTAAATTTGAAAATTTTAATAAAATAATTTCATTTTTAAATTTTAAATCTAATAAATTTGATAAATCTATTAGACTCTCAATTTCTTCAATCAAATCGTGTTTTATATCATTTTGTAAATCATTATTCATTTCTTCAATTCTAAACATATTTTTAATTAATAATCTTGGTTCATTTGAAAATTTTGCAATTTCAATTTTAATTTTTTGATTTTTAAAAATTGTATCATTTAACATTTCAATTGCAATTTGACAACTTTCAAAATTTGAATAAATTAATAAAGATTCATTTTTGAATATACCTTCCTTATTATAATATAATTTTATATTTAGAATTTTACCATATTTATTAAATAAATCATTTAAATCATCTTTTGTTGTATCATTTGGTAAATTCGTTATAAATATACCATTTTTTTTATCATTAGATTTCAATGATGAAATTTCATCTTTTAATTTTGTTATAGTTTCCTTTTTCAATCGTTTTATAGTTTGTTTATTATCATTTTCCGATTCTAATTCCAACCATCGATTCTGTTTTTGATTAAATTCATATTCTTTATCATCAACAATTATATACCATTTCCCATCGTGTAGTGTCAATCGTTTATCTATTGTATCCCAATCTATATTGGTTGTATTTGGTGGTGGTACTGGTAAATTCATTTGATAATAATAATTTTTTTTTTTGGAACCAAACCAAAAGTTTTATAATGTCAACAGCAATTCCAACACCAACTCCAACACCAAATGATTATATTCTAAGTTTATCGGATGAACAAGTTGAGAACGATCAACAGATTGGTATTAAAGCCATTAGATTATTTTTACAAAGCAAGACGTCGTATGATGTATTACCAGTTTCATATAGATTAATTGTATTAGATACTTCATTATTGGTTAAAAAATCATTAAATATTTTATTACAAAATAATATAGTTAGTTCTCCCCTTTGGAATAATAAAACTTCAAGATTTGCTGGATTATTAACTGCATCAGATTTTATTAATGTTATACAATATTATTTTCAATTTCCTGAAAAATTTGAATTTGTTGATCAATTAACTTTAAATGGTTTAAGAGATGTTGAAAAAGCAATTGGTGTTGATCAAATTGAAAATAATTCTATTCATCCTTTTAAATCATTATATGAAGCATGTATTAAAATGTTAAATTCAAAAGCAAGAAGAATACCTTTAATTGATGAAGATGAAAAGACAAAAAGAGAAATTGTTGTTTCAGTTTTAACTCAATATAGAATTTTAAAATTTGTTGCATTAAATTGTAAAGAAACAAAAATGTTATTAAAACCAATTAAAAATTTAAAATCTTTAAATTTATTAAATAAAGAAATTTCAACTTGTACAATGGATACTCCTGTTATAGAAGTTATTCATTTATTAACTCAAAAATCAGTTAGTTCAATACCAATAATAGATAATCAAGGAAAATTAGTAAATGTTTATGAAGCATTTGATATTTTAACTTTAGTTAAAAATGGTATGTATACTGATTTAGATTTAAGTATTGGTGATGCACTATTAAGAAGATCTGAAGAATTTGAAGGTGTTCATACTTGTACATTAAATGATAGATTAAGCACTATAATGGATACAATTAGAAAATCAAGATTACATAGATTATTTGTTGTTGATGATGAAGGGAAATTGTTAAGTGTTATAACTTTAAGTGATATCTTACATTATATATTATTTGGTGATGATTAGAAGAGAATAATATACTATTACTATTGTTATTACTTTGTAACCTGCTTCCTTTTCTATACCGAATCTGGTAAAAATAACCGGTTATTCTATTTACACAAAAACTTTTGATAAAAAAAAAAGATTGATTGCGAAAAAGATTTAAAATCAAAAGCTGACTAATAAAAATCACATATTAACCACCAAACAAGTTTTGTAAAACTATGATAATATGAACTCATTGGAAAGGGAAGAAGAAGAAGACGGAAGGGTTAACGACCTAAACCAATTGGTCAAGTTAAACCAACCACAAGTGACCATTAGATCTATATTAGTTGGTTTAATCATTGGATCAATAATTTTAATATCTAATTTTCAATTTGGTTTGCAAACTGGTTGGGTATCAATGATGTCTTTACCAGCTGCATTATTAGGTTTTACAATTTTTAAATTAATTGGATTATCATCAAATTTCACCGATGTTGAAAATGTTTTTATTCAAAGTTTATCAGTTGCTATTGGTACTGGACCTTTATGTTATGGATTCATTGGTATAATTCCAGCTATTGAAAAATTTTTAACTGCTGAAGAAAATGGTTTAAATAGATTAATTAAATTTAGTACCAATGAATTAATTTTATGGTCATTAGGTTTAGGTTTATTTGGAGTATTTTTTGCAATTCCTTTAAGAAAACAAGTTATAATTAAAGAAAAATTACCATTTCCTTCAGGATCTGCTACAGCTACTTTAATTAGTGTTTTACATGATGAGAAATTAATAAATCAAGATTCATCAGATTCAGAAAGTGTGGCAACGGATTCTAATGATTATAATTCAAATATTAATTCATTATTTATAACATTTTTAATATCATCATTTTATACATTAATTTCATTTTTTTTCCCAATACTTAAAAATATTCCAATTTTTGGTTCTAATGCAAATAAATGGGAATGGAATTTCCAACCTTCTCCAGCTTATATTGGACAAGGTATTATTATGGGATTACCAACTGTTTCATATATGTTATTTGGTTCCATTTTAGGTTGGGGAATATTATCACCATTATCAAATTATATGAAATGGGCACCAGGTGAAATTTCCGATTGGAAAAATGGTTCACAAGGTTGGATTTTATGGATTAGTTTAAGTATTATGATTAGTGATTCATTAGTATCATTTATTGTTATAAGTTTCAAATCAATTTTCCAATTTTTAAAAGATCATAAAAAAACTAATGATTATGAAATTCAATCATTATTAAATAAAGAAGAAAAACAAGATATACCGAAAAATTATCTATTATCAAATCAATTTACAATTTTTGGTATAATAATTTCAACAATTATATGTATTATATCATTAAAAATAATTTTTAAAAATTTAATACCAATTTATTCAATTTTTATTGCAATTATATTAGCTATGTTATTTTCAATTTTAGGTGTAAGAGCATTAGGTGAAACTGATTTAAATCCAGTTTCAGGAATTGGGAAATTATCACAATTAATTTTTGCTTTAATTATTCCATCAAATCATCCATCAAAAATTTTAATTAATTTAATTGCTGGTGGAATTGCTGAAGCTGGTGCTCAACAAGCTGGTGATTTATGTCAAGATTTAAAAACTGGTCATTTAATTGGTGCATCACCAAAAGCACAATTTATTGCTCAAATTATTGGAACATTTTATTCAATTTTTTTAAGTTCAATAATGTATAAAATTTATAATTCAATTTATTCAATACCAGGGAATTTATTTAGAATTCCAACTGCTATTATATGGATTGATTGTTCAAGATTAGTTACTGGTGAAGGATTACCTGATAAAGTTGGAATTTTTTCAATTATATTTGGTATAATATTTGGTTTTATATCATTAATTAAAAATTTAATATCAAAAAATTCAAAATATTATAAATATTTAATTTATTTACCAAATGGTGTTGCTGTGGGGATTGGAATTTATAATACACCAAATTTTACATTAGCAAGATTTTTAGGTGGATTAATAAATTATAATTGGAATTTATTTAGTAATAAAGGTAAAATTTCAATGATTATATTAAGTAGTGGATTAGTTTTAGGTGAAGGTTTATTTAGTTGTATAACTATGTTATTAACAAGTTTAGGTATAAAACAATACAAATAAATTTAGGATTTTAATAGAATTTATATTTATACAAAACATATACAAAAATAATCTTAAATCTCTCTTATAAAACAAGTTTTTACTAGGATTTATATTTATACAAACATATACATTATCTTTTTATTTTATTTTTATCTTGAATTTCTTTCTCTATCAGCATTAATTCTTTGATTTATTAAAAAAATTGCCATTTGAAAACTTTCCATTGTACCTGTTAAAGTTAATTTTCTAATATTAACCATACCTTTACCACCAACCATTATGGATTGTCCCATATCTGGTTCAATATCAACATATGAACATCCACTATTTGTTCTTATATGTTTTATATTATTACCACCTTTACCAATAACACTACCAATTGAACTATTTGCAACAAATACATCTTGATTAAATTTACCTGCACCAATTGGTACTGCAGGTTTTACAATAACTTCACCAATCATATTATTACCAAACTCATCTATAAATTGATTTTGTTGTGGAATATTAGAAGGTACAATTGGTTGTTGTTGTTGTTGTTGAGGTGGTTGTTGTTGTTGAATTGGTAATGAAGAATATTGATTGTTTGATTGAACTGAAGGTTGAAACATGTTTGAGAAATTATATGATTGTTGAGGAGCAGGAGTTTGACCATAAGGTGTTACACCATATGGTTGTTGTTGTTGTTGTTGATTATTTGTTGATTGATAAGGTAAAGGATTAGAATTAAACGACGACGACGAGGTTGAGGTTGAAGTGTTAATTGGAGCAGTAGGATTTGTAGGAGATGAAGGAAATTGATTATGTTGATAATTTGCTGGATTATATAAAACAATTTTATGTTTTTTAAAAGTTAAATCTTGATGTTCAATGATAATTTGTGCAATATAATAAAGAGCTATATGAATTGCATCAGCTACACCTTGAACAGATAAGATTCTATCGGTAGAATAAGCCATTGTTTGTTCAGCAGCTTTTAAATTTGATGCTGAATTATCTTCAATTTCTTTAAATTTTGAACCTTGTTTACCTATAATAAATCCCATCATTGGATGTGGAATTAATAATTTCAAGTTATACAGTTTTGAATCAATTGTTGCTGGTACATCTTCTGGTTCATTTAAAATTGTTCGAACTATTATACCAAAAGCTCTTGCAACATTTTCTGATGATCCTTTAACTGTAACAATTCTTTCTGGTACACCAGTTAAATTTTCAGAAACATGAACTTTAACATCACATTTTTTTCTTATATGAGTAATTGTTTCACCTTTTTTACCAACAATTGTACTTGCTTCTTTAACAGGACAATACATTCTAAATTGTACAACATTGGCTTCTTCTTTTTCTTTATGACTTGAAACAGGTCTTGATACAGATTCTTGATGAGTTGTTTCTATTGGATATGAATGTGGTTCTTCAAATGAAACTTTTGGTTCATCAATTGGTTGTTGAACAATTGGTTGTTGTTCTTCTTCCTCTTCTTCATCTTCTGGTTCTTGAAAACTGACGCCCTTCTTTACAGGTTTTGATTCTTCTTCATCATCATCTTCTGGTTCTTGAAATTTGACACCTTTCTTTACAGGTTTTGTTTCTTCTTCTTCTTCTTCTTCTTCTTCTTCAGGTTCGGCAAACTTGACACCCTTTTTAACTGGTTTTTTTTCTTCATCATCAGAGACATCGAACTTAACACCTTTCTTTACAGGTGCTTCACTAGAGATTGATGAGATTGCAGGAGCAGTTTGAGGTTCTTCATCATCTTTTTCTTTACTTGACAATTGTGCTGGATCTAAAGCAACTCTTTTACTTTCTTGTAAATCACTTGAGTCATGTGATTCAGTGTTACTATCATCCGACTCATTCTTACGTTTCAATGGTTGATTTGTAATTTGATCAGACATGATTAATTTTAAATGTTGATTAATGAATGATTGAAAAAAAAAAAACAAAACAAAAATTTATTAAGAAAAAATGATGGGAAAAAATTTGAACAATCTACACGATTTATAAAATAATATGAAGAAGTTTCCATTCATTCAAACTATTTATAGACTGGGTGTGTTCCGTGTGGGAGTATATTATATGTTATTTAAAGCTTTTCTTCTTTGCTCTTCATCTTTTGCTTGTTTATACAATTGATCTTTTCTATATTCTGATCTCAGTAAGAAATCTTGTTTATCAAGATAACCTGATTTATTATGCTTTTTCAATTCATCACCAATTTTTCTTTTATCAATAAAACTAGCCCAATCTAATCTTGATTTTTCCAATGTTGATAATTTCATTTTTTTATTATTATTTAATAAAACAAATTTATCAATTAATGAAGGTCGTTTTAATTTTATTCTTAAATTTAATGATTCTTGAGGATTTAATGGATTAGGTCGTATAATTTCAACTTGTGAACGTTTAAAAGGTATATCAATTTCATTAGATGTAATTG
Organism: Insectozyma morakotiae; assembly: GCA_030564645.1. Classification (NCBI taxonomy): domain Eukaryota; kingdom Fungi; phylum Ascomycota; class Pichiomycetes; order Serinales; family Debaryomycetaceae; genus Insectozyma; species Insectozyma morakotiae. The sequence continues at coordinate 148,469 of JAKTYD010000015.1, forward strand.
AACTAGTTGAATTTAAATATGCTTTTGCTTCTTCACTTCCTTCATCAACATATTTTGATTCAGTTATTAATTTACCTGCAAATGTATAATTGATTTGAATTTTAATCTTTTTTGGACCATTAGAATCTATAACTTCTTCTATATCTGGAGTAGATTTTCTTTCAGGTTCAATTGAAGTTGGAATTTCATTCAACAGTTTTTTATTCTTTAATTCATTGAAAATTGAATCTATATCTATTGAACTTGTTTGTTTGACTAATCCATTTGAATCTAATTCATAATTACCTATAAATTTGGCTTTTTTAGTTTCTTTTTCAAACAATCTTTGTGATCTTGTTTTCACTTGTGAAGTTGATGATTCTATTTTGGAATAATCCGGTATATTCTTGTCATTATCATTTATATCTTCATCATCATCATCGTCTTCATCTATATCATTATCATTTTGTTTCTTTGTAGGATCAAAATCCTCATCATCATCTTCATCATAATCATCATTATCATTAACCACTGCTTCTATTGGTGGTTGATTAGTTTCATTGTTCTCACGGCTCTGGCTTAGTAACTTTACCATTATGATTTAATATCCATTTAAGTAAATGGCTCGATAAATAAAATGCCTTATAATTTAATTTTTTTTTTTTTTTCCTTTATTTAAATTTATGGAGTTTTGTCAATATTTTTAAAACCAACAAAATTATATAAATTATGTCTGAATTATTTTATGCCGATACTGAAGGTCCCATTGTTGTATTATCTGCAACTAAACATTTTGATCAATTGAGTTCTAATGATTTAAAGAAATATGCTCATTATTTATCAAGAGCAAGTTTTAATGGTACAAGAGCAGTTTTAAGAAGTGTTTCACCAGAATCAGAATCAATTTATGATTTAATTTTATTAATTCATAAACATCTAAAAAATCCAAGTACAAATGAAGAATACTTCAAAGCTTTAGATTTAGAAGATTCTGATATTTTATATTATTTAGAATATGCTGCACAATTTTTAGATAATTGTGGAAATTATAAATCATTTGGTGATAAGAAATTTATACCAAGAATTGAACAACCACAATTTAATAAATTAATTTCTCAATTAAATAATGATGAAATTTCAAAATTATATAATTCAATTAAAAATGATATTTATTCAATTGATAAAGGTATATTAGGATATCCAGAAAATGGTCATTTAACAAATTATTATCCAAATAGTGAAAATATTACTAAAAATGAAATTGATTTAGTTAATAAAGCTTTAGCTGATAATGGAATTATGCCTGAAAACACTAGAGTTACAAAGAATGGTGACCACGAATATATTGTTTTAGTTGCATCTTCAGAAACTGAAAATAAAACTGATTATTATAAATCAGATATTGAAACTCCTCATGGTGATAAAATTATTTTCAAATTTGGTGATCACAATTCCGAATTTAAAAAAATTGTTGAAAATTTATCACAAGCTTTAAAATATGCTGCTAATGATACTCAAAAGAAAATGTTGGAATATTATATTGAATCTTTCCAAACTGGTTCAATGAATGCTCATAAAAAATCACAAATTGAATGGGTTAAAGATTTAAAACCAGAAGTTGAAAGTAATATTGGTTTTATTGAAACTTATAGAGATCCAGCTGGTGTTAGAGGTGAATGGGAAGGTTTAGTTGCAATGGTTAATCATGAAAGAACAAAAAAATTTTCTAAATTAGTTGATAATGCATCATTTTTTATAAAAGAATTACCATGGGATAAAATTTATGAAAAAGATCAATTTACTCCACCTGATTTTACTTCATTAGAAGTTTTATCATTTGCTGGTTCTGGTATACCTGCAGGAATCAATATACCAAATTATGATGATGTTAGATTAAATTTTGGTTTTAAAAATGTTTCATTAGGTAATGTTTTATCAGCAAATCCAAAAAAACCAAAAAAGGAAGAAATTATAACTTTTATTGATGATAATTTACAAAGTTTATTTAAAAAATGGAGAGATGATTCATTTGAAGTTCAAGTTGGTTTACATGAATTATTGGGTCATGGATCAGGAAAATTATTACAAGAAACTAAACCAAATGAATTTAATTTTGATAATAAGAACCCAAATATTAAATCTTGGTATAAACCAAATGAAACTTGGTCATCAGTATTTGGTATGACTGCTGGTTCATATGAAGAATGTAGAGCTGAATTAGTTGCTTTATATTTAATTTTAAAAAACCCATTGGAAGTATTACCAATTTTTGATATAAATGAAAAATCAGATCAAGAAGATGTAAAATATATTGCATCATTATTAATGATTAGAGCTGGTCTTTTAGCTTTAGAATTTTGGGATCCAAGTTCAAGTAAATGGGGTCAAGCTCATATGCAAGCTAGATTTGGTATTATGAAACAATTACATAAATCAAAAGTATTTGAATTTGTAACCACCGAAAAAGATTTTTCAAATTTAAAAATTGTTATAAATAAAGAAAAATTAAATGATGGTACTGCTGTTGATTCATTAGGTGAAATGTTGGGTAATTTACACGTTTACAAATCTACTGGTAATAAGGAAGAAGGTATTGCTTATTATTTACAAAAGACAAATGTTGATTCTGAATATAAACAATATAGAGATGTTGTTTTAAAAGAGAAAAAACCAAGAAGAAAAATTATTCAATGTAATACAATTTTAAATAATAATGATGAAGTTGAAATTAATGAATATGATGAAAGTGAAGTTGGAATGATTCAAAGTTATTATGATAGAAATGTTTAGATATATACCTAACCTATCTTTAATAAAATATTATCAATAAAAAGTTGCAAAATTTTAATATCAACGAAGCAAAAAAAAAAAAAAAAAATATTTGTATGTAAATAAATTCAATTTTATGTTTTTATCTTTAATTAAACAATGTTCATTAAAATCTACTCCTATACGACTGTGTTTACTACAAAGATGTAAACTACATATCAAATCACAACCAATAAAGTTTAAACCTGCCTCATCAATTCTAAGTCAAGTTTCATTCAAATCAACAAAGACTCATGAACAACAACTTTCTCAGTTCAAATTAGATGATAATTCAGTTAAATCACAATTAGAATATTCATTATTAAAAAGGAAAGAATTAGAATTTAAAGAAGAAGAAAAAGCAAAAGAAAAACAACGTAGTTTTAAACAAAATTATAAAACAATTTTAAGAATTATAAAATTAGGTAAACCAGATTGGAAATTATTTTTATTAGCTATTGGATTTATATTTCTTGCAGTTTTATATCCAATGGTTGGTGTTAGATTAGTTGGAGCCATATTAGATTCATTTAATTCAAATAATAAAGATTTAGAAGGAAATTTATTAATTTGGGGTTTTAAATTTAATACAATTATATCAATTATGATACCATTTATGTTTATAAGTGCAATATGTTTTTGGTCAAGAAATTGGATGTTAAAATTATTAGGTGAAAGATTAGTTGCAAGATTAAGAAATAAAATCATGAAAAGTTTATTAAGACATGATTCAAAATTTTATGATAATGATAAAAATAAAGTTGGTGATTTAATTAGTAGATTATCAAGTGATGCATTTATTGTAAGTAGATCAATTACATCAACATTACCCGATGGGTTAAAACAATTATTATTCGGTGTATTAAGTTGTTTTATGATGTATTATATTAATCCTATATTATTTGGTACTTTCTTATTAATATCACCACCAATAACAATTGGATCAGTATTTTATGGTGAAAAAATTAGAAAATTATCAACAAATTTACAAAATGCAACAGCAAATTTAACAAAAGTTTCTGAAGAAACTTTAAATTCAATGAAAGTTGTTAAATCATTTACAGCAGAAAAAAATGAATTAAATAAATATAGTTCAAAATTAAGAGATGTTGTTAATATTGCCAAGAAGGAAGCATTTGCTCAATCAAATTATAATGTTTCCATATATACTTTATATCATAGTGGTTATTTAGCTTGTATATCAATTGGTACTTATTTTATGTTAAATGATATAATGACCCCTGGTGATGTTATATCATTTACATTTTTTGCTGAATGGTTTAATGGTGCATTATATGTATTAACTGTTAGTTATTTAGAATTAATGAAAGGTGCAGGTGCAGCAGTTAAATTATTTGATTTAATTGATTATAAACCAACTATAAATCCAATTTATGGTGAAAAAGTGAATCCTAACACCTTAAACAACTCAGTTGAATTTAGAAATGTTTCATTTTCATATCCAACAAGAAAAAATGAATTAATTTTTGATCAATGTTCATTTAAAATCCAAAGTGGTACATCAACTTGTATTGTTGCACCAAGTGGAGCTGGGAAATCAACAGTTGCATTATTATTATTAAGAAATTATAATTTACAACAAGGTTCAATTTTAATTGGTAATAAAGATATTAAACAAATTCAAGTTAAAGAATTAAGAAAAAAAATTATTGGTATTGTTCAACAAGAACCTATATTATTATCAGGTACAATATTAGAAAATATTATTTATGGATTAACAACTAACGAAATAAAAAATTTAAAAATGGATGAAATTTATAAAGTTTGTAAACAAGCAAATTGTCATGAATTTATAATGAATTTTCATGATCAATATAATACAATTATTGGTAATAAAGGTGCTTCATTATCTGGAGGTCAAAAGCAAAGAATTGCTATAGCAAGAGCTTTAATTAAAAAACCAAAAATTTTAATATTAGATGAAGCAACATCAGCATTAGATTCAAAATCAGAAAATTTAATTAATGAAACTTTAAAAAATTTAACAAATCAAGGTAAAATTACTATAATTTCAATTGCACATAGATTATCAACTATATCAAAATCTGAATTTATTATTGTATTAGGTAAAAATGGTAAAATTATTGAACAAGGTAAATTTATTGAATTATATTCAAATTCAAATTCAGAATTATCAAAATTATTAGATGATAAATCAAATCAAGAAGATGACCAAAAAGAAAACGATCAAGAAAAAGATAAAGAAGCTAAAAAAATTGAATATTTTCAAAATTTAAAAAATGAAATTAATAATTTATCAACAGATGTTAAAATTGAATTAATTGAACAATTAAAAATTGAAAATGAGTTGGAAATTGACAACGAAAATGTAAATAGCTAATAGACATATATTTAATCAATTCTTTTAATTATCAATTGCTTGTAATGGTTTTGCTTCACTTGATTTACCTTCTTTATAAGTAATAACTTTAGCATCACAAACACCTCTTCTTTCAGCAGCAGCTTTGAATTCTGGTTTTAATGATTTTCTTAAAGTTTGAGCAGCAACAGCTAATGCTTTGTTCAATGAAATACCTGCTTGTTTATATGCTGACATTTGAATATGAATATGAATAAATAAATAAAAAATTCAATTTTGATTTTCTCTCTCTTTCGGTTTATTGAAAAATTTAATTGGTACAAAAAAAAAAAATGGGAATATTACACGTAAGAATTCGTTTGTGCTACCAATTGTCGGTGTCTTTGTCTTTGTCTATTTTTTTTTACTATTTATCCAATTTATAAAATCTATAAATAATGAAGATGGGAAATTTGATTCCTTTAAGATCCAATTCTTCAATGAATCAATAAATATATTTGAGATTCTTTCCAAATTTGATTGATTTAGGAATAATAAATTTTTTGATATTATAATACAACTTTGATTTAATGATTGAATAATTAATTGATTTGAAATTTTTTTGGTGGTGAAATTATTTTGTAAATCAATTAAAATTTGAAATAAAAGTTCATCATCACCTTTGATTAATTTTGTTTTTGATATTTTTGTTTTAATAAATTTATTTGTTTTATTTAATAAATTTTTATCAGTTGTTAAATTAATTAAATTAATTAAATTTGGTAACATAATTAAATTAAATTGAGAATTTGAATTTTTTAAGGTAAAAATTTCTAATAAATCAATTATTCTATTTTTAAAATAAATTATTTGATCTTTTGCTTGTAATTTTTCAATTTTTCTTTTATTACCTGATTGAATATTATTTAGAATATCTTGACGATCTTTGAAAATTTTTGATAATTGATCATCCATAGCCATCATTTGTTCATCATCCATTGAATCAGATTCATATTCATCATTTGAAGAAGAAATATCATCCAATTCATCAAATTTAACTTCTCCAGTGGAATTTGTTGGTATACCTAATGCTTTTGCTAATTTTAAATTTGTTTCTTTATCTAATTCATTTAATTCTGACTCAGATTCAGATGAGGAACTTTCTTCTGGCTCTTCTTCTTCTTCCTCTTCTTCCTCAATTTCCATTTCATTCTCATTTTCAAATAATTTTTGTTGACCTTGTTTATTTTCTCTTGTTTCTAAAACATCAAATAATAATTTAAAACATTCATCATTAATTCTTAATTCACCATTTGATTCATCAATTTCACAAAGATAATTTTCCCAAACAATATTTGAAATTTTTTTAAATAAAGGAGTTTTTTTACTTAAAAAACTTAATAAAATTTCCGTTAACATAATTGAATTTGTCTTTAGATTTTTAGAATTTAAATTTGTATAAACATCTTTTAAATCTTGAATGATTTCAATTACATCATCATCTTCTTCCATATACATTTGAATTAAACACATTGAAAATAATAATTGAAAAATATAATTTGAATTTGAAATTGATTGAATTAGGTTATAAGTTTCAATTTCAATTTTAGAAATAGATTCATCAAATTCAATTAAACAAACAAGACCTTCTTCATTTTTGAGACTCAAAATTTTTTCAAAACAATATAATGACCAACTTTGACCATTTTTATTCTTTGTTGAAATAATTTCACTTAAAATTGAATTTAATTTCTCTTTACAAATTTTAATTAAATTTAAACTTAAACTTGATTTAAAGAATGAATTTATAATTAAAAAATTTAAAGTGGTTTCAATTGTATCATTTTCAATAAATTTTAATGAATTTTTAAATAAATTACCAATTTTATCAAGAAACCATTTCAATATATTATCATTTGATGATTTATATTGATTAATTTCTGATTGTGAAGATTTATATGATTTAAATTTTTCAATAAAAATTTTTAAATAATTATTGACTTCAGAAGATTTTATATTTAAAATTGTATCAATTGTATTTGTTTTTGTAATTAAATCAAAATTCCAACAATTTAAAATTAAACAATTTAAAATTGTTGAAGAAACTTTTGGTTCAATTTGACATTTATCAATAATTTGTTTAATTGTTTTTTTAGCAATTGAATTTAATAATCTATTTGATTGAGAAACTTGATTAATTAAACATCGAAGAAAATTATTTGTAAAAATGAAACTGATCTCATTTGGATCATTTAATAAATTTAAAAATTTTATAAAAATTTCAAAACCCCAATATTTTCTTTCATGAGATGATTTTTCACTAAATAATGATTCATCAATAACAATTTTAAAAAATTCTTTAATTGAAACAGTATTGGATGATGAATCTAGTTTAATTCGTTTCTTTGGATTTGAATCTTGGAATTTTTCTTCTTCTTCTTCTTTTGTTATTAATTTATTGATAATCACATCCCATACAAATGGTAATGTTGATGACCAATTTGATTTTTTAGTTAATTTTTTTTCATCTTCATCATTTTCATAATCTTGAGGAATTTCAATATCTTTTAAAACTTTTGATAAAAGATATAAATTATTTTTATTTAATGGATCACCATTTTTCCAATTAATTTTTTTATTTGAAATTTGATCAATTAATTGAGATCGAATTTTAGGAGTTATTACTAAATAAATTGCACAACTTTCAGTAGATAAATTTAAACCATTATTATTTAATAATTGTAAAATTTTTAATAAAATTTCTTTATTTAATTCTTGATTAAGATTTAATATAAATTGATATAAAGTAAATAAACAACTTTCTCTTAACCAATTTTTAAATAATGATAATTGAATTAAACTCTCTATGAACTCATTTTTTTCTTCGGTGGTTGTTGAATTTAAATAAATTGATTGATTATTTATTAAAATTTGTAATCCAAATAATTTTCCAAATAAATATGCACGTTCTTCTTTTCCCTTTAAAGAAGATTTTAGGGATGTTATTTGATTCAATTTCTCAAGATATGAATGAATGGTGATTTGTTTTCTGGTAATTAATTCATTAATAATTTCACCTAAACACATTGAAAATCCAACTTTTGCCGATTGTCTAGTTGTTATAATACCTTTTAATAAACGATTTAAAGCATAATCCCATTCTTCCAATTCATCAGTATCTATCAATGCTTGAATCAATTGTTTTGCCGAGTCGAGTCGTTCTTGAGGTGATTCTGAACCTAATTTATAATAATAATCTTTTGAAACAACCATCGCTAAACCTACCAAAATTTTTTTTTTTGTATGAAATTATTCAATTTAAGAAATCATCAATATCCAATAAGTTATATATTACAATCAAATGATGATTCTAAGTTGTACAGTGCCGACTCTAATGGGAATATAATTAAATGGGATTTGATAACTAGAAGACCAATTCTGAATTGGAAAGCTCATAATGATACAATAATGACATTGATTGAATATAAAAATGATTATTTAATTAGTCATTCTAAGGATTCAAGTATAAAAATTTGGAAAAATTCGAATCTAATATTTGAATTTCCTATAAATTCATTAAATTTTACAAATATTTTATTAATCCATAATGAATTTTTAATTGTTCCTTCAAGTTTTGATTCAAATAATTTAGATATATATAAAATTGAACAAGAACAAGAAGAATTTAAATTTCTTCGAGTGGTGGAGAATTATAAGTTTTGTTTTGGTTTTGATGATGAGATTGGTAAAAGAGGTGGATATGGTATAATTATGAAAATGTATCAAATTGACTTTAATTTAATTTATATTGGATTTGAAAATGGTTCAATTATTGGTTTAAAATTAATCAAACAAGAATCAAAAGTCATAGCAAATTCAGAAAAGGAAATTACAATGATTAATAAAGATATTTTAAAATTGGAAATTTTTTATAAAAATGATTTACATTGTCCAAATCCAATTATTTCTCTTGGTGGGTTTAAAAGTTTAATATCAGGTTCAACAAATAATAAATTAATTATACATAAACAAGATTCATCTCCTCCAGTTATTGAAAAATTAATTGAATCTGGTATTCAATCAATTATAACTTATGAAAATGATATTTATATTGGATGTTGGAATGGTATAATATTAAAAAATAATGAAATTTTTATACAAAGAGATTTACCAACTTTAGAAAATATTGATATGAAACCAATTATGAAATTATCATTTATGAATTTAATTAAACCAAAGATTAACAAAAAATCTTTTGGTAGTAAAAAATTAAATGATTCAATTTTATTAATTATTGGTTATGAAGATGGAACATTATCAATTTATAAAATAAATTAGTTGGTGATGGTGGTAGTTATATATTTAATGCAAAATTTGAATCTAAAATTTGTGAATTTCTTTTATTTGAATCATTATAAGTTGATTTCTTTCTTGATTGTTTATTTTGATTTGGGGTATTATTTGTTGAGTTGTTACTTGATTTTCTATTAACTGACCCATTTCTTCTAATATTATTATTATTGGTATTTGAATATTGTCTTTTATGGTGTTGTTGTTGTTGTTGTTGTTGTTGTTGTTGTTCATTTTCATTATATTGTTGTCTTGGAGTTGTTGGAGGAGTATTTAATCTTTTAGAATGAAATTGTTTTTGATTATTTTTTGGTATATTTATAATATTATTATTTAATTGGGGCTTTTTAGGTAAGGAACTAAATGAATTTTCAATAATAGATGGTGAATCTTTCAACATTATTGAATTACGTTTATTTTTTCTCTTTTTTGAAGATAATTCATGATTTTTTTCTTCATTTGAAGTAGTTATTGTTAAAGTATCATCATCATTATCAAATGATATATTTTCCATACATTCTTTTGAATCATTAATAATATCCAGTATATTAACTTCAATTTTATCATGTTTTAATATCAATTCTTTTAAATTTGGATATTTTTCTATAATTAAATCAATAATTTGTAAATTTTCTTTTAGGGTTTGTTTATTTTCTAAACTATTTGATTTAATCAATTTAATTAAATTCATTAAAATTAATAAAATTTTATTATTTTTTAAATTATACATTGATTCCATTGATTTTTTTTTATTTGAGATTGAATCAATTAAAAAATTTAAATCTGATTGATTTGTTTCAATTGTTTGTAATGAATTTTGATAATTTTCCAATTGAGAAATTTTATAATTTTTAAAATCATTTGAAATTTTTTTAATTTCAGATTTATAATGGTTTTGATAAGCCATTAAGCTTGATTGTAAAGTATCATAATTAACTTTTAATTTTTCAAATTCTTGTAAAGAATTCTGTGAATTTTTTTGTAAATTATCATATCTAATTTTAATTTGTTTTTGTTGTAAACTTAATGATTCATTTGATTCAATTATTGATTGATATTCATCTTCTAAATCTACAATTCTTCTTTCTTTTCGTTTTAATAATGAATTTAACATTTCATTTTCATGTCTAATATTTTCAACTTGAGAAATATATGATGAATTTTTATTCATTAAAATTTGATTTTTTTTGGAAAGTTCTTGATTTGATAATTTTTCATTGGTTAATTGTGATGTTAAATCATCAATTTTTTGATGTAAATCATCAATGACTTTCGATGAAGATTTACTTTTAATTGGTGATGATTGATTTGAATTGGAATTCATTTGAGTAAAGGTTAATAACAATTTATAAATCTTTAGTTGTAAAGATAACAAAGTAGTTTATAAATGTAAACGAGATCAGTGAATAAGAAATGGACTGAGTGGGCTGTCTATTGGTCCATCAATAGAAGCTGGATACTGGTGGTGGAATTGGTGTTGGTGTTGGTGTTGATTGAAATATCAAATAAAAATAATAGAAAAAAAAAAAAAAAAAAATAAAAAATTAATTTAGAAAAATGTAAACAAAGCAAGAAGCTACCATGTGTACTTTCATTTATGATTTATCTAATCTCTATAAGTTTCCTAACTGGTTATCGAATAGAATCAAAACAGTATAGGGACATGTATATTAAATTGAATCTGTGGCAAGAGAGACGAATTTGGATGGTTAATCTACGGTTAAGGTAGTAGCAGCATCAGCCTCAATGTTAAATCGTTAAATCTAATTAAAATAAAAAAGACGTGTAACTGCCTAAATCATCAGTGTCTTCAAATTCAGTGTCGCGATAAATATGTCATGTCATGTGATATTCTGTTACAAAACAAATTCAAATCAAAATTTGATGGTTCATCTATGTAATTGAAACTCAAAGAAAAGCATTAAAAGTCAATGGCTTGGTAGTTTTTGTTTCATTGTGAATTCAAAGAAAAGCATTAAAAGTCAATGGCTTGGTAGTTTTTGTTTCATTATGTATACACGTGTATCTTTTAAAATACACCAACCAGACTTCAGGACAACCTCTGACTTAATCCAAGATGACAATTAGCTTACTCGATTGTTGGTTATTATATCAGAACATACCCTAAGAACAATTGAAAATGTCAATTTTACCTGTTTGTTCAACAATAATGGTGGTTAATTTTTTTCAATTTTTTTTTTTTTCTTCATTTCAATTTTTCAGTTTTGATTTTTAAATATTCAATCAAGTTGTTAAAAAATTATTGTATTAAAATGTCTACTTCATATAAATTAGTCTGTTTAGGTAATCCATTATTAGATTTACAAACCAATGTTGATCAATCATATTTAAAAAAATATGATTTAAAAGATAATGATGCAATTTTAGCTGAGGAAAAACATTTACCAATTTATAAAGAAGTATTGGATAAATCAGATTTAATCTTAGTTGCTGGTGGTGCAGCACAAAATACTGCAAGAGGTGCACAATATATCTTACCACCAAATTCAGTTGTTTATTTTGGTTCAGTTGGTTGTGATGTTTATGCAGAAAAATTAAATCAAGCAAATTCAGAATATGGTTTAACAACAAAATATCAAATTGAAAAAGATTATGAAACTGGGAAATGTGCTGCATTAATTTATGATCATAATAGATCATTAGTTACAGATTTAGCTGCTGCAAATCATTTTAAAGTTGATCATTTAAAAAAATCAGAAAATTTAGAAATTATTAAAAATGGAGAATTTTTTTATATTGGAGGATTTCATTTAACTGTTTCACCAGAAGCAATAAAATTTTTAGGTGGTCATGCCAATGAATTTAATAAACCATTGGTCTTGAATTTTTCAGCACCTTTTATTTGTCAATTTTTTAAACAACAATTAGATGATGTATTACCATTTGTTGATTATATAATTGCTAATGAATCTGAAGCTGAAGCATTTGCTGAATCTCATGAATTTGGTACAAAAGATGTAAAAGAAATTGCAAAGAAAATTGCAATTTTACCAAAATTAAATAAAAAGTTGAATAGAACAGTTATTTTCACTCAAGGTACATTACCAACTGTTTCAGTTGTTTATAATGGGGAATCTGATTCATTTGATATAAATGAATATCCAGTTAAAGAATTATCAAAAGATAAAATTGTTGATACAAATGGTGCTGGTGATGCATTTGCTGCTGGATTTGTTGCATCATTAGTTGAAGGTAAAGATTTAAAACAATCAATTGATATTGGTCAATGGGCAGCTGCATTATCTATTCAACAAGTTGGTCCAACTTTCCCATTTCCAAAACAAACCTACACAAATTAAATCAATTAATCCTAAGCTCTATAATATTTTATGCTAATATTTTTCATTTCAACATGGTCATTATTCACGGTTATATAACTTACTTTACTTTACTTTACTTTACAATTTTTTTTTATTATAGAATAATTATTTTGTGTATATATAAAAATTTCAACAGTTTTTCAAAAAATATCATTTGTATAATTTCAATCTCATTCAATTGTATATTGTTTTAAGCTCAGTTTTCATAATCGAGAATTGCATTCTCGCACGCGGTTGTAATTAAATCTTCTTCCATGAGCTGATTAAACAAATCCTCAAAACTTTAAGCTTAAGCTTACAATGATCTTAAGGTGTTAAGGTTGGGGTTATGTTGGAGGTAAAATTGTTGGATACGTGCAAATGTTCAGCTAAAGAAAAGCCGCAGTGCCAAATTAGAGTATCTGTATATAATCATTTGTAGAATCAATGCCAAGACATGTGTCAAAAACGGGTTTCAAAGATAAGAACAAGACACATGAAACAATTTGTTATTGAACCCAAAGAAGAAATGTATCAAATTATAAACTATATCAAACTAAGATTAAAAGACACACAATATTATATACTACTTGTTACGGTTTGGCATTAGTTGGATCCAGAACCATCCGAAATTCGGAATCCATCTAAAATTAATGTCTGAAAATCTGAAATGTATAAAGAGTTATAATATAAATTTAAGTTATCTGATGAAATCTTATCATTTTAATAACGTATAACAACATAAAATTGATGCCGTATGATACAAAAAATATAACACCACCAACATACCCACAAATAGATTCATAACCCAATAACTATAGTTATAGTTATATTTTAAGCCTATTTTTAAATTAACAAATTGAAGAAGTTAATACTGTTCTGTTCTATTTTGTCATTGGTTGAATTTACCCTTGTTGTATTAGCCCTTCATTCATATAATAATTTATATATATATCTATCATCATCCATCGTTATATTTTTTTTCTTCTTTTTCTTCTTTAACCCCCCTCCCCCCTTAAGTCTTAACCCCCATATTATTTTCATATATATCATTTGGAATCATGGTTAATGTCTTTAATGTTCAAATCTTCTTTATTGTCTTTAGAGAATGTTTGGAAGCAGTTGTTGTTGTATCTGTTTTATTAGCATTTTTAAAACAAGGTATTGGTAAATCAACTAGTGATCCAAAAGTTTATAAAAAATTACGAAATCAAGTTTGGTTTGGTGCTATTCTAGGAGTTATTATATGTATTGTTATTGGTGTTATATTCATTGCATTATTTTATACATTAGGTAATGATATTTGGTCAAAATCTGAAGATTTATGGGAAGGTATATTTTGTATTATTGCAACTGTTTTAATTAGTTTAATGGGTATTGCAATGTTAAGAATTAATAAAATGAAAGAAAAATGGAGAATTAAATTAGCAAAAGCTTTAACAAAAGTACCTGATAAAAAAAAAGATAGATTTAAAATTGGTTATTTAACAAAGAAATATTGTATGTTTATTTTACCTTTAATTACTTGTTTAAGAGAAGGATTAGAAGCAATTGTTTTCGTTGGTGGTGTTGGATTGAATTCTCCTGCTACAGCATTTCCAATCCCAGTTATTTGTGGTTTAATTGCTGGTATTGGTGTTGGTACCATTTTATATTTTTCTGGTTCATCAATTAGTTTACAAGTATTTTTAATTATATCAACTGGTATATTATATTTAATTGCTGGTGGATTATTTTCAAGAGGTATTTGGTATTTTGAAAATCATACTTTAACAGTTAAAACTGGTGGTGATGCTTCTGAAAATGGTTCTGGTCCTGGTACTTATGATGTTGCAAATACTGTTTGGCATGTAAATTGTTGTAATCCAGAAATTGATAATGGATGGGATGTTTTTAATGCCCTTTTGGGTTGGCAAAATAATGCAACTTATGGATCGGTTATAAGTTATAATATTTATTGGTTAGCTATTATTGTAACATTATTATTAATGTTATATGAAGAAAAAAATGGTCATTTACCATTTTGTAAATCATTAACTTTAAGATCATTAAATCCAATGTATCATATAAAAAATAAAAAGAAGAATGAATTAAATGATGAAGAAAAAAGAGCTTTATTTGAGCAATTGAATAATACTAAATTCCATGAACAACAAGAAGAAGAAGAAGAAGAAGAAGAACCAGAAATTATCAAGAATGAAAATGTTATTGTTAATTCTGAAAAGGGTATTCATAATTGAAAGAAATAACCAAAATCACACACACACATAAAAAATTTGCTTATTCTTTCGGTTTTGAAGACTCTACTTTATATATATGTATATTTTGCAGGATGGGGGGGTTCATCGTTTATTTGTTTAATATAATATATAATATTACATACCGGGAAAATAATTAAAAACAATTAAATTGTATTCTTGAATTTTTTAAATTTTCATCAAGTATATTATCAAATTCAAATTGATTAAATTGTGGTGGTGGTGGTTGTTCTTCTTTTATTTCATTTATATTATTTTCAATTTCATTTAAAATTAATTGTAAATATTTAAAACATTGATCATTTAATTTTAATATTTTTGAATTTTCAAAAATTTGTTCAATAAATAAAATATCTAATTTAATATTAACTAACCTTAAAAAATTTTTAAAATTAAAATTTGATCTTAAATTATCTAATAAATTTTTAAAAAAATTTAATTGTAATTCATTTATAATAGTTATAAAAATATCTTTTGATGTTAATGGTTTAAAAATATTAACTAATTTAACTATATGATTTAAAATTTCAAATATAAATGAATCAATTTTTAGGTGGTGGTGGTGTTGTTCTGGGTTATTGAAAAATTTATTAATTTCATTTGAAATAAACAATTTTTCATTATTTAAAATATCATCAATAATCATTAAACTTGCTTTATCGATATCAGCAAATAATTTTAAATTTTGTTTTGATAAATCTTTATCAAATAATTTATCAAATTGTAGTATCAATTTTGGATATATAATTCTTGATAATTTATCAAGATTATTCATTGTTAAAATTTTAAAAATTTCAAAATTTAAACCACTAATAATTTCATCTCGATCATTAACAAATTTTTCAACAATTGAATTAATAATTATATTTAAACTTCTCATAAATTGTATTTCAATACTCATTAACATTCGTTTACTTGGATATGATTGAACAACTTTAAATTCATTGGTGGTGGTTTTTGGTTGTGGTTGTGGTTTTATTAAATTTGATAATTTTATTAAAATATATAATTGATAACATTCAATAATATCAATAAGTTTTGTATTTGAACCTTCTTCATTTGATTCCTTTTCTTTTTTCCAATCTTCTAATTGATTAATTTGAAAACAATCATTTACCCAAGTTGAACAAATACCTTCTAAAATTTTTTGATTAATTTTTAAACTTGAATTTTTTAAATTTTTTAATTGTTTATTTGTATCTTGATATTTTGTTAAATTACCAATTAAACCAATAAATTCACCAAATTTATTCATTATATTATTAATTTTTAATTGAATATTTCCAAGATAATACATTGTTGATAATGAATTTGTATAATAAGGTAAGAATTGATTATAATTTTTTGGTCCAAAATCTAATTGATTTAAATCTTGATTATTATTATTTTCTTCATTATCATTATTAAATAATGTAACTAATATTAATATAATTTGATTTAAAAATTTTAAAAACAAATTTCTTATATCCCCATTTGAATCAATATTTAATTTATAATAGTATTGATAATTATTTAAAAATTTTTCAAGATTATTAATTAATAAAATTTCAATATAATTTATAAAATTATATAAAATTAACCAAGCTTCATTAATTAAACTAAAATCTAATGAATCATTTGAATCAAAAGTTTCTTTTATAATTAATAACTTTTCATTAGAATCCTTGGTAAAATTTATATCATCTTTATAAATTTCATATTTTTCTTTTATATAATTTACATTACTAAAATTCTTGGTGGTGGTTGTTGATGACATATAATCAATTAATTTATTTTGCATAATTAAAAATTTTTGATCAAATTTTGTAACTTGATATTCAAAATCTTCATCAATTAAAGAAATTTGTTTATTTAAAAAATCAATAATTGGATTTGATTTATAATCAGATTCTGTATTTAATTTTGATAAATTATCAACTAATGAAATAAATTTATTATCATTATTTTTTGAATGTTCAACTTGATGATGATCTAATGATAATAATTCATTATAAATCTTATCTCTATATTGTGAAGCTAATAAATCAATTTCTTTGAAAATTATGTTTATAATTGTTAATTTGATTTTTTTATCTTCTTCAAGAATTTTTAAATTATCAACATCTTTGGAAGTTTTATATTTATTTTCTAATTCATTAAATTTTCGATTTAGGTGGTTCAAGAAATTTTTTTTTTCATCAATAAATTTAATATAATCATCGATAAATTGTTGATTATTATTATTTGATAAATATTGAATTAATTTTGATGGTAAATTGAAAAAAAATTCATTTGATTTTATAAATTCAATCATTTTATTTAATTTATCTTCCCTTTTTTTATTTTCATTAATTGGTCGAATCAATAAGGAGGTGGTTGTAGTTAAATTATTTAATGAATTTTCCAACTCAGATGATAATTCACCAGAATCATTATTTAATAAATTTTTCTTCTTCTTTTGTGGATTAAAATATTTTGATTCATCTTTATCTCTCCGAGATTTAGATTTTGAAGTTAAAAATTCATTCAAACAATTATCAATTTGAATTTTACAATTTAAAAATAAATCAAAATTAAACTCAATTGATTTTTTCAATTCTGATTGATAGGAATCTATATTTGATTCTAAGAAATTTAATGATTGATTTAATTCTTCTAATGTTGAATCTTTATTGAGTGTTGTTAAATATTTAAATGAATTAAAATTTTGTGAATTAATTAAAAAATTTCGTATATTGGGATCAGTTGGTGTTTTAATGATTTGCTTTTTGAGTAATGTGGTAATTATATTACTTCCTTTACCTTTGAGAGGATCTTGTAAATCTTCATTGGATAATTTATCAAGATTGATTTGTTGACTTGATAATTCAATTTCATTTGTATTTAAAATATCTTCTAATAAATCAAATTGGTCTTCGGTTTTTAAGGCTGATATGTTTTCAGGATACTCAATAGCGGAATTTATAACAAGATCTTCTCTTTTGGTTGGATGTAATGTGATAAGATTATATTTATTTAGTAGTTGTTCATTATCGGGTTTACTGAATAAATACATGTTGGAAGAAGAAAAAAATTGGAAATCGCTACCATATTCATATATGGATAAAGGAACACCTAGTCAACCTTAGATTCAAAAACCAAATCAGTGATGTAAATTTTCGTATCAAATGATTCAATCTTGACCAACTACATTCTTACACCCTAAAGCTCATCAATCCCAGCGTCAAAACCAAATCAGTGATTTAATTTTCTTATCATTTGATTCAATTTTGATTTGATTCTTGTACAATTCTTATTTGCTCAATTTTTTGATAAAAATTCATTAACATCTTCAGTTATATCTCTTTTTAAATAATCAATTAAAAAATCAATTTGTTGATCAAATGATTTATCTTTTAAATTCTTAATTAATAAATCATAAATAATTTTAAAATCAATTGATTTCCAATTTGATTGAAATTTTTTATTATATTCATTTGATAATCTATCCCAATTTATTGATAAATTAGTTTTATAATTATATTTTTTAATTTTTTTAATAATCCAATATTTTGTTTCATTATCCATTGAGTCAATTCTTTTTTTTGAATCATTTTTTAATATATTTGTAAATTTATATCTACATTGAATTCTTGATCTTTCACCATTCATTTTTTCAGAAATTAAAGTCCAATTTAAATTTTTGATCTTTTCATCATCATCATTGGAATCTTTAATCTTTGATAATTGTTCATTTACAATATTTAATAATTTTGATTCATCTTGCTTTGTCCATCTTGTTGAAATTCTATTTTCACCACATTTTGCATAATTCCTCCAACGATCTCTACAATCTTCTGGCATTCTACCTAAAATTTCACCAATATATTTCCATTTCCCAGGATTTGTTATAGCTAATTGATTTAATTTTTCTTCTTCTTCTTTTGTCCATTGAGCTCTTATATCAAAAATATGATATCTTCTTCTTATATGTTTATAAATTGATGATTGTGATCTATAAGGAATCATTAATTCAATTTTTTTCCAAAATTTATCTTTACTTCTTGAATTTGACCAAATTCTATTACATAATTCTTGTCTTGTAAATTTATTAATATAACACCAACCTGAAAAATAATAATCTAAAATTTCATCTTCAAATAAATCAAATGGTTTTGGTTTACCTTTTTCATCTGGTGTAACATTTTTTTCATACCATTCAATTAATTTTGATTTACATTCAGATCTTAATTCATCTAAATCATTTAAATTTGAAAAATCATAATTTGGTAAATTTGGTTGATTAATTGGATTTATAATTTTTCCATTTACTGTAAGTTTTACATTTGAATTTGAATTTGAATCTGTTTCTGATTGTTTCTTATTGGTGTTTGTATTTTTTTGTTCTGCTTCAACCATTGCATTTGCAGCAGCTAGAATTTTTGCTTCTTGTTGAGGATTTAATGGAGTATGATGATGTTGTAATTGAGTTTCAGAATCAAAATGATTTTTTGCATCTTTAATAGCTTCAACCAATTGTTCATGATCTAATTCAATATCTAATTCATTCGATCTTTTTCTCTTTTTCTTATTCTTTTTATCTTTTGATTTTTTATCCTTTTTATGTTGTTGTTGTTGTTGTTGTTGTTGTTGTTGTTGTTGTTGTTGTTGTTGTTGTTGTTTCTTTTCTGATGATGATTGGAAGTTTTCATTTAAAAATCCTGTCCATTGATTGAAATCATAATCTTCATCTTCATTAGATTGTTTATTTTTTCTTTTTTTATCATTTAAAGTTCCACCAACTAATCTCATAACTGCAGCTTCAACTGCATTATGAGTCTCTGTATCTGATGGATTTAGATACTCATCGTCATGAACATCATCATGCCCATCCCCATTTCCATTTCCATTTCCATTTTCATTTTCATCGTAGTTTGAACCCAATTGTAATAAAGCCTTTGAAGCAGCACCAATTTCTTGTTCTTGTTGAGACATATTTGAATCAAAATAAATTTTTTTGCAACCAAATAGAAAAATCCAATTCTTACCCGGAATGATTTGATAAAAAGATTTTATTAGTTTTTCTCCTTAATTTGCTTTTTCGCTATCAACCTTTTTTTATTATTATTATCACGAATTGTACTACTCACACTACCTCTATAATGAAGTTGCAAATATATTCACCATCAAAGGTTGATAGAGATACATTATTAACCCAATCAAGTAATATTCTCAATTCTATACCTAATTGGCAAATAGTTAAAACCACAAATGACACTAAAATTGTTACAAATTCAATTGGGGATGATTTTTGGTGTGGTCGTATATCAAAATTAAGTTCCACCTATTGTTCCAAATTAAAATATTTAATCATTGGTGAGGCCAAATTAGGTAAGACTCATTCGGAATTAGAAAAAGATTATATTCATGAAGTTAAATTTGTTCAAGTTGAAGATTTAAAAACTTATGTCAATGGGTATAGTTATGAAATTAAAGCAATTTATGATTTAGGTTTCCCATTGAAAAATAGAGTATTTCATGTTTTAATTCATATTTGGAAGTTTGATTCCTATGCAATTGTTACAAGTTTACCTATAAATGGTGATAATAAAGAAGAAAATGTTTTGGGTCAATATATATCTGTTGAAAAATTAAATTGGAATTTAAATGATGATTCAATTGAATGGATAATGGCAACTAGTTCAAATCCAGGTGGTTGGATTCCAAATTGGATAACTAAAAAGGGTATGCCAGGTGCAGTTGAAAGAGATGTTCCTTCAATGACAAAATATATAGATGAAAATCCATAAATGATAAAGATAAATCTATCAATAAATATTTGAAACGTTTAGATGAAGTCTTTAAAAAATGTATATTGGATCAAAAATTAGAAATGATTAATTTTAATTTTAGTTGTTGCACTCTAAAGGTGGAAGTGATTGATCCAAAATTGGTTTTAAATATAAACAAAATGTTTAGACTAAGTTGATTCTTAATTAATTCTGATTAAATGGCAGGTTAAACTACCAAGAATTTTAATTATCCATATATTTGTAATGAAATCTATATTTGTAGTAAATCTTTAAAATTAATTTATTGATGAAGATATTCAACAACTCGTGATATTAATCGAATATAATTATAAGATTCTAATAATTGAATAAAGTTTGGTCTCTCTTTTGAATCAACATTCAAGCATACAAACATCAAATCTATTATTTCTTTTTTTTTTTGAATAATTGTGATTTTGCGGTGATTTCAAATCTACCTCTTTGAATACTTAAATTGAAAAGAGTAATCTAGTAGTTTGATAATTAATAGATTTTAACTTATTTGACCTAACCAATACTCCACATATTCGGTCAAATTATCATTGAAAACTAAATCTCCAAATTCAATAAATTATTTGACCTAACCAATATTTCACATCACCAGTTAAATTATCATTGAAAATTAAATTTTCATAATTTAAAATTCCTTTGATCAAAGAATTTTCAATAATTGGTGATAATTGTTTAATCAATATTGTTTTGAGTCTCTTTATTAACTAATTTTAAGTTATTTGACCTAACCAATATTTCACATCATCATTTAAATTATCAATAAATTTAATATTCCTTCAACTATAATTTCTTCAATTAAAGAATTTTCAATAATATTTGATAATTGTTTATTCAATATTGTTTCAAATTTTAAGTTATTTGACCTAACCAATATTTCACATCATCAGTTAAATTATCAATAAATCCTAAATTTCCATAATCTAAAATTCCTTCATGTAATTTATCAATTAAAGATTTTTCAATAATTGGTGATAATTGTTTATTTAATTTTTTTTTATTTTGATTCTTTATTATAATTATATTTTTTTGTTTATAATTAATAAAATATATCATCCAATCATTAAATTTATTAGTTGTAAATTTATGAAAAAATTCTGAAACTTTAAAAGATTTATTTAAAAAAATTTCAATTAGTTGATTATGTAAATAATATATTGCAGTTTGATATCGAATATTAATATTATTTAAATTTATATTTGAATTTTTAATATAAGGTAAATAAGGCAATGATGTTTGAATTGAATGGGATGAATCATCAAATATAATATAAAAAAAATCTTGATCAATTTCATCAGGAATTGGTTGGTTCATGAATGATTTTAAAGAATTTATACTATTTGATAAATTCATAGATTCACAAAGATTAATTTGTTGTATATCATCAATAATTAAATTTAAATTATTTGATAAATTTTTATAAAAATTTATACAATCTAATTTTTTTTCACCAGATTCAAATATTAAAATTATATTAAATTCATCTCTTGTGAAAATGATCAATTGATATTCTTCAATAATTGAATTTGAATTGTTTGGTATATATACAATTTTCCTCGTTATGGAATTTTCATCATCATCATTTAATCCAATTAAAAATTTTCCAATTTTCTCTTCATCATCTCCTTCTTCTTCTTCTTCTTGAATTATTTCTTGTTCCATTACTGTTTCTTCACTTGTTAAATTTTTTATAAATTTTGGCATTGATAACCAATTTGATACATTATTTATATTGGATATATTTGATGATACACTCAGTACAGTATAATTTATTGGAGAAACAACTAAATTATTTAATAAATTTAAACTTAAATTATATTCTTCAAAATTTTGTTCATTTAAATCTTGGGAATGTGATTGAGGTTGTAAATTTGATTGAAAATTTACTTTTCCATTTAAATCTTTTTCATGAAAATTATTAAATTCAAACCAATTATAAATATCAATTAAGGATTGTGAATTAAGATCTTGAGAATCTTTATATATGAGTCCATATTTTTTTGGTAATTTATCATTAAAATAATTTATAATTATACCTTTTGGTTTTAAATCCATTTCATCAATTCGATCTTTTAATTCATTCTTTTGTTGATTATTTAAACTGATTGATGAAGATTTATAATAATCAAATAAACCAAGGAACCCTTTGTAATTTAAACAATTTATCCAATTTAAACTTGAAGGATATTTTAAATATTGACAATTATAAGAATTTAAAAAATCTAACCAAAAATTTTTGGATGTATCTTTTAAAACTTTTAAATCAAATTCGAATAAAAGTTTTAAAGGTTTATTAAATAAGGAGAATCTTCTATTTGCAGTTATAATCAATTGAATCAATTGTCTAATTAATATATCATCAATTGAAGAAATTGAACACATTAAATAATAATTTTCTTCCAATTGGACAATTATTATAGAATCTAAATTTGATTTAATTATAATTTCATTATTAGATTTATTATTGAAATCTTGTATTAAACTTTGTATACCTCTGATTAAACCAATTAATCTAATTCGATCCATATTTGAATAATTATCATTTATGAATATAATCACTTGTTTTAATAATTCATCATTGGATTCACTTTTGGATGAACATAGAGTAGGATTGAATATGGTAATATATGTAATTTGAGGATACTTTGAAATTAGTGGTTGTTCTTGTTTGTCATTTTTAAATGTTGGTATATATTGAGTAAAATTCATATAAAAGAAAAAATATTACTATTCAATTTCAATTTTAATCAAATTACAATTTGATTTTGATCCATGATATATCAATGGAATTGAATCATTGAAACAGATTGACCATTGATTGGTATCATTATAATATAATTGATCATCTTTGATTTTGAAATATTTCGATTTATACCCATTTGGACATAATTTTAATCTATCATCTAATTCAATTCTAAGAAAATTTAATCCATTTACATTTAAAACTTTTAAACTTTGATTTGTTAATAATTCAGCTTCAATGTAATTGATCCCACCACCAATATTTGTAGTTAAATTCTGAACAGTGTCAGATTGGATGACTAATTTAAAACATTCAATTAAAGAGATCAAATAAACAATTAACAACATACACTTCTCTACAATTATTCTAATCATGATTAATTATTTATATATATAATTTTAGATTGCATAACAAATTCCTATATCTATTCCATTTCAACAAATACACCATTAAAATGTGACATAGTTAAATGAATTAATTTCTTTGGAGGATATTCTTCATCTTTACTTATTAAAGTTGGAAATAATTGTGCTAATCTTGCAATAACATAACTTGCTTCAGTTAATGCAAATTGTTGACCTAAACAAATTCTTGGACCACCATTGAAAGGAACATAAGCCCAACCTAATCTTTTAATATTTTCCCATCTTTCAGGTTTAAATTCATATGAATCTTTACCATAATGTTCTTCTAATCTATGAGTTTTATAAACGGTATAAGCAACAGTTGAACCTTTTGGTACATAAATTGGTGAATTACCATCTTTACCACCACCTCTTGGTAATGTAGTATTTCTTGTTGAAGTTCTAAAATTAATTGGAACTGATGGATATAATCTTAAAGTTTCATCTAAAACAGCTTTTAAATATTTACATTTTTTCAAATTTTCAAATGTAATATCTTCAATTCTTGAATCATCACCTTCACCAAATTCGGATATAACTTCTTCTCTTAATTTAGACCAAACTTGTGGATTTCTTGCTAATTCAAACATTGCAAATGATAATAAACCAGCAGTAGTATCTCTACCAGCAACCATAATATTTAATAATTGATCTTGTAAAACTTGAGGATTTCTTGTTTGCTTAGCTAATTCATAAAGGAAAATATAACCACTTGCTTCTTCTAATTCTTCTGGTGATAAACTTAATGCTTTATCAACAAAATATTTTGCTAAATGATGAACTTTTGCATTACAATCTTTAAATTCTTTATTGTTTGTTAACCAATAAAACATTTGTGAATATGATCTTGTAGCTAAATAATGTTGTGAAATATTAAAAGCTTCAGCAAAATTTTCTCTACCAGGTATTGAATTTGGTGGTGAAACTCCTAATTTATCATCATATAATGAATGAACTGATTCACCAAATAAAAATTCAGTTGCTGTATCAACAGTAAATTTAAAAAATAAATCTTGAATATCAAATGTTTTACCTTTATTTAATTGAATATGTTTTGCTAAAATTTGAATATGAGGTTCTAATGATTTTACATGAGCAATTTGTTCTCTTGCAAATTGTGGTCTTAACATTGATCTTGAATGTTTCCAACCTTCACCATCTAATGTAAAAATACCATCACCTAATAAGGGTTTAAAATGTGCATGTCTTGTACCTAATGAAAAATCATTAAATTGAGTTGCTAAAACAGCTTTAATATTTTCTGGATCAATTGTAAAAATAATTTTTAATACACCAACAATAGTTAAATAAAATGTATGATTTGGATATTGACTAAAAATTTCATCTGCATAATCAGCTAATCTACCTTCATTTTTAGCTTTAACAACATCAATTAATGTAAAAACACCAGTTAAACCAGCAGTTTTTAAATAATTTGGATTTTTACATCCTAATCTTTTGGAATTATATAAATTTGTTATATTGATTGCAAGGATATAAACAACACCTGTAATAGTGACTAATGTATACCATTTAGTAAGATAAGGTATTATTGAATCTATAATACTTTGTGAATCTATAGTTGACATATTGGGAAATGTAATTAGTCTATGAAATGGAAATGGTATATGAATAAATAAGAAAGATGGTAAAGAAAAGGAAGAAATGGGAATTTGGTGGTAAATGTGTGAAATATATATAATTTGTATTCATCATATATAAATTTCCATATGAAAATCAAAACTCCGATTGCACCTGTATATAACAAACTGCTAAAAAAGAAAAAAAATAATAGAAGAAATGAAATTTTACATGTGGAGAAACTGTGCATTAGTACACTACATAATATTTTTTTGGGTTCTATTCCCAATCAGGAAATTGTAGGATTCAATACTCAACATCCATCCAATGAGAATGAGTCTATTTGAGTTTCTATTAACTTCTTTTGGTGTCTATGAGTGATTGATTAATTATATCTATACATCTCTTACCACAGTCTAATAGTAGCTTATCTATTCAGTTAATAGCTTTATAAATTTCATATGAAAAATTTAGACAGTGCGTGTAAAATTATACAGTAAACTATAAAGAACTAATTAAAATGTATTAAAAATTAAATATTGCTTCATTATTTATTTATGGGGTAAAATTAGATACAAAGCATAAAACTATATTATAATTGTTGATTTAACTATTTGCTATCATTAACTAAAAGCTCCTCAACACCTCCAAATTATTGTATTCTTTATATTGTGTACAATTTAATTAACTTTAGTGTAATTTCCAACAATATCAACAAATTTAAGGTATTAAGCAATGTGTTAGATCTAAATGATACGTTAATTCCGAAACAATTATAGAAATTGTTTGTGGTTTTTTACAGTTTAAGTCATTTTTTACAGTTTATAGCGTAGTTAATGCATAATTGCCTATTCTCTTTTCTCCTCTTTTTTATTTTTCTTACCCACCCCTACGATTGACACAAAATTAAATATGTCATGTCATCGCTTCGTCTGGATGTTGTGAGTTGTTGTTTTGATTCAATAGTTTTCGAACCATCCATTGAGTGTATTAGGATTGCAAATAAAGCTCGAATTGAGGTTAAGGTTCTTTTTTTTTAGAATCTTGTTTGTGATCAAATTTTAGATCTCTGATTTTTAAGTTATTGATTATATCGGAATTAAACTGTTTATCGATGATAACGTCTTTGCTTTTTCTTATTTTTAATCTATTTTACAGATTTCGTTGCTCGATTACTTTTGTTTAGATTAGAGATTTAAGAGAAAAAAATTTCATATGAAAGTGATGGATTTTTAATGGATTTTAAGGTACCTTAAAATTATCAAGATTCTGGATTTAAGATTTGTTTTGTATACCCACTTCATTGGCTTGAACTAGTTTACAATTTAAACAATATCGATTGACTAGACTTCTTCAAATGAATAGGAATTAGACACAGTTGATAGAGCTCTAGATTTGTTTGGATATTGTTCTACGTTGTTTTCGTTATATTGTTTCACAATTTTGTGGCTTTGAATTGATAGACTCCTTTTGGATATAATTACATAAATTTTAAAGATCCTTATTACAATCAATAAATTGTTTTTTCCTTTCTAAAGCCTTAAACATTTAAATGACATAATTTTACTGTATGTAGAATGTTTAATTATTAATTATAAGATTGTCATATCTTGATTTATATTGTTTAATTATAAAATAGAAAAAAAGATAAGATTAAATTTCTCACGATATACGCTTTGATTTCCTGAAAAATGATTTGCAAAAAAATATGAGAGAATCGTAAGTAGCCACACTCTAGTTTAAGCTAATCAATTACTGATTGACCTACTACAAGTCTCATCAATTTTGCCGTTAGTTGGTTTTTTAACTTTTTCAGTTTTTTGTTTTTTTTCGTATATTTCAAGTAAAATTTATATAATAACTATACGAAAGAACCTCAAAAACTGAAATCCATCTTTATTATATATCTTTAATACGTGTAACCTTTGGAGATATGCTCATGTATGTAATTAGATTGTGATGTTGTTTTTAGTAATTTTGTGTGGGACAGAAAGTGAAACTAATATTTTGTTTTACAGAGATTATTTAGTTACGAAATAAAACAAACATATTATTGAAACAATTAAATCAATCTACGCAATTTCTTTAAAAATCATTTTTGATCTTGTTTAAATTTATTGTATTCAATTGGGATTAAACTTTTCGTATCCAGTAAGCAATCAAATACGTAAACTTGATTCATATAAACGAGTTCTTGTAAATTTGGTATTTTTGAAACAATATAATCAATTTGTGAAGGAAGATTAGAGCTATACTTCTTAAACAAAACATACTCGAAGTTAATAACATGACTTTTAATGTAAAGATTTTTTAAAGACAAACAATGATTAATTATGCAATCACAATTAATTTCATGTGAAACCAAGTTGAGTGTTTCTAAACTATGACTATTCAAACTCATGAGTAAATGTTGCACTATTCTTCCAGCTAATTTGTGGTTGACATGTAGATGCTTTAAATTTGTCAACCGATGAGCCAATCCTTCAATTGTAGATTCTTTTAAATCAATTGAAGTGTAAAAAATTAATGTTGTTATAGTTGAATAGTCAATCAGGCCGTTTCTGAAAAAATCAAGATTGTACAGTAAGCCTATATACAAAACATCACCATCCTGACTCATTTTAAAGCTGACCGCGTAGTTGAATTTATTTCTTAAAATTACTCTTGTCTTAAATTCATCGAGAACCTTCTTGGTGGAGTCACATAAAACCACCATGCAGTTTGAATTCTTCATTAAATAATGTGTCACTACAATAGAATATTTTTCAAAGTATACCTTCGATATCAAATCTGTTTTGCAATGAATTGATTTTAAATACTTTTTAAAATTGTCAAGACTTATGATTGTGAAGTTTTGATAAAACTCATTACCGTAATAAGACTTAGGAATGATCACTGTATCGATGTCTTGTGGCTTCTGATCATAAACGAAAATGCGTCGATTCAACAGTTGTTTTGCAACCAATTGAAAAGAATCATGAATCAATCCAAAATTGATCTTATCGATTTGATTCACATGACTTAAGATCTTTAATAACAATTCATTAGGTAATTTGAATAAACCTTTGTTGAAATTATTTATTTTTCTTGTTTGTGATAATCCATTTATGATGCTTTCACAACAATTTATTGAATTTGCAATTTGAATCAGATTTGTTTCAAGTAAATTTAAACATTTTCTCAATAATTGATTATTCTCATTCAATGATTGAGCTAAATTAATTTGATTGGACATGGTATAAAAATTGATTGAAGTTGATAATTACAATTTTACATGTTGTAATTGGTCATTAATTTTGTATTATTACTAAGTTATATGAAAAGTGGAGTACAGACCAATTTTACGCGATTCCAAACTTTAAATTTTGATGTGCTACCAAATGCTCTAATTTTAGATCCTTGTTTTAATGTTTTATCAAAATAATCTATATATTTATTGAGTTACATAACTAGTTGAGTGATTAACAAAACTATGAAATAAATTTTGAAAAGAATAATTATCTATATGCTCCCCTAAGCATTTCCGCGAAATCAAAAGATCATTGGTGATTCATATCTAGAAATTACTATTAGTTACATCGTTGATTCTAAATGGAAGCTAAATAGAAGAGATATATTTTAGAAATTAAGTGGAATAGAATAGAGTAGAATAGGCTATGTCCTGTACGTGGGAAGAGTTTGATTGTTGGTTGTTGGTTAAATCTTTTAAAATTGTAAAACCAAACGTTTGACAAGAAATAAATAAAATTCTCAATAAAGTATACCTCAGTAATGAAATTATGAAGGTTATTGATCTTTAAAATATTACCGTTGATATTATAATTCAAGGAAGGTTTCAAAAGAAATTGATATTTCAATTCCTGAGAAAACACAAAGTATTATTCTAGAAAAAATCTCTCACCTAGCTAGCGTGTCATGTTATAAAGACAGTGTTTTGCGTAGAGCTCCTAAACTTTATTGGTCAAAGCTAGTTCAAGCTTTTCCAGTGTTTTACTTTCATCCATTGTTTGAGAGAAATTTACACATTTTTCCAACAAAACCCTCAAATGTGTAAAAGGTTGGGGTAGGAATCAAATGAATGTGACATATATATATTTGGTGTATAAATAGATGAATTTATCTTGTTAAATTAGTCAATACAAACTTACTATTAGTTAAAAATCAATAAAATTCAAAAATGTCAGGTCAACAAAAAGGTAATCAAAATACAAGAAACGCTGGTTAAAATCCAATTGCTCAAGGTCAACAAGATAAGAAGGTTGATGTTTTAGGTAAAAATGCTGTTGAAGAAGAAAGACTTGAACAACAAGCTAGAGATAAAGAAAGAAGATAATCAAGAGTAGGTATCAATACGTTACTGAGATCTTAGTGTGATAATTAGGTTTGAATATATTATTTCAACTTTTATTTCCGTTTTATTATCTTTCTGTTTCATTATCTATATAATTTGGAACTAAAAAGGTGAAGTATAAGTAGAGTGTGACACTCGAACAAATTCATATCAATAATCAGTTACTATTTACTTTTTTAGTGTCGTTATACTTGATATTAAACCACTTGTACTGAAACCTATTAAAACAAATTGCATCATTATTAAATGTAATAATTTTTAAATTTGGGTAGTAACCAATCCACAGAACAATATATTTATAAGTTGGTCGAAACAAAAGCAAATCATGATTATGAAATTCAGTACCAAAATATAACGCCTTCAATGAAAACAAATGATGAGATAGTACTTCAACAAATCTCCAATCTCTTAAACAATTTTCTTTCGAAATATTGTCAGGTATGTCACTATTGAATGAAAACAAAGAATCTTTAGGTAACATGGTAATTAGTGAACAATCATAAATATAACCCCTTTTTAAAAACAAATTTTTAAGTGACACTAACTCACAAGCCAATTTTTTACAACTTTCAAGTGATAATTCATTAGGTTCGGAAATTGTTAGCGTTGTTATTTTTGTTAAATCTAATAGTTCAAAAGATTCAAGATCTGATTTGCTCGTGGGGCCAAAGTAAATATTGTTGTAATTAATTAACCAATTTCTACCTTCAAATTGTTTAAAGTCTTGAAATTTGAATGTATTACAATCTTTAAAAGTTATTGTTTTCATATAATAAACACGTTTATAAAATATCAGATTACACGAATTAAATTTACCTATTTTCTTCAAAATAAAAATATCACAAACGGAATTTTTATCCAAATAGTTTATAACTGACGAGCTTAAGAATTTATCTGTTTCAAAAAGGATCTGCTTTATCAATTCAACTTTAAAATGAATGAACGTCAAGTATTTAATAAAATTTTCTTCATCAATAATAGTATATTTTTGATAAACATTATTCTCATAGAAATATTTGGGTGTTCTAGCTTTTGGTAGATTTTCTTTATGGTCATAAACAAATATTCTTTTATGTAATTGTTTTTTACAAATATTTTGAAAATTTCTATGAATTAGTCCAAAATTAATTGTATCAATCTGATTCACATTGTCTAAGACTAGTTCAAGAATTTCATCTGGTAATTTGAATAACCCAGTGTCAAAGTTATTTTTTGTTGTGACATGAAGTAATTTATTTAGTGTAATATGAATGTTTTCTAAGGTCTGGGCTTGTTTTAATTGACTTGACATAAAAGCCTTTAGGAATTCCTGTAGTAATCGATTATTTGTATCAAGTTGACTAGCTAATTCAGAAGATTGTACCATCCTCAGATTACTTTAAAATTAGTTGTGAATTAAAACTTGTTGTGATATTTTTCAATTATTTAAACTCAAATTATGCATGAAATTTTAGGTAAGTATAAGCCTTTTATTCACTAAACCTATACATCTTTACCTTGGCTAACTATATAATAAATAATTTTTATAAATAGAGGGACAATACACACGTTAAGCTTTCTTTTTATAGAATATGAGACTTAGACCAATTTATATACTAATTTCAGCAGATTTGTATATTTAATTTAGAGATTGACTTATGTGTTTTACCATGATTGTGATATTGAACATTACACCACTTATTTTGAAACTTATCGTAATAATATGCATCATTGTTGAATATAATAGTTTTTAATTTTGGACAAAACCCACTCAAAGGAATAGAATCATTATTATTTGGTTGAAGAAAAATCAAATTCTGATGTTCAAAATTAGTATTAAAGTATAATTCTTCCAAAGAAAACCAATGATAACTTAACACTTGATTCAATCTCACATCTTCGAGCCAATTCCTTAAAGGAGTTTTGTTAGGTATATTACTACTCAACGAACGTAAAGAATTGGCAGGTAACAACGTAACAAGTGGTAAATTGTAAATAATACCTTCTTTTAAAAACAAATTTTTAAGTGATACCAATTCTTTAGCCCAATTTTTACAACTATGAAAAGTTAAAGTCCTCAAATTTGAAATTGTTAAAGTTGTAGTTTTTCTTAAATCTACTGTTTGAAATATTTGATCATCAACATGATTATTGAGGCTGAATAGAATATTTTTGCAATTAACTGGCCCATAACTAGTTTTAAAATTTCCGAATTCTTTATATTTGAAGCAAAAATTTCCGAAAGCAATAGTTTCTAAATAAAAAGTAAGTTTTGATTTTGATAAAATATTCAACTCAGCTTTATTTGTTCTCTTCATAATAAAAACTTTACAATTTAAATTTTTCATCAAATAGATTGAAATTGACGAATTTAAGATTTTATCCGATTCGAAAAAGATTTCCTTGATCATATCAACTTTGAAATGGTGGGAAGACAAACATTTAATGAAATTCTCTTCACTAATAATAGTATACCTCTGATAAACATTATTTTCATAATAATATTTAGGTATTGGTAGATGTTGTTTTTGATTATATACAAATATTCTTTTATGTAATTGTTCTTTACAAACATTTTGAAAACATCTTTGAATAAGTCCAAAATTAATTGTATCGATTTGATTCACATTCTTCAAAATAACTTCAAGTACTTCTTCTGGTAATTTAAATAATCCAGCGTTAAAATCATTTCTTGGAACGACACAAAGTAATTTATTTAATGTATTATTAATGTCTTCAGATATTTGTGCTTGTTTTAAGAGACTTGATACAGAAACCTTAATGAATTCTTGTAATAATTGATTATTCTTCTCAAGTTGACTTACTATCTCAGAACAACTAACCATTTTCAAATTATTTTAAAATATCTTTGTGATAAAATTTATTTGAGCGTTAATTTTGAATAGAAAAAAGGAAATGTTTGATATGCTTGTGCGATCGATTTATCTTGAGGATTCAGGTTCTAGAACAAGTAAACAGTCTCACTTGTTTAAGACTTTAAATCACTTTTATCTATAGTTGCATTACTTGCTTTAGAATGGTGTATCAATAAATTATAATATTGATTTAGTCTAGATTCCAATATTGACACGAGTAATGATTTGTGAAGAGAAAGAACTTTTTATAGTTTCACCAAGTATTATAGTTGTATTTAAGGATCTAGATTTAACCATTATATTTATTCAATTAGATTTTCTATAATTTTCAAAACAAAATGCGAGAAAATTTAAGAATAAAAAAATACATTTTTTACAACTTTTATTCTTTACCGCTGATTCATATATCTCAATGTTTAGTTATATTCAAATAGTCAAAAGTGAACAGATTTCTAAAGAGATGCAAGAAAATCTTAAATCCGATCTCAAAGAAATTATGAAAGATTTAAAATCAGATTTATTGGATGAATTAAATACAATTAAAAGAGAAAATGCTTCAAAATTATCAAAAATTAATGAAAGAGTTAAATTTATTAAAAAACAAAATGAATTACTCAGTTTACGTTCAAAACATTTTGATTCACAAATGAATGCATTAGATATTGTAAATACATATAATACAAATCTTTATTCTCAACAAATTGCAGGAATCAGAGAAGATATTGAAAATTATAAAAAAGAAACTATAGAAGAAATAATTAAAGATTCAACCTTAGGATTACAATTTTTGAAAGAAGATTTAAAAATCATACAAGAAGGCAATGAGATTTTGAAAAAACAATTAAATCAAATACAATTACAATTTCAAATACAAAGCTTACAATTACAAAGACAACAAATTTTAGTCCAAGAACAAAACCAAGAACAGGAGTTAGTTCAAAATAGAATTGAATTATATATTCAACAACAAAAGTTACATATTCTACAAAAAATAGCTCAATCAATATCAAAACAACAACAGCAATTAAAAATGCAAAGTGAACAAGGTGAGCAAAATCTTGATCCTCAAAATCAAGAAGAAGAGGACGAAGAAGAAGAACAAGAAATAACTACTAGCTAATCCACATGCTAAATGTTGCTACGAATCAATAAGTTATTAGGCATTATATTATATTTTAGGAATCTAAGTATTTTTTATAATTATTAAATTCCGTAAACTCAAAACTTAATCAAGTATTCTAGATGTTTCTAAACTCTCTCGATAATTGACGTAACATCATAAATCAATAACTGAAAGGTACAACAAACTAATTTCTCGATAAATTAGTACAAACGTAATTCATCTCTGAGTTTTAATTAATGCTGAAATTGCTCTAGCATATATAGTTAGTTTATAATAATATGTTAAGATTATTGTGCTTTGTGAAATAATAGTTTCTTTTAGTGATAATTGCGACAAATTCAAAATTTTACTCAATTGTGTAACTTTCTTTTTAACGCTTATTGCTTCAGACTCAAATGTTAACGTATAATCATACAGTTCATGAGTATAATATTCCTGAAGATTTTCAAGAAGTACTCAAATGTTTGATTGTTGATAATATAAACGAGTTAAGAAATGATTTAACTACAGAAATAAATAATCGATTTGAATCAATTAATTCCGAACTTATGAAAAAACTTCAAAATTATCATGCAAGATCAATGGGTGATTTAAATGTTTTAAATAGATTGTTTTCATCAAAGCTTGACATTGGAAATAATCAAATGATCAAAGACTTAAGCAAATTAGATTCAAATACAACAAGAAATCTTAGATTGTTAATTAAACAAAGTGATAATTATAATTCAAAGATTGATAATTTTGAAAAATCAATTATTAGTCAAGTAATTGAAAATTTAAATTCGAAACAAGCAAGTATGGAAAATAATTCAAAAACTTTAAAACAACTTAATGAAGAATTAAAACAAGGTACTAAAGAATTGAGAGAAGGTACTAATGAATTAAAACAAAGTACTAAAGAAATAAAACAAGAAAGTAAAGAATTAAAAGAACAACTAAAACAAGTACAATCTCGACTTGAAATGCAATTACAATTACAAAAAAACCAACAAGAACAAATGAATGAAATGGATAATTTTAAACAAGATTTAAAAGAAAAAGCTCTAGCATCACAAGTCCAAAATGAACAAAAACTACAAGATGAACAAATTAAACTACAAAAAGCTCAAGAAAAATTTCTCGAAGATCAACAGAAATTGCAAATTGAAAATGAACAAAAATTAAAAGATGAGCAAATCAAATTACAAAAGGCTCAAAAAAAATTACATGAAGATCAACAGAAATTGCAAATTGAAAATGATCGAAGATTACAAGTTGAAAAAATCAAATTACAAAAAGCTCAAAAGAAAATAAACGAAGAACAACAGAAATTACAAATTGAAAATGAACAAAGATTACAAGTTGAAAAATTCAAATTACAAAAAGCTCAAGAGAAATTAAAAGAAGATCAACAAAAATTGCAAATTCAGAATGAACAAAAATTACAAGTTGAAAAAATTAAATTACAAAAAACTCAAGAGAAAATAAACAAAGATCAACAGAAATTACAAGATCAAAATGAACAAAGATTACAAGATGAACAAGTCAAATTACAAAAGGCTCAAAAAAAATTAGACGAAGATCAACAGAAATTGCAAATTGAAAAACAGAACTTACAACAAGAACAACAAAGACTTCAGGAGCAAGAACAAAATCAAAGACAATTATTTAATGACAAAGCCGCTACTTACAAACTTTTGGCCGAATTAAACGTCAATAATTTGAAACCAATTACACCTTCAATTTGGTCAACCTGTAGAGAATCAAATCAATTTAAATTTAATCCATTTTCTGATTAATCCATTTCCACATGACTAAATTTTAAACTTTTACAAAAACGTACTAAGTAAATAATAAATTTATTACAACACGTAAGAATGACTTTTAAAAAAAT
The DNA here is from genome assembly GCA_030564645.1 of Insectozyma morakotiae. Lineage (NCBI taxonomy): Eukaryota > Fungi > Ascomycota > Pichiomycetes > Serinales > Debaryomycetaceae > Insectozyma > Insectozyma morakotiae. The sequence goes on from JAKTYD010000015.1 coordinate 184,232, forward strand.
GTATAACTTAAATATATTGCAGACTTAATATCTATTTGACTATCAATATCTTTTATACTTATTTACTCAAATTGATTCGACTCACAACTTTTGTAAATCTTTAAAATACGTTTTGGTATCAATATTCTGGTTAGTAAATTTAGTCTGTTTTGTTATAAGTAAACTTCATTTAGAACTCAACCAATTCAAGTATTGGAGGGACGTATAATCTGTTTACTGTACAAACTTTATTCATATGGATCAATGTTTCGAGTGTCTCAAGTTTAACGAGCATATCTCGATTAAAATTGGTTGGAAAAGTAGTATCAGAACCTTTTAAAAGTAGAAAAGCACTCTTCTTGAAACTCAGGTTGTGATAAATCGTTTTTAGTGATTTTTTATTATGGCATAGTCCTTCTTCACAAAAATAATAATATCCTTCATTGTATACGGACATATAACTTTTCAAACTATTTTGTCTTAAGTTTAGTAAAAGAACTTCCATATTTTTAGCCGTGATATTCACAAAGAGGTGTTTCAATGAAATTAAGTTTTTTGCAAATTTCTTTACCTCAGGCTCTGTAAACTCTTGTTTTTGGTGAATTATTACACTGTTCAAATCAAATTGCATTAAAAAATCAAATGAAATACTATTCTGGGGACAGAAATAGTATAAATACCTCACATCAAAACTAGTTCTAGGCAGCAACACCTCTGTTGAATAAATTGTTAATCTTCTATCATTTTCTCTAAACTTTTTCATAGAATTAATTGCATCATCAACGTTGAACCCTGTATCGATTCTGTGTTTATTTTTCTCTTCAAATTCTGAATCTAATCCATCAAAATCAACGAAATTAAATGGGCAATTTGAATTTTTCAATAAGTAATCCAAGATTGGAAGATTATATGATTTGTTATTCTCAAAACATATTCTAGAAACAGATTTCAATAAGATACTGTTGTATTTTAAAAACTTCATAAAATTAGGCTTACTCAATATTGTATAACTTAGATATACTGGTAACTTATAGAATGTTTTTGGAATCTTATTTGTGATGCCCAGGTTGTCGTAAACATATATTGATCTAAGTAACAGCTTCTTGCAAACTGGTTGAAAGTGATTATGAATTAATCCAAAATTAATTGTATCAATTTGATTAACATAAGTCAATGTTTTCTCTATTATCTCTTCAGGAAGTGTAAAAATACCTCTATCGAACTTATTTTTTGAAATCAATTCACCCAATTGCCTATTAAAGACTTTCAAATTATCAATCACAAGCTTTAATAACTCTTGCTCTCTTAACTTTCTGCTATCTGTTGTCATTGCTTTTTCTACCCAAAATATTTTGAATCTTATTTATATGATAATAAGAAATCAAAGAAGGAGACTCCAAGTAATTTTTGTACACTGGCGTTCAAGAAAATTAATGAAACAAATAAGCTTTAAACTGCAAAACTTTAGTCTCGTTCATTCGCAAAGTATCTCCTTCTTTTGATATCAAAATTTTATGTCCTAAATTGAAAAAAATTTCTCAAAACAAAGTTTAATAAACCTATAGATGAATCTTGACAATGAAATTTTCCTCTAAATAAATTTAAACAAGTAACATGACTAATTTCAGCTAATTTGTAATTCTCGGAAATTATTTTATCCTAATAAGCTTGTTTTTCATTGGCATAGAAATTATGTTCTAAATTATCAATTTAATCTTTTATGATCCTTGCAAATCATAAAAACACTTAAAAAGACCATGTTGGTTGTAATGTAAAGTGTAGTTAGTCATAGGTACTATCTCATGCTTATTACCATGTATGGTACATTATGAACCAACACTATTGTACAGTCAATATGCTAGGCGCAATATTAATTTACCTCAGTATCTAGTAGAAATTCCAATCAGTTTAGATTTAATCCATTTCCAAATGGCTAAATAAAAGCTACCTAAAACTTTTTCAAAAATGTACTAAATAAATGATAAATTACACATAAGAATGACTCTTAAAAACTGTAATATATCGAAAATTTTTGATTTCTCTTTAACCATCACTATGCTTTATCAATATAAACGCAAATTGATCCGAGTTGCAGGATTTAACAATCTTTTGAATAAGTTTTGATATTAATACTTAAGGAAACTTTATTTAGTGAAATTCGACTGACTCAAGTATCGGCGGAGTATATAATCTGTTTACTGTACAAACTTTATTCAGATAAATCAAAGTTTCAAGTGCTTGAAGTTCAACGAGCAATTTAGGATTAAAATTGGATGGAAATGAAATTTGAGATCCACTTAAAAGAACAAAATTACTCTTCTTGAAAATCAGGTGATGATAAATCGTTCTTAATGATTTTCTATGATGGCACAATCCTTCTTCACGAAAATAAAAATTACCTTGATCATAGATGGACATATAACTTTCCAAACTATTTCGTTTCAAGTTAAGCAAAAGAATTTCCATTTTTGCAGCCGTAATATTCACAAATAGATGTTTCAAGGAAGTCAAGTTTTTTGCAATATATTTCAACTCTAACTCTGAGAACTCTTGTCTTTGCTGAATTTGCAATGTAATTACACTATTCAAATCAAATTGCATTAAAAAACCAAAAAAATACTATCTTGGGGACAAAAGCAAAATAATTGTTTCACATCAAACTTAAATTTTGGCAGTAACACATTTGTTGAATAAACCGTTACTCTTTCATCTTTTTCCCTGAACTTCTTCAAACAATTAATTGGATCATTAACCTTGAATCCTGTATCGATTCTATGTTTATTTTTGTTTTCGAACTCTAAGTCTAATCCATCAAAATCAACGAAATCAAATTGACAATTTGAGTATTTCAATAGGTAATTTAAGATTGGAAGACTATATGTTTTGCTATTCTCGAAACATATTTTAGAAACTGAATCCAATAGCTGACTATGGTATTTTAGAAATTTCATGAAATTGGCTCCACTCAAGATTGTATAACTCAAATATACTGGTAATTTATAGAATGTTTTTGGAATTTTATATGTGATGCTCAGGCTATCATATATATATATGGATTTAAGTAACAGCTTCTTACAAACTGGTTGAAAATAATCATGAACTAATCCAAATTTTGTATCAATTTGATTAACATAACTCAATATTTTCTCTATTAACTCTTCGGGAAGTTTGAAAATTCCTCTATCGAATTTTCTCCTTAAAACTAATTCACCTAGTTGTTGATTACAGACTTTTAGATTTTGAAGTATAAGTTCTAATAACTCTAGCTCGCTGAACTTTTTACTATGTGTCGCCATTACTCTTTATAATTCAAATAATTTGAAACTCACTTTTATGACAATAGAATTCGATGACAACAGAATGGCAAATAAGGAAATTACAAATAAAATTTGTACTTTACATTAAAGAAAGTCATAACAAATAAATAAAGTTGAGGCTTACTCTTAAAACAAAACTTAATGTATCGACAGCAAAACAACAAGTAGATCAATATTATCAATAAATGAGTCAGCTGAATATCAACATAATTTTTATTCGAATTAGCATATCGTAGTTTATCTTTATGATGTTTTAATTGATCTTAAATCCGATGCGGCTGGTGGATTTAAAATTGAAACCACTTCTTTACTATAAAAATCGAATAGGAGTTGAAATAAAAAATGACCTGCTTTTGATATGAAATGACTACAAAAGAGTCAACAGAAGGATCGGTACTTGATTGCAAAATGCATTTGTATACATTCGGTTTGGACTTCTCAAACTATCCTTAAACTGAAAGCAAACGATTCAAACAAGTTTAGTAAATTAACATATCAGTTCAAATAATAACTCTTGCTCTCTTTCACCTCATAAATGCTAGTTATCCCTTAATTCCTTAGTATTCGGATTAAATCTCCATTTGCTTATTTATTCAATATAACTCTACCGGAAGATATAGTAGCCATACAACTAACACCAGCACCTAAATATAAAGCAATTTGACTTAAATGAGGAATTGGTAATACTAAACCAATTAAAAACCAAACAAATCCTCCAATTGTAAATAAAACAACAGAGGTAATTTCATTAGGTACAACATAATCAAATAAATTCATATCCTTTTCATCTTTGAGTTTCCTTATTCTTTGAACTGGTCTATTTGCTTCTAAATATATTACTATAGCATTGATAATTGACAGTATAATGAATATTGGAATCGGTGAAATCATTTCATATTAACGAAAAAATATTATGTAACAAATGTCAATAAATTGGAAAAATGTATTTACTACGTCAGCATCAATTATATCAATAATAATACTACTCAAAGAACTACGAAGTCTATATTCCAAACCTAAATTAAGTTTACTCCCACCTAAAACTAGAGGTGTGGAATCTTTAATTGGTAATACACCCTTAATTGAAATTAAATCATTATCAAAATTGACAGGATGTAAAATATATGCAAAATTAGAATTAATGAATCCTGGAGGAAGTGCAAAAGATAGAGTAGCATTAGAAATAATAAGACAAGCAGAATCACAAGGTCAATTAATCCCCAATGAAAATAATGTTATATTTGAAGGTACTAGTGGATCAACAGGTATTTCATTTGCTATATTAAGTAATGCACTTGGTTATATTGCTCATATTTGCTTACCTGATGATACATCAAATGAAAAATTACAATTGTTGACTAGTTTAGGTGCAGAGATTGAAAAAGTAAAACCTGCAAGTATAGTTGATCCAAATCAATATGTAAATGTTGCAAGATCAGGAGCTGAAAAGATCAATAATTCTCCAAATTCCAATCAAAAAGCAATATTTGCAAATCAATTTGAAAATGATTTTAATTGGAGAATTCATTATAAATCAACTGGACCTGAAATTTATAAACAAATGGATGAAAAAATTGATGTTTTCATTAATGGTTCTGGAACTGGTGGGACAATTGCAGGAGTTGGAAAATATTTAAAAGAGAAACAACCAAATGTAAAAATAATATTAGGTGATCCACAAGGTTCTGGATTAGCAAATCGAATAAATTTTGGTGTCATGTATGATTCAAAAGAAAAAGAAGGTACCAGAAGAAGACATCAAGTTGATACTTTAGTTGAAGGTATTGGATTAAATAGATTGACTTGGAATTTCAAACATGCAGAAAAATATATTGATGAAGCAATTAGAGTAACTGATGAACAAGCATTAAAAATGGCAAAGTTTTTATGTACAAATGATGGATTATTTTGGGGTTCATCAGCATCTATAAATTGTGTTGCAGCTGTGAAAACTGCTTTTAAATATGGTCCTGGTCAAAAAATTGTAATTATAGCTTGTGATTCTGGTGAACGTCATTTATCCAAATTTTGGCAACATGCAAAAGAATATTCAAATGATTTAACATTAAATGATGTATTAATATAAATTGTCTATAAACTCTTTGTTATTTCTTGTTCAATCATTTTATTTTTAGTTTCTCTATAAAGTTTAATTGTACTCAATACTGAAGCACTTATACCCATCCAAATTTGCCAAGTATCAAATGGTAATGCAATATTAAACACTGTATAGGTATTGAATCCTAAATCTGATAAATTTTTATATATATCTATCCAAGCATTTGATTTTTTAAACTGTATATTTGAAAGTGATTTCAAATCTTCTGAATTATTTGAATGATTTGTTATTATATTAGCTCCACCTAATAATTGTCTTGATAATTGTTTAGCTTTACTCTTAACTTGTATTTGAATTTTAAGATCCATTTCTTGTGCTTGTAATTTTTGTAAATTTTCATAAGCATTATATAATGCTAACCAAGTTTCACAATACCAACCATAAGATTCATGTTTTGTAACAAATTTTTTATAATTTGTATTAGTTAGGAAATTAAATTTATATAATAATATTGATTCATCATTGATACCATAATATAATGAAAAAAATTCACCCAATGTTTTTCTATTAAACAAATTAGCTTTATTAATATAATTTGCTTTGAAGTTGATATTATTTTTGAATTTATCATATAAATCTCTTATTCTGAATGGAGTTTTACCAAATCTTAAAAGTTGTCTATACATTGATAAACCAGTTATCACACCAGCAACTCTCAGTTTGAATATGGAACATACAAGAATGCATATTATTTTGATAAAATCAGCTGGATGTTTCAAAAAATTTTTAATCAAATCGAGTTGTTTTTCTGAATTGTTATATTTTAAATTAATTGATTTAATATTGATTTTGTCATCACTTAAGTAAGTTTGTGATTTATTAGCATGATAGACTAATAATCTTAAAGTATATTGACCAACTTTTGCCATTTTATCTTTTCCTACAATATCATTCAACATTGACCAAAAAATTTTCCAATTACTGATTTTCGGTATAATTTTTGTTATTGTGACTTCTTCAGTTTCAAATTTTTCTGACATTGGAGTGATATATTGGAAATTAGTAGTTTGTTTGAATTTAGAGGGTGTTTCAAATTTAGTTTGTTGTTGAGTAGTTGTAGCTGACATTTTTTGTTCTTCGATGATCTTTGATAATTTCGATGAAGTAGGTGAATTATCAGGTGAGTTTAAATCTTCTAACCACTCTGAATTAAATATTGGTTGAGGTTGTGAATATAATTTAGAAGTCGGATGTAAAGGTGATTGTCTATAATGTGGAGATTGATTTTGACTATTTTGATTATTCTGGTTGAGGTTTATATTATACTGTGGCTGCGTGTGTAGTAGATTTTGTGACTGTTGTTGTGCTTGCTGCTGTTGTTGTTGATTGATTTTATTATAATATTGTGGAGGTATATGATTTTGATAATGAATTGATGTTGAATCAATATTATTCATCATAAAAAAAGGTTCTAAATTAAACTGGATTTAATCTATATTTATATGAAATTTAATTTTTGACTGCAAAGAATATAAAATCTGCAATGATGTAAATTTTAGTTTATTATTTAAAAAATTTTGCTAGTAACCAATCTGTTTATTTTTGTTGTGATAAAATTTATTTTTTTTTTCTTTCCCAATTTGATTATTTTGTTTAAGACATTCTTGATAATTCGTATTGCCAATGAATTTCTTGAGCTGTAGAAAAGAACATTATAATTGATGCAACTAAGAATGAAAGAGTTAGCTTGAAATATAAACCATGAGTTGAAGGTTCTTTTCAAGGGTAGTTTCATCTTATTCTTTTGGGTGCAAAAGCAGTAATGCAACGTTGTAGGGTACCAATGCAACACGTGAACAAAATTTTACGAATTGGTATTGTTTTCAGAAAGAATCTAATTTAAAACATATCTTATATTAATACAATAATGACATATTAAACTAAAAACAATTTAGTTTTTGACATAAATATTATAAATATTATCAACACCTCATAACTCATCTACTCGTCATCTCATCTCGTTTCAACTATCCTATAATTCATCTCTTGGTCTACCATCACCAGCTTTTGGTGGATATTCTCCAGTATCAGCACCACTTTTGGATTCACATGTACACCATTGATCTTTTGGATATGGACTCAAAGCAGAAGCAATATGTCTTCCACAACCGCTATAAGTTTTTCCTTTACATTGACCGCAATCAGTAGCGAAACACATGATTAATATTAAAAATAATTTGAATATAAAATTAAAGATTTGAATTTTGAATATTTTCAAACCGTTAAAATTGTGCGAAATCGCCAATTTTATATGAATGATGCGCCACGAAGAAATTATGAATGATACCACGACCAACGGAAACGGGAATGGGATCTGGTTTTATTCTGCCCGTCGATGCTTGTCATCAACGATGCATATCAATGCAAATTCAAATAAATATAATTACTTTTATTGATTTATGAATATATATACGTATAAATAGGAATTTACATAACTCTTTTGATAATGTCAATACATATATGTTGTAATGACTATTTGATAATCGTATCTTTGTTCTCAGATTTTGCAAACGATGCATTTTTATGCAGCTTTTTTCGTATGAAACAAGATCTTGGATCGATCTTCGTTTCTTGTCTCTCAAACCCCGTTAAATAATTTTTTTTCCTTTTCTTCTTCTAATTTTATTCTTTGTTCTTCTTCATCTTTTAGTTGTTGTTCAACATCTAAATTTTCTTGAATTGACCATAATTCATGATACAATGAATCATAAGTTAATAATTGTTGATGAGTTCCTTCTTCTTGAACTTTTCCTTTATTTAAAACAATAATTTTATCTGAATCTGCAATTGTTCTTAATCTATGTGCAATTGATATATTTGTATTTTCATTAACTCTAAAAATCAGTCTTATAGTTTTCAATAAATTTTGTTCTGTATGAGTATCTAATGCAGATGTAGCTTCATCAAAAAATGTAATCTTTGAATTTTTCAATAATAATCTTGCAATTGCTAATCTTTGCTTTTCACCACCACTGATCATCATTCCTCTTTCACCAACTACAGTGTTTAATCCTTCTGGTAAATCTTTAATCAATTGATTCAATTGTACTAAATCAATTACATTATTAACATCATCTGTTGATGAATTTAAATTCCCATATTTGATATTTTCATAGATAGTATCATTAAATAATGGAGTTTCTTGTGGTACAACACCAATATTTCTACGTAATGATTCTAATGAAACTTTTGTAATATCTTGACCATCAATTAAGATTCTACCAGAATTGATATCATAAAATCTAAACACCAATCTCAAAATAGTAGATTTACCACTTCCTGAAGGACCAACGATTGCAACTTTTTCACCTGAAGGTATTGTAAATGAAACGTTCTTCAAAATTGGTCTTTCTGGGTGATATCCAAATGTAACATTTTCAAATTTAATTTCACCTTTTGTAATCTTTAATTCTGGTGCATTCGGTATTTCGGTGATTTTAATTGGTACATTTTGTAATTGAAATAAATTTTCCATATCTAATAAACTTTGCTTTAATTCTCTATAAACTGAACCTAAGAAGTTCAATGGTACACTCAATTGAAACACTAATTGATTAATCAATACTAAATCACCAACTGATAACAGACCACTTGCAACACCTTGACAACCCATATACATCATTGCAGTTAAAGCACTTGTAAATATGAAATTTTGTCCAGCATTTAAATACGCTAATGAAGTTGCAACTTTTACACTAGCATTTTGATATTGTGTCAAAGCCAGTTCATATTTTTTAGCTTGATACATTTCATTATTAAAAATTTTAACACTTTCATAATTAATTAAAGAGTCTAATGCAACTGAAGCAGCTTGATTATCTGCATTATTAGCTTGTCTTCTAAATTTAGTTCTCCATGCAGTTGTTTTAATTGTAAATAATGAATATCCGGCCATTGTAACCAAAGCCATAGTTGCATATGGTACACCATAATTCCAACTTAATATACCACAAACTACTGATATTTCAAATGTGATTGGTATTATATGAAAAACCATTGCTGATAAAACATAACTTATACCTTTAGTACCTCTATCTATAGCTCTTGTCAATCCACCAGTTTGTCTTGAAAGATGAAAATTTAAATCCATATTTAATAATCTTACAAAGGTATTATATGCAACTCTTTTAATTGCAGTTTGTGCTACTGAAGCAAATATTGCATTTCTTAATTCTCCAAATAATACAGCACCAAACCTTGCACCTCCATATGCCAAAATTAAAGATCCAACAACTGTTGAAATTGTTCCAATTTGACTTTGCCAATCTATATTCATTTCATCTATAATTTGTTTAAAAAAAAATGGAACTTGAACATTGAGTAATTTAGATCCAATTAATAATGATAATGCAAAGATGACTCGAAATTTGAAATTTGCATTATTTTTAGGCCATATAGTTTTAAATAATGATTTTAACATAAATGATTCAGATGTTGATATTTTTCTACCAAACAAAGTTGAAGTTTGAGGTTGTTGGAATCTTATAGAAGATTGACTTATAAATCTGTATTGAATTGGTCGTATACATTTTAGATTGTTACGTAGTGGTTGTAAAAGTCGAAGTTGAATCATGATTGCAAATTTGAAAACTGTGGTTATGCGAGAAAAAAAATCGTTTATTTTAATTCATTTAAAGATTCTTCTAAAGCTTTTAAAAGTTTATCAATATGTCCTTCATAAACAGAATAACCCATATGACCAACTCTGAAATATTTACCAACTAATTGTTTGTGAATACCACCAGCTACTACAAAACCTTTTTCACTTAATTTTTTTAATAGATCTGGTCCATTAATATTTTCAGGGAAATAAACTGCAGTTAAACCATTTGCAGCAACTTTTGAATTTAATGGTAAGATTTTTAAACCCAATTCTTCAACTTTTGATTTAAATTTAGTTGAAGTTTCATTATGTTTTTTGAATCTTTGATCTAATGATTCACTCAAGATTTCATCTAATGAAGTTTTCAAAGCAGTTATAGTTTGAACAGCTGGAGTTGCAAAATATGCACCATTACCACCTTCATAAGCTTTCATAATTGGAGTCCATCTTTTAAGTGAAGCAAAAAAAGTAGTTTCTTTTTCTTTATTTAAAGCTTTACCTAATGCTCTTTCACTTGCATAAAAGATTGATAATCCTGCTGGGACACCAATTGCCTTTTGACTTGCAGTTAAAACAAAATCTAAACCCCATTTATCAAATTCTAAATCTTCAACACCAACTGAACAAACACCATCAACAACAATCAAAGTTTCTGGTGATACTTTTTTAACGACTTTACTAATTTCTTCAACTGGTGATACAACTGATGTTGAAGTATCAACGTGAGTAATTGTAATACCATCATATTTAGTTTCTTTTAATGCTGATTCAATTTTATCCAATGGAACAACATCACCAACTTCAGCAGTAATTACATCAACATCAATACCATAAATTTTCAAACATTCAGCAAATGAATCTGAAAAAAATCCTGTTGATAATACTAATACTTTATCACTTGGTTTAAATAAATTTGTTGAAACAATATCCCAACCTAAAGTACCACTACCACTTAAAACATAACCTTGTGTATTTGAATCAGTAGATTTAAATAATTTTCTTAAATTTTTTAAAACTTGTTGAAATGTTGAAACAAATTCCGGTGAAGTATGAGCTTGTGAAGGAGTAGCCATTGAAGCTAAAACATCATTGGAAAACTCAATTGGACCAGGAATTAAAGTCAATTTATGTTCTGGTTGTTGGTATTTGAAAGGAACTGATGAAGACATTCTAATATAAGTTAAAGGTTTAATTGATTTGAAATATTTATTCATAAAAAATTAACAATTGTCAAAGAACCAATTAAATATTCTTATCTAAATGAGGAGTGCGGCTAAGCGGAAAACCCCAGAATGACACATTTTAACACTACTACGGAGTCAAATTTTAGAGTCAAAAATTAAATGTTTATTAATGTCTTATCTTAAATTCATAATTTTTTTCATTCTTTTTGTTTCATTACTTTCATTAAATTCATCAAGATTATCTAAATCTCTTTTTGTATTTTTATATAAATCAAATAATGACCAGAATTTCAAATTTTCATCTCCAGCAACTGTTGCTAATGTCAAATTATCTGGTGATAAAACACCATTTAATATTCTTGTATCATGAGCATTATTAATTTCACCTGTTTTTTGTAATGTTGGATAATTAAATATTGAAATATTGTTTGTAGGAAATCCATGAGTTGCTACAATTTCCATTCCTATACCATTTGCATAACCCCAATTTAATGATGAAATTTGTGAACCAGTTTCAATTGTATTTACTCTTGATCCAACAGATGTATTCCAAAAATGTATTGTTTTATCAGTTGAACCACCTCCAGTGGCTAATAAATTTGGTTGATATTGACACCATGATAATGCTTTAACTGCAGCTTTATGATTATTTTTTATAAATAATGGTTTATCAGTTTTTTTAATATCCCATATACATACCAAATTATCATTACCACCAGACGCAAATTGTAATCCATCTTGTTTATATTCAATACCACATATTTCAGCTTGATGATGGGTTAATGTGGTTGTTAAATGTGATGCAATTCTAACATCTGAATGATACATGTTTCCCATTCTTGAACCACTTGTCAATACATGATTATTCCATGATTGTGAAGCAATTCTTGTTAAATGACCACATGAGATTGTTCTTAATTTAGTATTAGTTTCAATATCCCAAATTTCAATCATACCATCATCTTTACCTATAGATATATATGAACCATCATCACTCCATCTTAATGATGTTACTAATGATTTATTTGCCAATTCACAAAGTAATCCAACTGATCCAGTACTTGCATTCCAAACATAAACTGCATCTTCTAACCCAATTGCTAATAAATTTGTCAGTGACCAAGCTAATAAATTTAAATAAAAATCATCAACTAAACCTGGTGCATCCAAAACTCTTTCAGGTGCTGTTGGTATTTTCTTAGCTCTAGCAGATGCTTGTGAAGGAGTTAACAAGTTTTTATTGATCAATTTATTTATTGGATTCAGATATAAATCAATTGGTTTTTTACGTTCAGGTGGTTGTGGTTTATATAATAATATTTTTGAATTCATTTGTAATCCACAAGCTTCAGCTACATGATGTTGATAAATTTTTGAAGTTTGTGCTTTGATATGACTTTGAGGTGATGCATTAGGTAATGGTTGTTCATTGGAAGTTTCTAATTTACCTGTGATTGAATTATGTCGGGATGGAATAAAACGATCAGTTGTTGTTGATTGTAAATCAGATGATGAAGATTGGATTAATGAATTTGCACGTCTTAATTTAAAGGGATTGTTATTGTTCGTTGTAGTTATTGTTGTCTTTGATCGTATGTTTAATGATGGTTTAATTGTTGATAATTGAGGTCTTTGAAATTTTGATTTAGGAGTCTCAATAATTCTTGAAACATTGGGACTCACAGGTTGAAGAAAATGTCTTTTTGGTGATGGAGATTGTCTTTTTTTGGATATTGATATATCATTATTGGTTATATTTTCATCTTGACGTAGTAGATTATTCTTGAATGAAATTGGTTTATTTGGTGAAACGATTGACATGGCGCCAATTTTTTTAAAAGAATGAATAAATTATTATTAACTATGAAAAGTTAATTGAGTTCAAAGAGTGAATTGAATCAATGGTTGAATGATTTACTAATTAAAGATTAAAGAATTTTTTTCTTAATTAAATTAAATTAGAAGCAGTTTTTCTGTTTACAAATATGCTCAATTGGGAAAAGTAATTTATGGAAGAAGGTCGTGCGAGGTACAAGATTTGCAACAATTTATATGATGTTTATGCCGTATTAACTATTTTGTTATATTATTCTTGACATCAAACCAAATTTTAGCAATCAACTAATTTGGTCTTGCCAGTCAATTTGCTATCTTAAAATTTTATAAATTCGAGTTTCATCTCAAAACAACCTGATTTAGTTAATATATAAACATTTCATATTTTGCTAACCAAACAAAATTGGTTAATATTGGTTGCATCTTGGTGTGGAGGGACTTCAATTAACTCAATGACAGGTAAACTGAAGTATCGACATTTAATTTACACAATGATTAAGGTGATCAATGAGAGAAAATACTAGAATATGATTACATTTCTTTAACTTATTGCATTTCCCTAAAATATCTATACATTCCAAACAATTTTCTCACCTGAAACTTTATTCTCTTCCAATAACTTGAAAGCTTCATTGACTGATTCTAATCCATGTTTTAAAACTTTCAACTTTGCATGTTTGATTTGATTGATATACTTTGGCAATTCATTGAACCACCATTTTGAATAATCTTCAATCAATCCATCTGGTCTTTCAAAAATAATACCACTATAATCTTTTACCCTCATGGTAACATTATAAACTATTGGTCTACCTATATGAGTAATTCTTGATGATTGAACATTGATTGTATTCTCATCTAGTCCTGCTAAGGAAGCAATCCAAACCTCTGAAGCACCTTCAGTAGCATCATAAGTTGGTTGAAATGTCTTTGTTGGATCTGAAACTGTATCCAAAGCGAATTTGATTCTGTTATTACCAACTTCTTTAACTTGTTCAACCACGTTTGATTCCTTATAATCAAAAACATAGTCAGCACCTAATGATTTTAAGTAATCTGTATTTTTTGACGAGGCTGTTGTGATCACATTCAATCCATACATTAATTTAGCAAATTGTATTGCAAGAATACCGGTAGCAGTGGCACCACCCCAAATTAAAATTGAATCACCTTCATTAACATTTCTATCAAGTTTAAAATAATGTGCATAAACAATACCAACAGTAGTTAAACCTAATGAGACTGAAGCCGCACCTTCAAAAGTCTTAATTGTTGAGGATTCAGTGCTATCTTGATTGGATGATAATTTATGATCATATTTGATGGTGTATAATGGATCAAGAACTATGTACTCAGCAAATGCTCCATTTTTTGGACTACTATTTCCAACAACCATTGCACTAACAGAATCACCAATTTGAAAGCCTTGAACGTTTTTTCCAACTTTTTCAATAATACCAGAAACATCACAACCAACAATGTCACCAGGTTGGCCCATTCTTGGTAATATGATATGTTTAACGTCAGTTGGATTAGCAGCAAATGCTATAGCTTTGATTAATATTTCATTATCGTTGTATTCTGGAACTGGAATGTTTTCTCTAACTTCAGTGAATTGATTCTTATTTGATGAGATAACAGCAGCTTTCATGATTAACTTTGGATTATCCCTAAAGATAAAACCAGACTGAACTACTGATTTATATATCTCATTCTCAAGGATAGATTATTAATCTTGTTCAGTTTTCACTTATTGAAAATCTTAATCAATACAGAAAATACATAGTGCGGAAATATGACACTGAATCCGGACTTTCGATTTCTAATTAATAAATATTCATTTCTCCATGGTTCATTATTCAGCTATTAAGCCTCTTAAATAGCTGACCACGGGTATTAAATGAGCTCGATTTAGACTTAAGTCCCAATTACGAAATTCAATGTTATGTGAAAACCGATGAAGTTGAATCTAAAGGCTGGCTCATGGTCAAATCATTCATATAATTATATTGAATTTAATGATTATGGATCTTAAATTAAAACTTCTCTTACATTTCTATAGTTATCGCCGGTGAATTTCAAAATTTTCCTGCAAAATGAAAAATAGTCGAGTTTAGTATTTTTAGCTAAATTAAAATTGTAATAAATCCATCATTAGCTTATTAAGCAACCACGGAGGATGATTGTCAAAATTCAAAATTATGTCATTTAATTTAATTTTCAGATTCAAAGAGAAAACATTCTTATGAAACTTCAAAATATTTTCCAATTTTTACAAAATTTTCGGATTATTCAACAAGGCTGTCGACAGCAAAGAAGAGTTTAAGCTTAGTGATTCAAGGTGTAATGAGGAAGTTAGGTGGAGCATTTCAAAAAACAATCAACAATTAACACGATGATACTAGAGAATATTGCATAATTTACTACATTTTTAATAAACTCATTCAATCTTTGACATATCATTCATTATAAACTATTTACCTTATAAATTCCAAACAACTTTTTCACCTGAGACTTTATTTTCTTTTAACAAAGTGTATGCTTCGTTAACTGAACTCAAACCATCTTTTAAAATTCTTAAATTTGCATGTTTGATTTGATCAATATATTTTGGTAATTCATTAAACCACCATTTTGAATAATCTTCGACTAATCCTTCTGGTTGTTCAAAAATAGCACCACCAAATTGTTTAATTTTCATTGTAATATTATAAGCTATTGGTCTTCCAAAATAAGTAGTTCTAGATGAATCAACTTTAATTGAAGTGTCATCTAATCCTAATAATGAATCAATCCAAACTTCAGGAGTACCTTCAGTAGCATCATAAGTTGGTTGGAAAGTTTGTTTAGCATCTGCAACTGTATCTAAAGCAAATTTAATCTTATTATTACCAACTTTTTTAATTTGTTCAACAACATCAGACTCCTTGTAATCAAAAACAAAATCAGCACCTAATGATTTCAAATAGTCAGCATTTTTAGCTGAAGCTGTAGTAATAACATTTAATCCATACATTAATTTTGCAACTTGAATTGCTAAAATACCGGTAGCAGTGGCACCACCCCAAATTAAAATTGAATCACCTTTAGTGGCATTTTTAGCAATATTGAAATAATGAGCATAAACAATACCCACGGTAGCTAAACCTAATGAGACTGATGCAGCACCTTCAAATGTTTCGATTGGTGAAGCTTGAATAGCAGCTTGATTGGATGATAATTTATGATTATATTTGATTGTGTATAATGGGTCAAGAACAACGTATTCAGCAAAAGCACCATTTCTTGGGGTACTATTACCTACAACCATTGCACTAACAGAATCACCAACTTGAAAACCTTTGACATTTGCACCAACTTTTTCAACAACCCCAGCAACATCACAACCAGCAATATCACCTGGTTTACCCATGTCTGGTAAAACAACATGTTTCCAATCGGTTGGGTTAGCTGCAAAGGCAACTGCTTTGATTAAAATTTCATTATCGTTATATTCTGGGATTGAGATATTATCCTTAACTTCAGTGAATTGATTTTTATTTGATGAGATGACAGCAGCTTTCATAGTTAATGTTTATGAATTTGTAATATGAATATTTCTCGATTTATATATTTCTCATATTTCAAGGATTGATTAATAATCGTTTTATTTTGTGTTGTGCATGGAAAATTCTATAAACTTTATAGCAAATAAATGCAACGGAAATGTGAATGAGAAACCGAATAGTTTAAAAGATCTAAACGTTTTTATGTCATTGTGCATAATTATAAGATTATATTACAAAGCAAAAAAATAATTAGGAAAACGATCATAATAAATCGTTACATCGACACAAATACTTTACCATCAAGATCAAGTCAGTCTTATTGAATCCACCAACAAGAATGCAAATTTGTTTTCATATAATAATTTGAGTTGTGTCATCAGTCGCAACGTGTTTCTTTTTTTTACCCCGGGTGTTTCACGATTTATAAAAATTCTTAGAAGCAACTCATTTACCAACGATAGCATTTCAACGATCAGGTTTCATAAGCAGCCGTGAGGTAATTATCTGCTAGGAGTTTCAACCTTGAATTGTATGCAATGATCTTAACGCCGAAATGATATTTTTGTGCGTTCGTATTAATAAGCGATAAAATTTTAGATTCTTAAAACATTTACATCTTCAAACTCGTCAGGTTTAGCTAATGAACTTGTATTTTCTCGGCAACTTTTCTATCGCTATCAAAAACGAACGATAGTTAGAAATAGATTTTATAAATTATGTAAATTTCTAATTAAAGATCCCTTTTTAAACATCAAATACCAATTTCAAATTCTTTTACTATCTCACAACGTACGGCCCGCGAATTTAATACAACTTTGATGAGGATACGTCAATTTCTTCTATATTTAAGTTCTTATCTTTGTAGGACAATTAATGCAAAAAGAAAACATTTCTCGATATGAGATACAAACATTAGTAATGCTTAATCATTAAAATCAAGTCAGTTAGATTACTTGTAAATTAGCAAGATGTTACCCATAATTTTGATCTACAAAACATTAGTATAAAATAGTTAATGTCTTATCATTTAATAGCTTAAAGTTCCTTAATTTGTGTATCTTCAATGAATTGTAAAGACTTTGACAATTGCATTAAGTCTACTGATATTAATCAATCGCTAATGATTAATTTGCAACCAATGTTAAAAAGGAGAAACATATATTTGTTATTTGGAATAACTTTCATCATCATTAATTATGAGATGCGATCAATACGAAGCAAGTTACATGGTCTATGATTTGATTCAGATCTTGTAATTTACAAGTATTTAAATTTTGCAATCGCACGACTTGGATAATCGTTTTTTTTTTTCAAAATTATGAGATAGAAAATATGATTATGTTTGCACCATGACCTGTTTGTTTCGAATGTTAAGGCATGTGCAGGAAGCATAGTACTTATGCATTTGAAATTCCATTTTCATTTACTCAAGATATAGCATGTAAGCTATAGTATACACGGGTCCTTGTGTTGAATCCTGATGCGAGTTTATATTCCGTTTATTCGTTGTAGGCTTGTGAGTTAGCACCCATCGGGTGGGTATTGGGTTTCACTTTAACAGTCATCTATATCCCTACATCAGTGATATATGACTACAATATTTTACAGATTGAAATGAATATAAATCTCATAGGATTTTGTTCGTCCAAGTTTAGATGGTACATCAATCTGTAAATTAGTTATTACTTTACCTAAAGAACATAAATGATTTAGTTGATTGGACAACTATTTTCAAATCAAGGTTTGAATAATATTGTTTACTCATTAACAACTTCAATGTGTTTTGTCATCTTTTTACTATTCCATTATTTAGTATAATTCGATAATTAAATCATGATCTAATAAAATAATCAAACACACAAAGTAAGAATGTAAGGCTTCAATGCAATTGAAACATCAGAGTTATTCTGAGTCATTGTCTTATTAGAAATACTCAATGCTTCAAATATGTTCAATTCGCTTTTTAAGACGGATGTGTGATTCCACCAGTGGATTCAAGAAGTTAATCGATCAAAATTTACAAAAATTGTATTTGTCTAATAACTTACTTAAACATAAAGTTGAAATAACACACTAGTCACTTCAACTATTCAGATTTAATTAGATCTCATATACAAATTGTATGATATTAATCGCTATGGAAGAAGCAAATTTTATATAAAGCGTAGTACTCGACCCCAACTCCAAAAGTCGGGTAAACTTTAGCTTGTAGTGTATAACATAATTATTTCAATAAATGCATAATTTTATATTTAATATGTTCGATTCTAAATTTTACTAATAAATTAGCACTTCCACAAATGATTGAAACTTCAAGCTTTCAATATTCTTTGAGACTAACTGGATTTGACAAGAAGTGTCAGTGGCATTACCTTTAATTGATAGGCTTACAAGACTGTTATGTTTGTCCGAAGCACAAGCATATTTGATTTCAAGTTTATATGAATCAATGTTTTGTCGGATCGATTAGATCTTCACCACCATTTGCACATTAATCACTATTGTAGCATTTGGTTTTTTAAAAAACATCGAAAGCTTAATGTTTGTTTTGTATTGATCAATTCATATTGATTGATATGATATTAGATAGTCAAGATTTCAAGGTGTTTTACATCATTTTTTTAATGATTGACTGTTTCATCAAGACTTTTGATTAAATTGTCAATTAATAAATTAGTCAATGTCTAACACCCCAAAGGTGACTTGAATCTTAAGATTTTGATCAAACTCAGCATATTTATAGTCTTTGGCTTAAAATTATAGTTTTGGACCATTACTTAAACCTAAAAATTCAAACTGATACTCAACTCTTGAGCTTAGCACATTCTCTTGAGCTTAACTTAAAAGTATTGAATGAATACCTATAAAATTTTACATGATCATGCTTCTAAATCTTACAAACAAAATCTATTTAACATATCAGTTTAAAACTGAGGCCTTGAATAAAGTCAGTGATAATGCAAATTGTAGTTAACTTTGTCTTGCTCATTATTTTAAATTCACAGTTGAAGAATATATGTTTTTGTATCACGATCTAAACAAATAACCTCGATCATAAAAACCACCTTGTTGCTGAGTAAAAAATCACATTCTCTTAAATCTTTCCCATTCTGTCAATAGCCAAAGAGTTTAGTTTCATATTAGCCATCAATTCCACTCAACTGGTAGCACAACCCTTCCAAATCTCAATCAACAAAATCTATTTCTAGATAACTATTTAAATTATTACAACATGCCAGCATATCATTCAACATTTCTCGGAGAAGATACACAAGATAGAGTCATTGGTAATTTATCATTATTACCTATATATACCAAATTTAGAGGTCCCGCATATGAACCTGATTCCGAACAAGGATATGATATAATTGAAGAAGTTTTAGATTTATTTAGAGCAAATTCATTCTTTAAAAATTTTGAAATTAAAGGTAATGCTGATAGATTATTAATATATGGAATATTATTTGTAAGTGATTGTTTAGGTAAAATCACCAAAACAACAAATCATAAAGAAGCAACAAGAATTTTAAATAATTTAAGTCTTGATAATTTTAGTTTACCTGGTGATATTGGATTCCCATTAAATTCATTATATTTACCACCAAAGACCAAGAATGAACAAGATTTATTAAGAAGTTATTTACAACAATTTAGACAAGAATTGAGTGATCGATTATTAAAAAGAATTTATTCTGATAATGAACAAATCCCAAGTAAATATTGGTTAGCATTTACAAAGAGAAGATTTATGAATAAAAGTTTATAATAATAATATATATATTGATGTTGTTTTTTGATAATTTAGATATTGTTGACCATAAAATTTATGAATCAATAACCATTCTTCATATTTAATTCTAATACCAAAAAACTTACCAAGTATAACTAAATCTATAATCAAGTTGATAAAATTGTTTAGATACAATTGACATCCAATGACGAATATGTAAAATCCGAAATAACTCGGATGTCGAAGATATTTGTATATCCCAGTAGTTATCAATTTATGATTCTGAGTTGGTATTGTAGCTATATAATGACTAAATGAATCACCACAATGTTTCATTGAAATAAATCGTATAAATAATCCAATCACGATCAAACTAATCCCTATCCAAGTTGTATCTATTGGATATTTAATTTTAAATTCCCATATTGTAAATAATTGCATTAACCAAAAATGAAAATTACCTTTGTTTCCATAAATCATAAATGATTTTGATGTAACTGTTGAAGGTTGATATAAATAACTAGATACGAATTCCAAGATGAAATAACATTGTAATATCAACATATAACTAATTAATTTTGATTTTTGAAACCATATTAATTCAATTGTAGTTAAACAACCTAACATAAAACATACTAAAAATATTTCAATTAACAGATTTTTATCACTTCTCATCTTTCAATGAAAACTTATAATCCTAATAATGTCAATTTACTAAAAGTAGTGATCAAATCATATATCTTGGGATTCTTAATCACAATTAATTCATATATAGCTATAAATTATCAAAATTATAGATTGATTAATTTTTTTATAATATTTATTTCAATTTTTCATAGTTTAGAATTTATAAATACAGTTTTATTTAACATTACCCAAGTTGATGATGATTCTTTTATATTAGAAGATGGAGAATTACATATAATTTATATATTATCAATCGTGGAACATCTCATATTCCACTGGGAATTTAAAAGTTTAAGTTTAATTGGTTTTGGATTGATTTTATCAGGACAATTGATTCGTAGTTTACTGATGTATACTGCAAGAGAATCTTTCAATCATTATATCCAAAAGCAATCAAAGGATTCACATACTTTAATCAAACATGGAATCTATAAATACATTAGACATCCATCATATTTTGGATATCTCATATGGTTCATTGGATTAGAAATATTCTTGAATAATTTGTTCATCTTATTAATCGGTGGTATTATCTTATGGAAATTTTTCAAAAAAAGAATCACTTATGAAGAAGAATTATTAATCAAATTCTTTGGAGATAATTACAAAGATTATAAAAAAACCACAAAAACTTGGATGTTTATATAATTGTACATAATCTATTTCTTTGGATCTACTCCAAACCCATTAACATTTCTATACATCATTACCCCATTTTCACCTTCAACAAATTGACATTCTCTTGCACTTTTCCATAATGAAACCCACATATTTTCATTTGAATATTGATAATGTTTACCCATAACTTTTTTAATTTCTTCACTTGCTTCTCTTGCATTATAAAATGGAATTCTTGAACAATAATGATGTAAAACATGAGTTTCAATAATATCATGAAAGATATGTTTACCAATAAAACCAAATTCTCTATCAATTGTTGCAGCTGCACCTCTTGCAAATGTCCATTGTTCAGCAGTGTAATGTGGCATTTTTGCATCTGAATGTTGTAAATATGTAATGAAAACTAACCAATGATTAACAAATAAATAAGGTAAAAAGTAATTTACTAAAAAGTTAAAACCACCAAATTTTTGATACCATAAATATAAAACAGTACCTTGAATTAATAAACCAATATCTGATAAGATAATATAATAATAATCTCTTTTATCAAATAATGGAGATGTTGGATTAAAATGATTAACTTGATAAACTTTATGATTTGGATGTTTTTGACCACTTAAATTGAAAAATAAATGTCCAATCCAACCTAAAGTTTGTTGAGCAATTAATTGATAAAGTGAATAAAGTGGTGAATCACCTAATAAATCATCTAAATCTTTTGCACCTCTTGCTTTTAAAAATTCATCTTTTGTTTTTGGTACAAATACCATATCTCTAGTTAAATGACCTGTTGCTTTATGATGTTTTGAATGAGTAAATTTCCATGAAAAATATGGTACTAATAAATATGAATGTAATATCCAACCAGTTAAATCATTGACCCATCCATAATCACTAAAAGCTTGATGACCACATTCATGAGCTAATACCCATATACCTGTACCAAATAAACCTTGTACAAAAACATAACTTGACCATAATAAAAATCTTATACTTTGTGATGAAACCATTGGAATATAATTATTTGCTAAATATCCAAATGTTAACATACATGTAATATCTCTAAATACATAATAAAATGATTCTAATAATCTACGTTGATAACATTGACTAGGTATAACTGATAATATATCTTTTATAGTATAATCTGGTACATCAAATTGATTACCATGGGTATCAATTGCAGTTAGATTTGACTTTATAGTTGATGATGAAAATCCAGCTATATTACCTGATTTTCTAATAGTAGTATTGTTACTACCATTATTTGATGAAGTTGAATAAGCAGTTTGACCTGATGACATTACAAATTAATGAATGAAGAAATGAAATGAATTCAAATTGAAAGATAAAAAGAAGGAAAAGTTTTTTTAATCAAGAATTCAAGAAATTGTAATGAATTCTATTCATATAAATCGTATAATAAATAAAAATAAAAATCTAATCAGATTGGCAGTTTTTTTTTTTACTAGTTTCTGCATGTTAATTTTTACATCTAAATTTGTTGAGTTTCTTTTTATTTGTAAACTAATTTATTGGGAGTAACACAAAAAGATCAATTATATAAAGGAGTTTGAAAGATAGATTTAAACTGACTTTTTTAGCGACATGAATATAAGGGAAAAGATAAGGCAGATTCTTATGTGAAATTTATTGCCTTGTCGTTTATTGGTTTGTAAGCTTTTTAAGATGAGCGGTTAAATTTTAATACTAAGAAAAAAAAATTAGTGAAAATTTTTTAAACGTGTTATCAATAAATCAACCAACCATTCTAATTATTATTCAGTTACAAAATTGTGTCATATTTGATACGTTTATAATATTTTGATATAATAATTGTAGACTAACTTTAAATTGTTTCTTAAATTGGTTAGTTTGGAAGTTTAATATAGCCTTTCGATAAGAAATTTAGATGGGGTGGATCAAAGGATCACCTTAAACATTGTTTTAATTGAATTGATTGTCTTGATTTATTTCTTTTTTAAGAAAAGACATTTATGCATGTGTTCATAATCATCCATTAAGTAATCAACTAACTATATAGACTATGAAGATCATCTTTTGTTAAATCTCTTACTAAACTGCAGTTATTACAAGTTTGAATGGTGTTAGATATAAGGTCATGTTTATTGGTTGTTATTCAAATTCCGTTGTCTATGTTTCAATGCAAACATACTAATTTTCTTACTCTGATTTCATCCTACCCCTTTTTGAATAATATTTCACACGTAAAATTAGACATTTTGACCTTGGCAATGAAAAGAGTTAGCGCGTGATAAATGAGATTTCTCTTCGCCTTAGATTCGTACCGAACTTGGTACGTGATTTTTTCAATTCGGATTTACCTCGCCCTATAAATGCCAGAGATTAAAATTATAACTATAATAAAATGTATAATCAAAAATGATATGTAAATCTATATAGACTGAATTATTCATACAAAGTATAAATAATAAAGTTGAATGTTTTCCAAGAATTCAATTTGAGAATCAGCCACAGACAAAGTCATGTAGTTTATTCTCAAATTGATAAGTTGTTTTATTAAGGTAAAAAATATGAAGATCAATCTTAATCCATCTCTAAAAATGAATTCAGTATTTAGTCATATAATAAACTTAAAATAAGTCATTAATTGATAAATTAATCATTTTCATTGATGGCTTAATTTGATTTAAAAGTTTGGTTTATATGATACCTATAGATATTCATATATCTCATACCATAATGAAGATATGAGTAAAACCTATAATCATAGCTGGCAAATCAAATATTGATTAATATTAATTTGGAACACTATGACCCTAACTTATCGGAATAAGCTACAAACTTTTCAACAATAGCAAGACCTTTAATCTTACGCGGTCTAAAAATGATACGACATATGTATTCACCATTATAGTAAAAGATCATGTAACTGGTAAAGGCTATCTCGTGGCTTCCATGATACACAAATTATAAAGGTGTGAGCCTATTTAAAAAATCTCAACAAAATTGGAAATACTCGCTTCTATTTATACTTCTACTTTTAAAACTTGATGCCGAACAATAAAAAAACTGAGGCAATTATTGGTTTTTCAATTCTTTTGATTCATTAACCAATCAAGTTAAAGCAATAAGTATCAAAGAAACAGATCAATTGAATAGTAATTCTTGTAAGTTTCACTGCTCTATGGTAAAAATGCTCATCTATTGTTACTCGATAGCTTGCTCATTTTTATTTTCTTAAAAGAAACTTTATTTAACGTATATTACTCAATCTAGTTGAATTCATATGAACATTTATATCTAATTTATCAGCATCTTCTTCAATTTGTCTTAACCTAATATTTTGTTGATCAACTTCAGTATTTATAGCTTTTGCCTTTTGATTTAATTTACTTGAAAATTTCCCAATTTCATGTAAATTATTTGCAATTTCAATTTCCATATCTTCATCTTCACTATCACCTTCAAATCTATAACGTTCAGATAATTTCAAATTTTTAGCATCACGATATTTTTCTTGTAATTCACTATTACCTTCAGTTATACCATTTTTAATTCTTTGTTCAGATTCATAAATACCTCTTCTATGTTCTTCTCTTAAATATTTTTCATGTAATTTTTGATTCTTTATTTTTTCTTCTTGAGCTCTTAATCTGGATTTTTTATTGAAAGGATTACCATAAGCAGGTACAAAAATTGAACGATTTAATCTTTTTAATTCTTTAACTTTTTCATCAGCAATTTGAGTTTGAGTATCTGCTAATAATAAATTTTGTTCTGCATTATATAATCTTTCACTTTGTGAACCCAACATTCCTAATGTATTTGTACCTGATGCATCTGCTTCTTGAGCCATTCTTAATGTATTCCTTGTTGATTGTACAGATTCTTGTTTAACAAATCTAATATCTTGTTTTATAGCTTCCACTTCCTCATCTTCTGAATTTACTTGTTCTTGTTCTTCTTCTAAATCTAAATTTAAATCATCTTCTACATATTCTTCATTTAAATCTAATTCTGGTTGATTATATTGTTGTCTTTTAATTGGTTTCTTGGTGGAAAAAGTTTGATTTGTGGGTATTTGATTTAAATCTAATGATTCTGTATCATCATAAGTATCTATTTTGGATTTACTTGAATATGGATCGGATCTTGGTTGTTGTCTTGGTTGTTGTCTTTGTGGTGGTCTTTGTACTGGTCTAGCTGATGAATATGGATTCGATGATGGTTCATTAACTGATGCATAAGGTGATGAAGAAACTTTTGTAGTTGATGAAGAATTTGAATATGGTGAAGATGATTTTGATCCATATGGATTTTGATTTCCATCATTTTCATTTTCTTTATTTTGACCATAAGGATTAAAATTCCCATTTGGATTTTGATTATTCAAATTTGCATATGGATTTGTAACAGGACCTAAATTTTGTTTCATTTGTTGTCTTTCTTGAGCATAATTTTTAAAAGCACCAAATTTCTCTTCTCTTTTATGACCGGATTTTGTAGATATACCAACTCGATTCAACTCTTCTCTGATCTCCTCCTCAGTTGGATCTTTCTTCATGAACATTTTCTTTAAACCCATTTTGAATATTGGTTAAATTCTATACAGCCTTAAAAATTAAAATTAATTGATCAACCAAAAAAAAAAAATATTAATTCTCAGATTATGTAATTATAGAGAAATTGTTATGTAAAAAATTCCTTATAGAGTAAATTAGCCACTAAAGATGTATTTGAACTGAATTTTACATTGAGGTGATAATTAGAAACATTAGACTCTCAATTAATTCAACAGAAATTACCAGATGATCTTATGCTTATCCTTAATGGATTGACCAATAATAAGAAATGGTTGTAATGTTGGACAACACGTTTACTTGACCTAAAATTGAATAAATGAAGAATCTCTTCTCATAGTAGTGAGGTGAATACTAGTTTTATTTAATATCCAAGCTATCAAATGAGTATATCAAAAACTTTTTTAAAATAACTCAAATATAAATAACTATTCACTAGTCTATACTTGATTATCTTAAAAATAAGGTATGAAAAACCACAGCTTGTTTACACAAAGCTTTTGATTTCTCTTGTTGCAAGTTTTGAAATCACAAATTCAATCTTTGTCGATATTCAAAACTTCATTGATGTATAAAACTTCTAATGGAGTATACATGGAATATAATCGTCCCTCTACTGAAAATAATGTTGGAGAGGAACAGTTAAACATGATTCTGACAATAATTCAACAGACCATTACTTAGAAAGTATCCGTACAATTGTATCGATGACCATTTCATCGCATTGTCGAATATTTCCTAGTCCGATTTTCAATTCGTGAAAGACATCCAACTTTAGAAATCACCCAACGACCAAGATATGTTGACCAGTTCCGTCTTACAAACTTGATCGTCTTGAAAACGAATCAAAAATTCCTTACTACCATATTGCATCCATGAGTTTCCCGCAAAAAAAAATTTCGTAAAAAAGATTCCAATTTAAAGAAATTACAAGACAAGTATATAAAAGAAATGAATCATCAGACGAAGATACAAATGGAAAATCATAATGAGAAGAGTTTTGAAAGCTGATGATTTATTATCTATTATAAGAATAGTGTGAGTTCAAAGCCGGACATCCAAAGATGAAGAATCGGTGACTAAAAAATGTTTCAAAGGAAACAATAACAAAGACTCCGATTTATCATAGTCTCTATTTTTATTATATAATTCTTCTGAGAGGCTTAAAACTTTTAATTCTTCTAATAATCTCAATAATAATTAAATCATATCACAGGTAAGATTGATGAATGAGTTTGTAATACATTTTATTGTATAAATGAATGAGTTCAATGATTTGCATTAGTTCACCCCAGATACTAAGTTGAACAATAATTAATAGGTAATTGAATTAACTTTCCAATTTTAAAACCAATTAATATCGAATTGAGTTCAATTGATACTTAATGATTTTAAAAAATGTAGTTTAAAAAACACTTGATACAATATTCTCATATCAACTATTTCTTTTGAATAAATCTTGGAAGTTACAAATTTGAAATTTGATAACTTTCAGAATAGTATCACCATATAAAACTGGTGGTGTTGATAAATAAGTTGTAACTTGAACAACTTTATCAGAACTTAGAAGTTTACCAAAGTTTAAACATTTCTTTGCAATGAAACAAGATTACTATTAATCGAAAACATTGGTTTGGAATATCCCTTGGTGAATTGTTAAATATAAAAAATCCGGAATTCACCCTTATTTATAGTTTTTTGAATTTCTGTATTTATCTCCTTAATTTGAATTGATCATTCAAAATTCAAATTTCAAAACATTACACAAAAACATTACACATATTAATATTGAACTTATAAATAAATAAAACCATATAATTTTAAAATCAATCAAATATTAAATTGAAAACAATTCATACTTGAGTATCTTAAAAAATATGTAGTTAAGAAACTTTGATATGGAATTGATTTTCTCTATTCATATCAATTATTTCTTTTAAATATTCTAAAGAATTACAAATTTGAGTATTTGATTATCTTCAAAATTTGATTGATGATTGACCATTTTTTATTTGTCAGAACAGATATATTTGCGAAATACACTGTATAAGACAAATATGGTTACATCACCAAGTTTGAATTCAAAATCTGATTTGATGGAAATACAAGGCATTTCATTACTTGTGAATTAATTGAATTTGAAATGGAAAAAATTTTACAAGACATTAAAACTCTCTGTTTATGGATTCAGTGGTAAACTAAGTAAAACTCTTGAATTAATAATTTTGGATTAAAAGTGAGGGAAATTTGAGTTTATTTATACTTTTTTTTTCCTCTAATTAAATGCAATTAATATTATATAATAACAAAAAGCTCAATTTAGTAAAATTACACAAAATAAAGAATTTTCACGATGAAATACAATTTCAACAGTTCAAATATATTATCTACTAATCGTCACTAGTGATTAATTTATGAATTGAATAATTGGAGCCAAGTATATATATAAACATTCAAACCTCGTTGATTAATTTTAAGATAAATCAGATATGAGTAACTAATCTTAGTCTATACCTAATTATTTTTAAAAATATAAATTGAAAAACCATAGCTTGTAGAACAAGCACAATGATTTCTCTTGAATAATATCTTGAAAATTACAAAATTTGTATTTGTCAATTATCAAAATGATATCTCGTAATTTGCAAACTGGTTTCAATACCACATGCACATTAACTCTGGTTTACCGAAAAGATATTCATAACAATCTAATTATTATATTTGTTAATAATTGTTTCGCAAATTGGTATGATTGATACTTACTATAAAATTATAGCTCCTAGAAGTAATCCAGTACGTATTATTCTACAGGAAAAGAGGAAAAATTGAATTGTATTTATAAGAAAATTATTCTTATGTAAGCTGCATAAGCTATCACACAAAATAAACAATTCACTTGGTGTAAAACAACATTAATGAAACTAAAATTGATAAATGTATTTTAATTGGATAAAAATTCATTCTTAATTTTCATGAAAACATTATTTGATCATGACATCTTTGATTGAATATTCTTGAAAGATTGGTGAAAGCTCACATTATTAAATTAAATGCTTGTTACATACTCTCTATGGTTTTCTAATAAGAAAAATTTGTTTGTTGAATAATGCATTAAATTAATCTATGTATTGCGCTTTTTCATTTATTAAAATCACACAAAACTTTAAATCGGTCAACGAAAATGATTTCAAAAAATTAACTCAAAATGTATATTTTTAAGATTATCATATATCTAATTGTTTCCAATTGATACACAACTTTCTTAAAAAATGTAGGATAAGAAACATTTGATACAATATTATCATATCAAATAATTCTCTTGGGTATATTTTGCAAAGTTACAAATTTGATATTTGATAACTTACAAAATGGTCATATTGTATAATGTTGGTCAGTATTTGTAAATACAATCTCGAAATGAACCAATCGATTTGAACAAAAAGAAAAATTTCAATTCCAGTAATACCCTCACTTAAAATAGATTCCAAATCAGATGACATTAGACTTAAGTTCCGATATCAAATATAATCATCGGTGAAGATTTCAATACAGTGATTGACTTACCCAAAACTTTGTATTTTATTTAAGTTTGGAAATATAATCTTATTTATAGCTCTCGGATTTATTGATGATAAATTAAAAACTTTATTTATAATAGTACAGATATAGTAATCTTACACAAAATGATAATGCATAAATTAATTTAAAGATGGAGTTAAGCAAAAGGATGGTTTTGTAATTTTAAAATTCTTCAAATATTAAATTGAACTCAATTAATACTAGAATATCTTAAAAATATGTATTTAAGAAACAGTTGATACAAACTGAAGCTCATATCAAATATTTTTTTTTGTTTATCTCAAAAATCACAAATTTAATAATTTGATAATTTTCAAAAGAATTCTAATTCAATTGTGAACAGCTATGCTGGCAATACAATAATCTAAATTTTCATTTACAATAAAGCTGAATTATGAAATTCATGAATATTAACAAGGACTAATTGAAAGTGCAATTGAAAAGATAATTTAAAAATAAATAATGCGATATTTTCATGTATTTTTATACTTCTCCAAATAATTAATTTAAAGCCAAATAAATTTTGATCAATTTTGTATTTACAAACAATTACACAAACTTTAAAATATAGTTACGCCACAAAGATATATTAAGCATAGGAAAATTTTAAAATTAATCAAATATCAATTAAATTTAATTTAATACTTGATAATCTTAGAAAAATGTAAAGTTAAAAAACAGTTGATACATCTCTATATCAAACATTCTCTTTAAAAGAATCCAAATTTAGTAAACTAATGGTGAAAATTATTGGACAGTTGATCGTTTACATTTAAGGTTTTTTCTTGGCTAACCACAAAAACTCTGATCAATTTATGTTGGTAATCTAGATTAAGTTATATCACACAAAATAATCAACTACAAATTACATAATATTAAATGTGTTGAACGGAAGCAATTATTTAAAAATAATTCAAATATTAAACTGAACTTATCAGTAAATACCTAAATATCTTAAAATTATGTAAATAAGAAACAGTTGATACATAAATTAATATCATATCAAAGATTTCTCTTAAATGATCCTTGGAACCGCAGATTTGATTATCTGACAATTCTAAGAAATTTAACATTTTGAGTGTAATGTGATGAGTGAAATAAATCCGAATTGATCGTGATAAATTCACTATACCACAAAAATTCCAGAATCAAATTAAATCATCACCAAGATAGCAAAAAAAACGCTTATGACAAAAACTCATTAAATTGCATAATCATAACAAAATTTGGATGATATTCCTAAAAAAAAAAGAAGAAATTTAAAGTATTTAAATAATTTTTAAAAATATCCCTCAAATTTAATTTAAATTAATTTTAAATTACAAATCCAAACCTAGTGATCTTACATAAAAAATTTTTTACACGATAAGAGATCAAATTTTCATACACTTTAAAATTAATCAAATATTAAATTGATATTCAATTTATACTTGATCATTTTAAAATATGTAGATGGAAAACATTTGATTAATAACATCAAATATTTCCCTTTGTTGACTTTAAAAACCACAAATTTATATATTTGATAGTTCTGGAAGTATTAACCAGATTTCAAATTTAAATATTTGTAAATCTTTGAATTAAAAAAAGACACATTTGGAGTCAAAACAAATGATCGTTTGAGTTGCTATGCTAAGGATTTTGAGACTTGGGAAATTACGATCATACACCATTTATTGAAGCTTTTAACCAAATTCAAGGTTTTAATTGTTTTGGATAGAAATTAATATATTGAAAGTTTTTTAATTTTAGTTAGTTGAGAGGAAATTCAACTCTATTTATAGTTTTTTTCGTTAACACCTTCAATTTAAATGGGGTAATTTATATACAGGATACCATAATCATTTTTTATTAATTAATCTATATAAAGGATGATTTTTAAATATAAATTTATTATTTGGTTTCATAAATTCATCTTGTAATAATTCAGCAGCTGTCGGTCTATAATTTGGATCTAATGTAAAACATTTCTTTATAAATTTCTTTGCACATTCATCAATTTCTGGATTTATAGGTGGATGTGATTTCATTCTACCAATATTATAAATTGCTTGCATTGCACCAGTATTATCCCAAGGTCTTTTTCCATTAAACATTTCCAATACAACACAGCCTAATGACCATATATCAATTTTAGCAGAATAACCATCTTGATTTTGTATAACTTCAGGTGCCATCCAAAAAATTGTACCTTGTATTGATCCATTTTCATTTTGATATCCATTTAAAGTTTTCTTTGATATACCAAAATCACCAATTTTACAAATCCCATCTAATTCTAATAATAAATTATCAGCTTTTAAATCACGATGAATTATATTATTTGTATGTAAATAATTTAAACCTTTCAATACTTGTTTTGTTAAGTATTGAATTAATGGTTTATCAAATTTCCCATAACTTAATAAACAACTAGCTATACTACCACCAGCTACATATTCTAAAAATAATGAATAAGTAGTTTTAGTTTGTTGATATCCAAGATATTGTACAATATTCAAATGATCTAAATCTTTCATTGTTTCAACTTCTTTATGTAAAACATCAAGAAATCCTGATGAATTATGACATTGTTTAACTGCCAACATTTCACCAGTAGTTACATTAAATCCTAAATAAACATCACCAAAGGATCCTCTACCAATTAATTCACCCTTTATCCATGCAAATTCTTGGAAATTACCAGTTTTGTTTCTTAATTTACTAATGAATTTATCTATTGACGTAACTTCGGTAACTTTTTGACCCCACATTTTAGTATTTGATCTTGAAATTGAGACTTTTCTTCTTGCTTCATTTGCAACCCCACGAATAGTTTTCATTCTTTTAACTGGTGTATATTCATTTGCATTTGAAAAAGTTCTTGAAATTGATGAATCATCAATAATTGGTTGATCAAGGTCTGTATGAGGGAAATATTTTTCTAAATTATTATAAACTTCTTCAACTGGAGGTCGGACATACATTTTTGGTTCTGATTTCATTGGTTTCATAAAAAATTCATCATCTTCATTATTTGGTTTTGTTGGTTTCATAAAAAAATCATCTTCTTCTTTATTTGGTTTCATGGAGAATTCCACTGGTTTTGTTGGTTTCATGAAAAATTCATCTTCGTCTTCTTTTTTCTTTGTTGGTGGTGGTGGAGCTGCACGTTTAGCTTTTATGCTTTTCCTTTCATTTGTAACTGTTGATGCACTGATTGGAGATTTTTTAAAATCGGAACTTGAATATATATTTGTAATCAATTTAGGTTGTTCGTGAGGAGATTTTCTACGTTCATCAAAATCAATTTCATTTTTTCTTAATACTCTAAACGTAGTTTTAACTTCTAATGATGGCTTTTGTGGTAATTTCAATGGGAATGGTTTTTTTTCTGTTGTAGGTTTCTTTTCTGATATACTTTGTAATTCTTTAAAATTCCAATAATCAATTTTTGGATCTTTTGTTTGATTTAATAAATATTGTGGAGTTGCAGGATAAGTTTTTTGTCCATCATCAAATGATTTTGAATCTGATGAAGTTGTTGATATATTTGTACCTTGAGGAGATCTTAATTCTTGTTTAACTAATATTTTTACATCTTGTTTAATTAATTTATAAAATAAATTATCAGGTAATGGTTCACCTTCAATTGAATTAAAATCAGTTAAATGAAATGTAAATTCTCCAATTTCAATCAATTCTAATTGCTTTATTATGGATTGTTTTATATTTACTTCATCTAATGAAATCGGTATAAATGATTTATTATCTTTCGTAACTAATATAAAATTTGGATTTGATTGTTTAGGTAAATATTTTTCATCAATATATTCTATTGAATTTGTTGGGGATACAGGTGGAACTTCTAATGGTTCAAATGATGGAATTTCTAATGTTGAATTTCGTTTTGAGGAAGATTTAATCTTTTCACCACCATATTTACGTATTGTATTTAAAATACCACTTTTTCTATATTCACTCTTCATTTGATCTTTATGTTTTTTGAAAAAACTAGGTGATGTCATTTCTTTACTTGAAGTAGAACTAATTGATGAACTAGATTTATGAGTTGTAGGATTTTGAAATCTTTCTGTCTTATCTTCATTTCGAAGTAATTCAATAAATCTATCAATTGTATTATTAGAATCACTTGTATCTATAAATTTTGAAAATTGTTGCCAAATTATAGAATTTTTATCAAAATTTTCCAATTCTAAAAATCTATTGCCTGATATTTCATTCTTTCTAAAAGTTTCTTTCCATGATGAATTGAAATTATGTTTATCTAACCATTTTAATACATTATTTATATTCCATTTATTCGAGGTATTAACTGATTGATTCATTGCATATCTTACAAATCTCTTATCTTTATTCTGTTGTTCAATTGAATTATTTGAAATTGTAGAAGATTCTGAATTTTGTCGATTATGTGCAAATTCAATTGGAGGTTGTATTGGTTGTGATTGTGGTTGTATTTGTGTCAGTGGTTTTGGTGCTAGATCTAATGAACTTTTTGAATAATTATAACTACCAATTATGGATCCTACTGTATTTGAATTTAAACTTTGTGAATCAACGGGAGATTCTAATACTGGTGAAACAAACTTGAATTCATCTTTTGATAAACTATTATTATACATTATACTATCTGATGTAACTCTAGGTTGGGATGAATTTAAATTTGTATTGATTAATAAATTATCTTTTGAATTAGATCTTGAACTTGAAGATGAAGAAGAAGATGGTGGTTTTATACGTTGAGATTCGTAACTGATTGATCTTCTATTTCCATCTTTATTGATCTTGGGAGTGGGTATGGGTATATTATTGAAAGGTATTGACAGCACTTTTGAATTTATTTTTTAAGAATTCTATTTTTAACGCAGGGGGAGAATGAACAAAAAAAAAATCAAATATGAACTTTTCATGTTTCAGGCTCATATCTTTTTCCGATCTTGTTGACTACATTCTGAGATGGGATTATGCTTTCTATGTCTATGAATTTAGGTGTTGCTACATAGAATTGTTTGCTTGAAGACTTTGGAACATTCTGAATGCTTTTTGTATATTATCATTTGGTCGTCGATTTGGTTTGTGCTAACAAACTTTTCATAAAATTCATAATTGAATTTTTCATGATAGTTTTGAATAGATTGATATGGATTTAATAGTTGACAAATGAATAAATTTGCAATTATTTGAATCACATTAAGGGAAATATTCGATATGAAGAGATGATGAATTTGAATCTGTATCGATTGTTTCTCAACTACATATTTTTAGAATGTTTGAGTATTGACTAGTAAATTAGTTGAATATTTAAACATTATAAAAGGTTATAAATGAGTAAAATGATCAAGATTCAAACAAGATAAAAGATAAGTCAAAATGTCTAAGTATCAGTTATCGAGTTCATTTAATATTCAGGCAAGATAAAAGATGATTCATAGATGATCGACCAGTGTCGACAGTTTCGTAATTGTAATCATTTGAGAACTTAACTAAATTCGATTTAAATACTAAAACAAGATAAAATACATTTGATAGTATAGTTGTATAGACAATTACTTTTGTACATTTTTGCGGAAGGCTCTATTATTCACTAGATGATAGTTAAATAATTAATTGAAATAAAATGCTGCTGGTTGAGGAAAAATTGATCAACATCGTAGAATTTCAGTATTCACTGGGATAAAACTATTGTATGTTTATTAATCTCTGATCTTAAAGGTAATTAAAGTTTGGTATATCAATATTGTAAAACTTTAATTCTCGTTAGAAATATTTGTGTGAAATTTTGTAGATCAATTTAAAATCATCCATTGGAAATGCTATAAATAGAGAGAAAATTCCCATTTTTCTAAACATTTTTAATAATTAGTCGTGATGCATTATCAATGAACTTGAAAATATTAAAATCTCGAATTGTTGTATCGAATCGATTCCTAGTATTGAGTTGTTTTGAATGAGGTCAGCTATGTGGAAATTGATACAGATTCAAAATGATCTTAAAGTCATTTGGTTTTGTGAAAATTATCTCCGATACCTGAAAGAATAGGTTTCAAAGAACGGTTCAGATTATTAAAAAAAAGTAGAGAATCATATATTAAATAATATGATTTTTCTCATTCTGTTGATCTGCCGTTCGGTTCCAAGTTACCTGAAGTTGAAGAATATAAATATTCATATTTATAATCATTCAATACCCCAAAAAGGAAATATCTGATATGATTTAGATAACTCACTATCATATCAAACGTTTCTTGAAACATTTTTTTAAGACAAACAAGTACTGCTGATTAATTCAGTTTGATATTTGAATGATTTAAAAATTCTTTCTTAGAGTGTAAAATCGGTTCCATGAATGTCAAAGATTCAAAGATCAATTTATTCTCAGTAGCATAATCCATTTAATTCGCAAAGTCTGTTTACAATATCAACAAACTCCAATATAAGTTAAATAATCGATTTTATTAAATTTGCAACCAAATTAAGTGGTGCTCCTATTTCTCCCGAATCCGGGATCGAAATCTCAATTTTGATTGCAAAAAATAAAATCAGATTTGGAAATTTTATGAGTAATAATCGACAACTGTGGAATCATACGAATATCCCACAATAAATTTGAAGTAAGTACTCGAATGGCGTAAATGGTTGGTGATAGTATGAGCTAACTCAGTTTAAAGATTCATCTGATATTTTATCTCATTTCTCTGATCTTTCTTTGATAAGTTTTTATCATTTTCGTATGGGGAAAAGAACAGGAAAAAAAAATAATTTTTACTATTGTTTAATTTCCAATTTTTCAACAACAATTGTAATTGTTTAATCAATTGATTTCATATCTATTCCAATGAGTACTACCACCAAGATTGATAAAAAACCAGTTAGTTTCTCCAATATTTTATTAGGAGCTGGTTTAAATATGGCAGAAGCTACAACATTAGGTCAACCTTTAGAAGTTGTTAAAACAACAATGGCAGCTAATAGAGGTTTAACTATGAAACAAGCAATTCAAACTGTATGGTCCAGAGGTGGATTATTAGGTTTTTATCAAGGTTTAATTCCATGGGCTTGGATTGAAGCAAGTACAAAAGGTGCAGTATTATTATTTGTATCTGCTGAATCTGAATATTTTTTTAAAAGTAAATTTGGTTTAAACAATTTTGTTAGTGGAATGGGTGGTGGTATAACTGGTGGTTTAGCTCAAGCATATTTAACAATGGGTTTTTGTACATGTATGAAAACTGTTGAAATTACAAGATCAAAACAAGCTGCAGTTAGTGGTGTACCTCAACAAACTAGTTTTCAAGTATTTAAAGAAATTTGGAAAAAAGAAGGTATTAGAGGTATAAATAAAGGTGTTAATGCAGTTGCAATTAGACAAATGACAAATTGGGGTTCAAGATTTGGTTTTTCAAGATTAGCAGAAGAAACTATACGTAAATTAACTAATAAAAATCAAGATCAAAAATTATCAGCAGTTGAAAAAATTGCAAGTTCAGTAATTGGTGGTGGTTTATCAGCTTGGAATCAACCAATTGAAGTTATAAGAGTTGAAATGCAATCTAAAACTAATGATCCAAATAGACCAAAAAATTTATCAGTATTTGGTGCATTTAAATATATTTATCAAAATAATGGTATTAAAGGATTATATAGAGGTGTTACACCAAGAATTGGTTTAGGTGTTTGGCAAACAGTGTTTATGGTTGCTTTTGGTGATATTTTCAAAAAAATGTTAAATACTGATGGTAGTGGACATTAGAAATTCCATATTTATTTATTTCCATATTTATCATAACAATATAAACCAAATAAAGTTAAAATTAACCCCATTGATTGTAAATTTGAAAAATTCTTCAGTTCAAATAAAAAACTGATCAAGATTATAAATATTCTTTTTAAAATATTTGCAATTGAATAATTTATTGGATTTAATTCTGATAAGATTTGAAATGCTAATAAACTTTGTAAAAAATGACTAAACCCATTTAATATAATCAAATTGAAAACTTTGAAACTTAAATTGAATATTGAATAATTTTTATATCCAATTTCAAATATGAAAAATATTGGGAATGTTAAAACAAAGCCAATAATTGAACAATAAAATAATATAGTTAATTTATCTACTTTGGAATCTAATTTATCTTTAATTTGTTGTTTATCAATTGTCAATCTATTCTTTGCAAAAATATTCTGTGATACAAATATAATCATTGAAATAAAAGCAAAAAATAATCCTGTAAAATAATTTGAATCTTCGTTTGTTTTTTTGTTTGGTTTATAACAGGTTAACATGATTCCAAATATTAATGGTAACAAAGTAATATAAGTTTTTGATTTATAATTTTTTTTAAACATAAATTTATAAATTAATACTGTTAATAACGGACTTAATGATTTGATTGTATGTACCAAAGATACGGGTATAATGGAAGTTGATTTATGACTTGTTAAATGACCAATGAATTGAAAACATCCCATTGGTAAAGTTGTACTAATAATTAATTTTGTTGGTTTGATGAAATCTGAAATTGATAAATTAAAATCATTACCAAATTTATTATGATTCATTTGATTATTCGGTATAAAACCAATTGGTAAATATTTAACTAAATTTGAATTTAATCGTAATACATATAATAATAATAAACAAAATTGAATATTCATTAGGAATTGAAACTGTGTTAAAGTTACTGGATAATTAAAATTATTTAATATCAACTTTGTTGAATTTGATGAGATTATAGATGATAAATACCATAATATGCATAAGAAAGTTATTTTATAATTTATTGGAGGTATAGATGATTTTATGATTGTTGATAAATGAGTTGATTTTGGTAATTCTTTTGGTTGTTGTTCGATTGATTCTAAATGTGTAAAGAATTCAGGTGATGGTGAGTTACTTAATGGTGGTGTTAATGGGTGATATGAATTATAATTTAATTGTTGAAATGAAGTGAAGGATGGTGTATTAGATAAAGGTGGAGTTGGTAATTGATACGGCACATTATGGTTATTAAGTTGTTGCTTTTGTTGAAATTGTGAAATTTTTGATATATTAGTTAAGGAAGTATTGGGATTGATTTGCGATGATTTATAAAAATTATTATTATTATTGTTACTATGTTGAAGTTTTAAATCTTCAATTGAAGGGTTAATCTTTTTTTGATACATGATGTTTGTGAATAATATATATAAAAGTTGATTAGTAGATTAAAAGCGAATGACAAAAAGCGAGTGACAAGGGTTGATTATAAAAAGTGGAGTGGTGGGGATGATGATTGAATGAGTGGTTGTTATAAATAGAAACCAGTAAATAGACAAACAAGTGATGAGTTGTAAATAATGAAAATGATGATTATTTGTTGCAAAAATAAAAATAGAAATTGGTAAACAGCAAAAAAAATAATTTTAAAAAAAAAAGAATTGAAAAAAAGAAATTTTAAGATACTGATTATGTAAGCTGAGATTCTTTTTAAACTGCAAGCTCAACAATTAAATAATTAATTGATCAATACCAGCTAATCAACTTATGTTTATGTGTTCTTTTGCTAATTTCATTTATGTTTAATTACGACGCTTCATGTACCTTATTTACAAAGGTAACCAGCAATTGTAATTTGACCTATTTCTTAATCCTGGTTTCCTTTTCTTAGATTAATGTACAAAATTGAAAGATGTTTCTATCTAATTAACAATTGTTACTCAAAGGCGTGTTGTTGTTGAGTATAATTTTGATTTTGTGTTTTATAGAAAATACACGTTTGTTTCGACTGAAAATCATTTAATTTACGCGAGACCAGGTTATAGTATATGCACATAGCAGAAAATAATTGAAACAAATATGAACGATTCTTGGATTACTTCGATAGTGTGGGGAGTTTTTGTGGCTGGCTGCTTTTACACTTTATTCAGTTTTGCTCAAATGTATCAAATTTGCAATGTTAATTTTCATG
Organism: Insectozyma morakotiae; assembly: GCA_030564645.1. Lineage (NCBI taxonomy): Eukaryota > Fungi > Ascomycota > Pichiomycetes > Serinales > Debaryomycetaceae > Insectozyma > Insectozyma morakotiae. Next base: position 223,956 of record JAKTYD010000015.1, read on the forward strand.
GCGATAAGTGCAATCAAGCATTTGTATGGATGATAGCTTCCATGATGATTACTATCATTTCTGGAATAAAATTATTTGTGAAATCAATTGATAATAAAATTATAAAAGAGAAGAAAGTTCAAGAATAGAAGAGATTATGAGATCTGTTCACCAAGAAAGAAAAGACTTGATTTTAATTAATTAATAGGATGTATGAAGATGCAACCCTTGCCTATAAAGATTTAAGGTTGAAAAAGATGGAATGATAAGAGGTTCGACGCAAAAATTAGCAACTTGGTATCGAGTTGTCATGATCGCGCATGAAAATTTAACACCACGCGACGCCCAGTTTTTATATTTCTACTGGGATCGTCTAGCATCACCTGTCGTCGTAGATTGTTAACTTCTCACCGTAAATTACGATTTACTTTTATCAATATAAATTTCTTCTACTTTGGATATGCATATATCGATTTCTTGTTTTGCTATTGAGAATTTTGCTATTGAGAATTCTGCTCTTGCATTCATGTCCTTAAAATTCATTACTGATTTTTTTAACATTTATATCAATTGACTAGAGTCAATTAGATATATATTTCGTGCTACACCTTACAATTAAAGTGAATACAACGATTGTCTCGATTTATTTAAACCAAAAGAACGTTTTGAAATAGATTGGAAACGTTACACCAGAGATATAATTGCGTAATTTATAAATCTCGAAGAGGCACTTTGTTTATTTTAATCTTCTATTTAGTTACTGTCTTAATGTTTCAATTTATCATCAATGAGTTTAGTCTGTAACTTAATTTTCAATGATTATTTCAATGTGTATGTCAGTTTCGGAAGGGTGAACTAAATCAGGATCTGAAACAAATCAACTGGTTGCCAAGAGATGTCCGTTTATTTTGTTATAGAGCAGTGATTTCGAAAGTTTCGATTTGCAAAATACTAATCATGACTGTTCTACTAAACTGAATCGATATAAAGAGTTGAATAAATTTGTTTCTGTAGTATGATTGATTAAAAGAATCCTATCGTACAAAAGTTACCTCTCGAGATTGATAAAACTTCAAAAACAAAGACTCAAGCTCAGTACAATTAGTTTCAAACTATTAAATTCATGGTAGTTAGTATATATCAATTCGATCGTTTTTTGAATTTGAAACTAATTTTTACTATGTACATAATATCATTTCCACCTTTATAAATGGTATTTATTCAAATCCCAAGTTGTTCAGATTTGATTTCTCATCATCTGGTATGATCCATCCTGTCCTTTTTATATATTATGAGGTTTTTAAATATCGGTTTAAAATATTTAACTATATTCGGTATTATTATCAACAACAGAACAAAATTCGAGTTTTTAAAATAAGTGATTTTTTGATAAAATCAATTTCAATCACAAATCAATTCATACCAACTATCAACAAACAATAACACATTCATTACAAGTATAGTCGCAATTGTTAATTCACACTTTATACTTTCATTTTCTTGTACATTATTAACTACAATTTTTTCCAAATCATAATACAATTCATTTTACATCTATATGGTTAGTCTAACATTATACCTAACCAAATTACTAATCAAACGAGCTTTATCTGATGATACTGATGATTCACCCGATTTATCAACTCCCGACGATGATCATTTAGATGATTCAAATCCAGTTGAAAATGAAATTTTTTCAAGTTGGGCATTATTTATATTATTATTTTTATTAATGCTGGCATTATGGTCATCATATTTCTTACAACAAAGAAGAATAAAAGCTATACATGAAACTGTTTTATCTATATTTTGTGGTATGATTGTTGGATTAATTATTAGGTTATCACCAGGACATTATATACAAGATGCAGTTAAATTTAATCCAGGATATTTCTTTAATATATTATTACCACCAATTATATTAAATTCAGGTTATGAATTACATCAAGCAAATTTTTTTGGAAATTTAGGTTCAATTTTAACATTTGCAATACCTGGAACATTTATAAGTGCATTAGTTGTTGGAATAATTTTATATATATGGACTTCAATTGGATTTGATAATGTTAAATTAGAATTTGTTGATGCATTAGCTGTTGGTGCTACATTATCTGCAACTGATCCAGTTACAATTTTATCAATTTTTAATGCATATAAAGTTGATCCAAAATTATATACAATTATATTTGGAGAATCATTATTAAATGATGCTATTTCAATTGTTATGTTTGAAACTTGTCAAAAATTTCATGGTCATCAATTACATTTTTCAAGTTTATTTGAAGGGATTGGATTATTTTTAATGACATTTACAATTTCAACAATTATTGGAATATTAATTGGTATATTAGTTGCATTAATTTTAAAACATTCACATATTAGAAGATATCCTCAAATTGAAACATGTTTAGTTTTGTTATTTGCTTATGAATCATATTTTTTTTCAAATGGAGCACATATGTCAGGAATTGTTTCTTTATTATTTTGTGGTATTACTTTAAAACATTATGCTTATTATAATATGTCAAGACGTACACAAATTGCAACAAAATATATTTTTCAATTATTAGCTCAATTGAGTGAAAATTTTATATTTATTTATCTTGGATTATCATTATTTACAGAAGTTGAATTAGTTTTTAAACCTTTATTAATTATTGTTGCATTTATATCAATTTGTATTGCAAGATATTCAGCTGTATTTCCTTTATCAAAATTTTTAAATTTTCTTTATAGATCTAAAATTGAAAAATATTCAAATTTAAATGATCCACCATCAAATTTAATACCTGATGAAATCTCACATAGTTATCAAATGATGATATTTTGGGCTGGATTAAGAGGTGCAGTTGGAGTTGCATTAGCTATGGGATTTGGAGGTGAAGCAAAATGGACATTATTAGCAACTGTTTTAGTTGTTGTTGTATTAACTGTTATATTATTTGGTGGTACTACTGCAAGTATGTTGGAAATTTTAGGTATAAAAATTGGATGTATTGATGAAACAATTGATTCTGATGATGAATTTGATATTGAAACTCCAAGATTACCATTACATTCACAACCAAATATATTAGGTAATAGAAGATTTTTAAATAAATCTCAAGCAAAATTTAAAGATTCAGTACTGAAAAATTCATCAGTTAATAATTTATTATTAGATGATAATCAAACTGAAATTGATAATGATGATGATTTAATAAGTGAAGAAGATTTAATATCAACAAATAATACAGTACAAAGTCCTGATATTAATAATAGAGGTGTATTAGGTGCATTTTTAAGTGCTGAAGAACATGCTAAATGGTTTACAAGATTTGATGAAGAAGTTTTAAAACCGGTTTTATTAGATACATTACCAAATCAAGAAGAAAGAAGGGATTAAATATACATTTATTTTAATACTATATATTAGATCTATATTTTTCTTTTGGTTTTTCTTTTTGTTGTTGATTGGCAATTTCAATATCAATTACCCATTTAGCTAATTTATAAGTCCTTGGATTCAAAATTAAATCATTTAATTTAAAATTAAAAATTACACATATTTCATAAAATTCATGCATTGATAAATCATGAATCAAAGCAATCAAATTTGTTTTTAATTCAAGATCTGATTCCTTATAGATTGAATTTGGTGGATAATCACAATAATTTGTAGTTATACGTATAATTTTTTCTAATAAATTTAAAACATTACATAAATCATGTTGATTAATTATATCAAATTTATCAATTTCTATTGAATTTTTGATCAAATTAGATAATGCAATTATTGAATTTCCATAAATTATTGGATTCAAAATTCTAGATTCGGAATCTCTTTTAGGTGTGATTCTGAAAAATAAACCTAAATTCAGTGATAAAAAATTGGATCTTAATTTGTATAAATATTTATCTATATTTGGATATAAAATTGTTTGAAATAATTTATTAAATTTTGAAATAAATTGGAAAAATGGTGTTAAATAATTAGTTAACCATTTCGGTGGTATTTTCTCTTTTGGTGATTCTATTTTATAATCTTTTATTGGCTCAGATTTGAAAAATAATTCATTTGAAGTTGTTGAATTACCAAATAAATTAATCTTGGTAGTGAAATCCTCTTGTACTTGATTCCTTTTAAGAATTTTCAAATCATCTTTTGATCTATAATTAATTCTATTATTAACAATTTGTATTTCATCAATACATATATTATAAATTTGATTCCAATAATTATATTTCTTCAGTCGTTTTGAGAATAGTAATGATTTTAATTTATTAGCTTGTGTATCATTTGAAATTGATAAATATAACAATTCTTGATATGCAGTCAACTTAACTAGTTCTGATTCATTAGTCAACCCTTGTATTAGACATTGAATTGGATCTTGAGAATATGAACTAATTGTTTTCTTTGAATTCTCATCCAAACATCCAATTTTTGAATATACTTCAAAGATATAATTTTCAAATTCCCAACTTAAGATAATAAAATATGAAATATAAATGAATTTAAAATATGTCATTATTGAGGTGTTGCTTTTTGGAATTGTATAATCTAAATTCAATGCCCAAATAAATAAGAAATTGAATTTATATATATATGTTTTCAATATTAAAAAGTATAAAATTGGTGACAAGATTGAAAAAATGAAATTAATTCCAATTGATTGAGTTATTACCTGAGTTAAATTCTTTAAATTAAATAAATTATTCTTTGGATCATTTCTAAAATTCCCATATTTAAATGTTAATCTATTTCTTTGAAATATTAATTGTATAAAATTATAAAACCAACTGATAAAAATTGAATTAAACCAGTAGAAAACAAATTGATCATTGATCAATGGTTTAGATCTATATTCTTTTGATAATAAATAATATTGAAATTTAAACTCAAATTTCAAAATCAATATTAAATAAATGATGATCAGACTTAGGAAATAAAATAACCAATTTTTATAAAAAAATGGACTAGTGATTGTATGAAAAATTTGTGATGATAATGTTTTATAAGGTGAATAATTTATGGTTGAATATTTGAATCTAACTTGTTTGATTAAGAATAAGGAGATGAATATAATTGGTGTTTTTATCACGAAATTTGTTAATATTTCAAAACTTGTATTGGTTGTTGATTTTAATGGGAATTGATAAATATATGGTAATATAAATGAAATTATTAAATTGATATTCAAAACATATTTCAATCGTTTGTTATAAACCTTTTTAAATATCGATTGATATGTGATAGTATTTCCCACATTCATTATTGATGAGAGAAAAGTTTGAAAAATTAAATCTGGCGCAACCAAATGAAATTGGATAAGATCATTTATTTTCTATTTACATATTATTGGATTGAGCTTGTCTTTTGTATTCTTCTTTTTTACCATTCAAACTATCTTTTATTTGTTCTAAACCAGGTTTACCATTGATTTCACCCAATATAAAATCTTTTATAGTTGATTGATTTTTTTCATGTTGAATATAACTTGGTTCTCTACCATTCAATTTTGCTTCAATTAAATTCTTATTTGCATCATAATCACTAATGTTAACTTCAAATGCTTTAAATATTGCATCTTCCAATTGTTCTTCATTTATTATAAATTTATTCAGTGAATGGTATAATTTTAATAAATTTTCCAATTTTTTCAGCTTTTCATTTAAATTTAGTAAATTTCTATTCAATTTTTTTTGTTTTTTAATTAAATCTTTTTCATCTTGAGAAATTGGTTCAATCATTTTTTTAGTCAATAATGATGATAAACTTGGTAATTTATTAAGTAAAGTATCATCTTTTGAATCTTTTGATTGTTGTAATTTAATTTCTTCTTCTTTAACTTGTTTCTTTTTAAATATTCTTTCTTTTAATTGATCAATTTCATTAAGTCTTTTCTCTTCTTCAATAAATGATTCTTTTAAAAAATCAGCTCTAAAATATGCTCTTTTTAAAAAATCACGTTCATCTTTATCTTCAGTTTTATTAATCTCACTAAGTGATTTTTCTGGATATTGAATACGTTGAATTAATTTTGAAACTGATAATATTCTTGGTTCTTGATTTTTAAGTTGTTTGATTTTTGGTATTGGAACATTTTTATATCCTTGTTCAATATGTTTATCCTTTGCAATTTCATATTCTAATTTGGGACGTATTGGAGCTTTGAATATGGTTTTTGTCTTGGGTAATATCCCTGATTTACCATTGAATTTTAATACATTTTTACCCATATTGAAACTTGATTAAAATTTAAAATTTTTTTGAAATTAAATTTGTTGATGCACGAAGAAAAAAAAAAGATCACTACCAAATGTAACTGTATATTTAATTACCCCAAATATCCCAAATTTTTTCACTTAATACTTTCCCAATTTTTTTATTCCCAACTTTATCTTTAAACCCTTCCCACATTAGTTTCTTTTGTAAATCCAAAGGTAATAATCTATGCTTTTGATAATAAGTCAATAAACTTCTTGGTGTTGGGAATTTCTTTTGTATAGTTATAGCTTTTTCTAATGAACAACCTCTAATTGTCATCAACATTAATATAAACATTTCCTTAACTGTCATTTGTTTTGATTTGACTAATAAATCTTGAAAACTTGAAAATAAATGAACACATTCATAAGTTAAATCATTTTCTTTTTCGAATTTTTCTCTAAATGATAGGAGAATATTTAAATAATGATCTTGATTATTGATATCTTTTGGTTTCATAATTATTAGATTTGTATTTTGAAGCATCTCTTTAATCACCTGAGTATTCACATTAAGAAAATTTATAGTTTCATCTATATTTGAAAATCTCCTTAGATATAAATTTCCATTTGTCATTGTTTGTGAGATACTTGTTCTTATAGATTCCATTAGATCTGATACTCGATCATTTTGCATAACCATTTCTTCAACTATATAATAACAATGTTTCATACCTGATTTTCTCATTCTATTCTTTTGTTCTTGAAATCTACCATCTTTAATTGAATCACATAAATCATCAATTCTTTTACGTTCACATATATAATTTAATACTGATTCTCTACCTGTTTTCAAATTTTTTGCAACCCAAAGAGCATCACCACTTGATAAGGCTTTAATTTCAGTTTTGATTTTTGATAATTGTAATCTTTTTTGAAAATAATCTCGTTCATTTGATGATCTCATTTCTCTATTATCGATATATAATAAGATTTCATAATCTTTTGGTTGCCAGATTTCATATCGAACGTCATTATAAATTCTATTACTTGAATCATGAATTGAGTCATTTGTCTCACTTGATTTTGGTCTTAGAGAACTATTTTTCAATCTGTTTAATTCCTCTGTGATGTATTTATTATTATGAGCTGGATTATGAACTCTGATCGGAGATGATGAATCTTGTCTCGATTCATATCTAATTGGAGATGAGTGTAATATCGATGAATCAAATCTTACTCCATTATCAAATGATAAATCAACAATTTGATTTGAACTAGGTGATGAAGAATTTATATTTACGTCAGTTGAGATTTTCAATTGTTTTGCTAATAATTCACCTTCAGCGGTTAGATAATATAATTTTGGTGATCTACCGGTAACAATTACTAATTCTTGATTAATCAATGTTTTAATTGAATTCCAAGCTGAATAAAATTCTTTACTTGAAGGATTTGACGTGAATGAACGATCACAATATGGTGCTGCAATTGAACAAATTTGATCTCTAGTTAAACCTCTTCGAAGTTTATCCTTGATTAACAACGCAATTAAAATAGCAAATCCACCAGATCGATTCTTTGGTACATATTTCTTCACCGTTTTTGCTCTTTTCTTCTTTGGTTCAACAATTGATTGAGATGATGAATTTGATTGTTGAAGATTTAAAGAATGTCGTTCTAATTGATCTAAAAATCCAATTGGTACTTCATAATTATTTTCATTACAATAACTTGTTATTCGTTTTTTTAATAATGTAATTGTTTTTTCACCAATAAATTTAATCAGTTTTAAAGTTTTCAAATCTTCAATTGAACTTTCATATCTTCTTAATTGATCAAGGGATTTGTTATATAGAATTGCCAACTTTGATCCCTTTTTCGTCGCCTTGATCGCTTCTTCTTCTATCCATTCTATGAATAATGGTTTGAAATCAATAATTGGTGTATTAATCATTTACATTACAAAATAAAAACAAAATAGAAAAAAAATATATTTGTTTCATGTCTTCTTCAACCACTAAACGAAATAATATACCACCGATTAATCTATTGTTTCGATATTTGCAAGAAAGATCATTGGTACAAGTATGGTTATTTGAACAACTTAATTCCAAAATACAGGGTAAAATTGTTGGATTTGATGAATTTATGAATTTGGTGATTGATGAAGCTGTAGAAATAAAAGATGGTAAAGAAGTGAGTTTAGGTAAAATATTATTAAAAGGTGATACTATAACTTTGATTTCAAGTTTGGATATACAAATATAGACAAATAATCAAGATTGAATGAATCTCAATATTGCATTTGTGACTTGAAAGAAGTGGATGCACTGGAAAATTCTCAATAGGGTTGTTAATATACATGATATAATGATTACTGAAGTTCTTTGGGAGTGTTTGCAATGGGATTCAATTAGCATTCTTTTACAACAATGTCCCGTTTTTCTTCTAACTTTAATTAATTGTATTTCATATTGAAGAAAGTCCATTCTTTTGTAGTACTATTCATTCGATGAAATTCTTAACTGCAATTCTTATCTAATTCAAAACAATATTTTATGTAACTTGAGATTATCACTTGAACTTCACATATCTTTAAGATTAGTCTATTACACTATATCCCGTATCTCGATTACTTCTTATCAAAATCTATTATCTTCATGAGTCCTTATGATTTAAATTTCACCTTTTTTTTAGGACTGCTTGAATTTGAAGAGCTTGGTGATTCATTCGTTATTCTTCTCCTATGTCTGAATTCCCTTTCTTCTTTCAATCTAATCAAATTATATTGGTTGATTTGTGATTCTCTTTGAGTTGAATTTTGTTGTTTCTTGATTGGTGATTTTATCTTAACTTCGGATAATTTAATAGCTGTTAATATATCAGTAGATAAATAAATCACAACTTTAAAATCCTCACTGACTTCAATTCTCATAACATGATTGTTTACCAATAAATCTTTTTTGATTTAAAATCATTTTTTTTTTTCTAATCTCAAAACACGTCTTATTCAAATTAATCAAATGAATAATCAAAATGGTCAAAACAATAACATTGGAAACAGCTCTCGTCGAATATTCACTGTTCGAGAAAATTATCAAAACAATGATTCATCCAATTTCAAACCAATTCCATTCACAGTAGAAGAAGAAAAAACTATTCAACAACGGTTAAGTAAAGCTTTAGGTCCAGAATATGTTAGTTATAGACCTCAAGGTGGTACGCAAGTTCTGTATATAGAAGGATGGAAAGCTATAAATCTAGCAAATGAAATATTTGGCTTTAATGGTTGGAATTCACAAATAATTTCATGTAATGTTGATTTTATTGATAGTCATCATAGTACTGGAAGATTTTCAGTTGGTATTTCAATGATTGTTCGTGTTAGTTTGAAAGATGGTACATTTCATGAAGATGTTGGATATGGATATATGGAGAATTGTAGAACAAGAGCACTGGCGTTTGAAAAATGTAGAAAAGAAGCAATGACTGATGGATTAAAAAGATGTTTAAGATGTTTTGGTAATCTATTAGGAAATTGTTTATATGATAAAAAAATAGAGAAACAACTTAAAAAATTAGAAGAATCAGCTAATCAAGTTGAATATGAAGAAAGTGATTTTCATAGAGATCCTTTATTAGTTGAAAGAGAACGTAAAATGAAACACCAAGAATATGAGAGAAAGATTCAAGCACAAGAACAAAAGATTCAACAGGCAAAGGAAAATGCTAAACAACATGCAGAAAAAGAAAATTTGAAAAAACAACAACAAAATACATTTGTAACTCCTAAATCACCAGTGAAAATTATTAATCTACCTCAAAATAATCCTCAACAATCTGATGAGGAAGATGGGAAATCCGATGATGATTCTTTCTTATTTAGTGATGATATAAATGAAGATATTTTTGAAAAAAATCAACCACAACAACTTCAAACACAAACTGTTACATCCGATTTTGGATTTGTTGGTGCTAAAAATGCAGATTTATTACAAAATAATCAAGTTAATGATTTAAAACAATTTGATACTTCATTTGTAGCAACTAGTATAAAAAGAACAGTAGATCCGACAAAATCAGTACCAATAAAACGAACAGATTTAGATAAACCAACCACAAATATCTTAAAATCAAATCATTTATATAACAAAATGAACCAACCAAGTACAAATCCATTAAATTATAATGCTAATAAAATTTTAAACTATTCACAGAAACGACCTATACTCGAACAAGAGTCCAATAATGATTTCAAACGACCTTGTAATGAATAAATATATAATCTAATCTAATCTTAGATCAAATATTTTTTTCTCGCGTAATCAATTCTTATGAGAGATCAATCATCAATATTACCATTACTTCAAACAATTGGTCCATTTAATGAAGTACCCGATGAATACAATTTCAATAATGCATTTAATAAATTATCTAATTGTAAAATATTAGTCATTGGTGCTGGTGGTTTAGGTTGCGAAATTTTAAAAAATTTAGCCTTGACTGGTTTTAAAAATATTCATGTTATAGATATGGATACAATAGATTTATCAAATTTGAATCGACAATTCTTATTCAGACATAAAGATATTGGCAAATCAAAAGCTAAAATTGCATCAAATTTTATAAAAGATCGTTGTGGTGATGATATAAATATTATTCCTTATTTTGGTAAAATACAAGATAAACCAATAGATTATTATAAACAATTTGATTTAGTCATTAGTGGATTAGATTCAGTTGAAGCTAGAAGATGGATCAATGCGACATTAATAAATTTAGTTAATGAAGATTTGATAATACCATTAATTGATGGTGGAACCGAAGGATTTAGAGGTCAACTGAGAGTTATAATTCCAAGTTTTACAAGTTGTTTTGAATGTACTTTGGATTTGATGTCACAAAAGACAACATATCCAGTTTGTACAATTGCAAATACTCCAAGATTACCCGAACATTGTATTGAATGGGCACATCAAATTCAATGGTCAATTGAAAATCCAAATAAAAAATTTGATTCTGATAATAATGATCATATTGATTGGTTATATAAAACTGCATTAGCTCGTGCAAATGATTTTAAAATTGAAGGAGTTACAAGAGTATTAACTTTAGGGGTTTGTAAAAATATAATACCAGCAATTGCATCAACAAATTCCGTTATAGCTGCAAGTTGTTGTAATGAAGCTTTCAAAATTATAACGGATTCAAATCCATATTTAAATAATTATATGTCATATACTGGTGATTATAGTATATATACTTATACATTTGAAAATAATAAAAGAATAAATTGTTCAGTTTGTGGTTCAATTGCTAAAATTATTCAAATTGAGAGATATAAAACTTTACAACAATTTATTGAAGAATTAAGTAATAAACAAGAAATTCAAGTTAAAAATCCAAGTATTACATGTATAAATGGTCCTTTATATATGAGTTCACCATTGGAATTACAAAAAATTACAAAGGGAAACTTATCAAAAAAGATTTCAAATTTGATAAGTCATGGTGATGAAATTGTAGTAACTGATGCAAATTTACCAATAAGTTTAAGATTGATTGTAAATTTTATTGGTGAGGATCAGGATCCGGAATTTAACCAGAGAAATTAATATAGAGGAGGATATTGAAGGCTGTTCAAATCGAAACTAACAAAGGCGTCTTGAAACATCAGTGTCGGATTGTTTATTTCTAGAATCTATGTAGTTAAGGATACCTCATCTTCAATTTGTTTCATCTCTTTGATAATCATTGAATTAAATTTATCAATATTATCTAAATAAATATGATGACCTGAATTTTCGATAACTTTAACATCACTTAATTGCTTCTTTTGATAATTGTTTATAATATTCGTACATAATTCACCACCTTTTTTATCCATCCAATCATTTGAACCATACCACCAACTAATCTTAAAATTAATCTTATGTACACCTCTTTCAATCAATGGATGTCTTGCATTTGCACCTGGTTCTAATAGATAATTCAACATGTATTCACCTGATCCTGGACTTTGGAAAATTCCATAACTATATCGATGTAATCTCGTTGATTCAGCTTTTGATAATTTTGCAAATCTTCTTGAACTCCATCCACTAACTAATTTTGAACCAAATGGACCAAATTTTCTAACTAATGTAAATGGTGATATATTTCTTTCCCAAAGATTTTTAAAATATTTTGGAATAAACATTTGTTTTCTATGTTTTATAATTGCACCTGGTGAAACACAAATCAATTTTTTAAAACTTGTAGGATTTTTGATTCCAAATGAAGTTAATAAATATGCACCCATTGAATGAGCAACTATGAGACATTTCTTTGGATCAAGATTCTTCTCTTTCATGTATGTTTCAAAAGAATCATGAAACCATGATTCCACTTGTGATAAATCATTTGGAGTAAATTTAGGTCTTGATGAACATCCATAACCAAATAAATCAATTGAATGAACACACCAATTTGGATTCTTGGAGATTGAATCGAAATTTTTCAAATAAAATCCTAAACCAGCACCATAACCATGAATTAAGATCAAATGATATTGATCTTTTTTTGGTTGAGATGGATAAATGGTGAATTCATTTATATAGTTACCAAAAGAGTCGATGGGTATTTGTAGTATTTCAGAATTACGACCTGATGAATCTGGTGTTGGATAAAATGGTAATAATGATAGTAGCTCATGTTGAAATTTTAATGGATTACAAGCTTTAAAGTCTTCAAAGGATTCATTTATGGATAATGGGAAATTATTATTGAAAATTTTTGATAAAGGAACTGAAGTAGGATGTGTTGAACGTTTATAAGCATGGTTGTTTTCTGGTTTGATGACTATCCTTGGTTCTTTCTTACTCTTTTTAAATGATTTAACAAATGTGTTAAAATTTATACTTGAAGAATTTGATCTTTTAAATGAAGTTGAAAATTGTCTATATGAAATCATTTTTGATAATCCAAATTATTGAAACCTCAAACTTAATAAAAAGAAAACCTTTTATTGATTTAATCTAATTAAAGCATCTATTTATTAATAAATTGGATGATGATATAGATCTCGTTTAGATGAAAAAAATTATTACGTAACTTTTATAATACGAAAATAATTTTGGTCCAACAAATTTAAATTGAGCTATTGAGTAGGAAACTGTGAGTTTTATAGAATTAAATTAAGAAGCTTGAAGAAACGGATTCTAATTAAAGCTCAAAGATATTTTTTTGTATTTTGCAATTTTTTACAGAATTTTGACAGCAATCTTGAGTTTTTTACAACTAACAATGGCTTTGATAGAACGGCTGGCATGTTTTTGAGTTTAAAATTACAGACCTTGAAGCTTGTATTATGGTCAAAGTTAATGCTGCTTGGCTGCAAAAAATTCGAAATTAACAACAATTCTTACATTTGCACTTGCTAGTTTCGTTTTCAAATTGAAGTGATTTAAGAGAACTAGACGAAACTCAAATCTTAGTAAACCATTTATTAAAAATTCATTTACTATTTCAAATGATGTAAAGTTTGAGCAATAACATCATCTTCAAAATTCATCAATAATAAATTTAAATTTGTTTGGATACCCAAAGCTTCAATTACAGCTTTAACAATTTCACCAACTTGATCAGAAGCAACATTCAAAATCTTCATTATAATTGAAATAATTAATGGTAAATTTGCAATCAAAATCTTCATAAAATCAGATTCAGCCAATTTAGATAAATTGGTAGAAGTTGAACTAGGTATTGTTGAATTAATACCATTCATTTGAACAAACGTTTCCATTAAAGTACCAATACTTGGATCAAGATTAAAATTATATTTCTCATTTGAGGTTTTAATTTTATCAAATCCTTTCAACAATTCAGTAAATAATTTACTTAATTCTGGAAAGGCTGCATTTGCAACTTTCATAATTGTGATAAAAATCTTAATCAGGATAGGAAATAATTTGATTATCAATTCATTTTGTGTAGAAGCTGAGATAGCATTAGAATTTTCTTCTTCTTTTGCAATGACTCCCTTTTCTTGTGGAGATGGACCTTGCTGAATTATAGCACAACTAACAATGAAAATGAAAGAAATAAAATTAAATACTTGAATGAGTTTCATTTCTTGCAATAAGATTGAACATCACTATGGAATAAATCAATGAAATATATATAAATTCATGTATGTGAGCATTATCATATCCTAAAATTATATTCTACAATTTGAAAAAGAGAATATGATTATAATTTACTACTTTGAAATGTACTTGTTTCTTATTTGGGATTGAGTAATCTTACTAGGGTCCTGTCGTGCAGTGATTTGCTTGCATATACATTTTTAAAATCAAATGTAACGAGAATACGAAGTAGTAATATTTAATTTTTGATAGATTCGAATTTCAGTTTTTAATTCCCAGCCCACTGAAAGAGAACGATTAGTCAATTAGTTCTGGTCTCAAATTGATTTTACTTGCTTATAATAAAGATCAATAATCATTCGGATGATAGAATACCAAGAAATAATTAAAGTTGTCAAAATAAACCAATTGTGGAAAATTCAAGAAAACATTAAATGAAATTAATAGAATGCAAAACTTTTACTTATAAATCATAACCATTTTTACTAACTGGTGTGGTGTGGTCAAATTAATAAAAGGTTATGAAGTTGATAAAAATAATATGTCAAGTATTACATGTCAATATAAGACAATTCGATTTGATTGTAAAGTTCTTGGCATATAGTGAAACCCTTTGTTGTATTATTATTTAAATTTATAACCAATAAAGTCAATATTAAAAATTACCAGACTAAAACGGCTTTACTAGTTCTAAGACACAAAAGCCCAATATCAACCACAAAACTTTAAATATTTCTTAGATCAAGATGAATCAATCACTTTGAAATATTATTTATTGTTGGGTAGATAATTTTAGCGAATATTAGTATGATAATTTTCAAATGCCTTTATATTACCCTTTATACCTCTAATTATTAATTTTCACACCCATGACAAAGGAAGGCGAATAAAAAAGAGAATTTGAACTATAACCGCCAAATATTCCAACAATAGGCTAGCTGTATCTGATTAACATCACAATAAGTAGTAAAAATAATATGGGGTCCTACTTTTATCTGATGTTTCTTTTGATTCCTTGTACAACTTGGTTGATAAGAAGTCTCGTATAAACCAATTAAACATTCAACCAATTAGAATTGAATTTCAAGAAAATTTTACTAAAAATTAGAATTATAATTTGTACATAAATTTAATAAGCTTTACATAAAATTGATGCCTTTCCATCAAAAAACACCCAAACACCAATACACTTTTAGATTAAAAATGCGAAATTCGCTTTATCAGATTCATCTATATAATTCATATTCATCTTTCGTCTGATTAATTAATTACTCACTTAAGTTATTGAACGAGAACTAAAATAGTTTGTTTCGTAGAGATAGGGCATAGCTTCAGCCCTTGATATTTCTTCTACATAACCATATTTTCCAATTCCATTAATGTAACAACAACTTTCAAAATAAAGTTTCATGAAAATGGGTTGAAAATATATATTATTCCAATTGCATGAATATTTTCAATTCAACCAATTAAATTTGAATATTTCTCTTGGCTTTGTGTTTTAAACTAAAATTTAACATATCTAGCATCTACCAGAATAATGTCTGCATAAGATGAGAAAGATAATTAATTGTTCCTTCTCTCCCTGAACATCTAAAAACCTGTTGACTATTGGCTGAATCTCAAAGCCTTATAAGTTTGTCAGCTTCCAGATCTTTTTCGACTGACAATTGTCGTTGCCTTACCTGACTTTATGCTACCAAATACAATTTCAGATAATTTTTACCAATCCTTTATCCAAAACCAAAAAAAGAAAATTATAGTGTCTGCCAAGAATGTTTCTGTTTATGCACTAAATATAATTACACTAAGAAAATTTTTATTATCTTTTCCATCAGTTGAATATTAATAGTTGAATTGATATTTAAATAACAAAACATCCATTGAGTGAATTAGTTTTTACCTTTTTTGATCTTCTTCTTTTCTCTTTGGGTTTCTTTTATTAATTATTATAGTCAAGTTATTTTAAAGTACCACATTATAAACAATCACATATAAAAGAAGAAAAGATTGTTTCAAAATGAAGAATTTATTTCTAATTACATTTTTATTATCATTAATTAGTTTTGTTTCTGGTGAAACTCATACTTGGTATTATAAAGCTGGTTGGGTTGATAATGTTAATCCAGATGGTCAATTTGAAAGAAAAATGATTGGTTTCAATGATTCATGGCCATTACCAACTTTAAGAGTTAAAAAAGGTGATAGAGTTAATTTATACTTAATCAATGGTTTTGAAGATGCAAATACTACATTACATTTCCATGGTTTATTCCAACCAGGTTCAAATCAAATGGATGGTCCAGAAATGGTTACTCAATGTCCTATTCCACCAGGTGAAACATTTTTATACAATTTTACCGTTGATCAACAAGTTGGTGCTTATTGGTATCATTCACATACTTCAGGTCAATATGGTGATGGTATGAGAGGTGCTTTTATTATTGATGATGATGATTTCCCATATGATTATGATGAAGAAGTTGTTTTAACTTTAGCTGAACATTATCATACTTATTCAGATGAATTAAAACCAGCATTTTTAAGTAGATTTAATCCAACTGGTGCAGAACCAATTCCAGATGCTTTACTATTTAATGAAACTTATAATGCTACTTGGAAAGTTGAACCAAATAAAACTTATTTATTAAGAATTATTAATATTGGTAGATTTGTTTCACAATATGTTTGGATGGAAGATCATGACTTTACAATTGTTGAAGTTGATGGTGTTTATGTTGAAAAAAATACAACTGATTTATTATATGTTACTGTTGCTCAAAGATATACTGTTTTGGTTACTACCAAGAATTCAACTGATAAAAATTATGCATTCATGAATAGAGTTGATACTGATATGTTGGATACTCCAGGTAATTTAAGAGAAAAT
This sequence comes from Insectozyma morakotiae, assembly GCA_030564645.1. Lineage (NCBI taxonomy): Eukaryota > Fungi > Ascomycota > Pichiomycetes > Serinales > Debaryomycetaceae > Insectozyma > Insectozyma morakotiae. The sequence continues at coordinate 241,143 of JAKTYD010000015.1, forward strand.
AGTACTAATACCATTGAATATGATTCAAGTAATGATCCAGTTAAAGAAGTTTATTTAGAAGGTGATAAACAAGATGATTATTTTGATGATTTCTATTTAAAACCTTTAAATAAAGAAAAATTATTCGATGATCCAGATTATACAATCACAGTTGATGTTCAAATGGATAATTTAGGTAACGGTATCAATTATGCTTTCTTTAATAACATTACTTATACATATCCAAAAGTTCCAACTTTATTAAGTGTTTTATCAAGTGGTGATGATGCTACTAATGAATTGGTTTATGGTACAAATACTAATACATTTGTTTTACAAAAAGATGATGTTGTTGATATTGTTTTAAATAACTTAGATACTGGTAAACATCCATTCCATTTACATGGTCATGTATTCCAATTAGTTGAAAGACATGAAGCTATTGAAGATGGTGAAGGTGATCCAGTTGCTTTCAATGCTAGTGACCATGCTGAATGGCCAGAATATCCAATGAGTAGAGATACTGTTTATGTTAGACCACAATCATATATTGTTTTAAGATTTAAAGCTAATAATCCAGGTGTTTGGTTTTTCCATTGTCATATTGAATGGCATTTAGATCAAGGTTTAGCTATTCAATTAATTGAAGATCCAATGGGTATTCAAAATAATGAAACTCAACAAATTACTGATAATCATAAACAAATTTGTGAAAAAGCTGGTGTTGCATGGCAAGGTAATGCTGCTGCAAATACAAAAGATTACTTGGATTTAACTAATGAACATGTTCAATATAAAAGATTACCAACTGGTTTTACTGCCAGAGGTATTGTTGCTTTGGTTTTCTCATGTATTGCCGGTGTCTTAGGTATGGCTGCTATTGCATTCTATGGTATGAATGATATTGATAATGTTGAGGAAAGAGTTGCAAGAGATTTAGATGTTGATTTGGATGATGATGAAGACTTATCTGTTGAACAAGTCAGTGGTTCATCAATTGGAAACTCATCAACTAAACATTGATTTATTCAAATATGATTTATGAAGAAATGTGTGTGTTAAAAAAGATTGAAACCTAGAGGAATCTTTTTTTTGAATCATCATATAAGAATTATCAAACAAATTTCAGTTCATTCTTAATAGAGTTGCTTATCACAACAATTTTCAATTATTTTAATGTTTGCTTTCACGATTTTTTTATTACTATTTGGTACTTTAATGACTTGACTTAATGACTTAATTTATTTTTTTATAGAAATTCCCTTAAAAACCCCTAATATATAACTACCCGTTTAGAAAAGAATTAAGAAACTACTTGACCTATCAAGATTACGTTTTAGAAAAATGTTGATCCGTTATCAACAAAGTCGTGCATGACACATTATCAACACTTTTATTGAAACCCAAACTATCCTTGATTAAATATAAGTGAATAATTTTTGTCGTTAGAAATACTGACAGTAGCTTTTTGGAATGTCCAGACACAATTTATTTAATGGGTATGATCCCATCGATGAAAATTGGCTTAGATGGAACATATATTCAGTAATTGTATGAATATTAATTGATTAATCTGATAATTTATTAAGCCATCTTTTTAGAACATGACAGACAATTCGAATGAAAAATTAGTACTTAATTTATTCACAAAAGGTAAAACGAGAAGGATACGTTATGAGAATTACAGATAAGTGGCTTTAAATTAATATAAATTAAATCCCATCAGTTGGTTGGTTAAATTGTTTGACATTTAAATTTTTTTTTTTTTTTTTAATTTTTGTTATCAGATAATAATTTTATATACAGAAAATTCTAAAACCATTCATGCTAACCTTTTTATTTAAACTTCATTAATTTCCCAATTCTATTTGAAAATTTTATTCTAGTTGTATCTCATTCTTCTTTTAAGAATCATTTCATTTCATTAGTTTCGTGAAGGAATCTAAAAATATTTTCCCCTGACAAGAAATTTATTTTGACACATTTAAAATTCTTGGCATTGTTATCAATTCAACTCACAAAAATATCACAAGAACAACTGATTGAAATTTATAGAAGTTGAAGGTTTGAGTATGAATTTTCTATATTTATTCATCAGTTCATTTTTATTATCATTTATAAATGCTGAAACTCATACTTGGTATTATACTACAGGGTGGGTTGAAGCTAATCCTGATGGTGTCTACCCAAGACAAATGATTGGTTGGAATAATACTTGGCCATTACCTTTATTAAGAGTTAAGAAAGGTGATAGAGTTAATTTATATTTAACTAATGGATTTGATGATTTGAATACTACATTACATTTCCATGGTTTATTTCAACCAGGTTCAAATCAAATGGATGGTCCAGAAATGGTTACCCAATGTCCTATTCCACCAGGTGAAACATTCTTATACAACTTTACCGTTGATCAACAAGTTGGTGCTTATTGGTATCATTCACATACCTCAGGCCAATATGGTGATGGTATGAGAGGTGCTTTCATTATTGATGATGATGATAATCCATATGCTGATGAATATGATGAAGAAATTGTTTTAACATTGAGTGATCATTATCATAAGAAATCTAAAGATTTAATGCCAGATTTTCTAAATAGATATAATCCAACAGGTGCTGAGCCAGAACCAGATAATCTTTTATTCAATGAAACAATGAATGCTACTTGGAAAATTGAACCAAATAAAACTTATTTATTAAGAATTATTAATGTCGGTAGATTTGTATCACAATACATTTGGTTTGAAGATCATAATATGACTGTTGTTGAAGTGGATGGTGTTTATACAGAGAAGAATACTACTGATATGTTATATGTTACAATCGCTCAAAGGTATACAGTATTATTAACAACAAAAGATTCAACTGATAAAAATTATGCAATTCAAACAGTTGTTGATACTTCAATGTTGGATATACCAAAATGGTTAAATACAACAAATACATTGATGTATGATGAAGATTTAGGTAAAGCAAAACAACAAACTAAAGAACATTTAGATGAATTTTTGGATGATTTTTATTTGGTACCTTATAATAAAGTAAAATTATTTGATGAACCAGATTATACAATCACAGTTGATGTTCAAATGGATAATTTGGCTAATGGTATTAATTATGCTTTCTTTAATAATATTAGTTATACAACACCAAAAGTCCCACCTTTATTAACTGTTTTATCAAGTGGTGATCAAGCTACCAATGAATTGATTTATGGTACAAATACAAATGCATTTGTTTTACAGGGTGGTGAAACTGTTGATATTGTTTTGAATAATTATGATACAGGTACTCATCCATTCCATTTACATGGTCATGTATTCCAACTAATTGAAAGATATAAATCTATTGATGAAGGTGATCCTGTACAATTTAATATTAGTGATCATACTGAATATCCTGAATATCCAATGATTAGAGATACTGTTTATGTAAGACCACAATCATATTTTGTAATTAGATATCAAGCTACTAATCCTGGTGTTTGGTTTTTCCATTGTCATATTGAATGGCATTTAGATCAAGGTTTAGCGATTGTTTTAATTGAAGATCCATTAGGTATTCAAAATAATGAAACTCAACAATTGACTGAAAATCATAAACAAATTTGTGAAAAAGTTGGTGTACCTTGGAAAGGTAATGCTGCAGGTAACTCGACTGATTTCTTGAATTTATATGGTCAAAATATTCAAGAAAAGAGATTACCAACTGGATTTACTGCTAGAGGTATTGTTGCTTTAGTCTTTTCTTGTGTTTCTGCAATTTTAGGTTTAGCTACAATTGCTTATTATGGTATGAATGATATTGCAAATGTTGAAGAAAGAGTTGCAAAAGACTTATTTGTCGATTTGAATGAAGATGATGAAGATGAAGAAGTGGAACAAGTACAAGTTGAAGGTAGTAGTTCATCAAGTACTTCATCAACAAGAAAACATTAATTTTTGAATTGTTTATTATAAATTTCAAAGTCATGAAGAAAGTGTGTGTGTTGAAAGATATTGAAGAGTTTGATCATATCTTTCATTGAAGTAACTTTGAGATTTATAATGACAGTTTATTCTCCCCCCATCCTGCATTAATAATTGTTTGTATTTAGTTTGACTTTAATATATTAAATTCCGGTGTAACTCTCGATTAAAAAAAATTAACCTCATGATTGAAGCTTTATATATATCAGATACAACAAACACATTAATCTATGAGTATTCAACTACATTAACAACACCGAAATTTAAATCATTATTACCTAAAATCATTCAATCTCAAGATTCAATTTCAAAAATTGATTTAAATTCTCAATATTATTTATCTGTACATAATTTTCCAAATTTTAATTTAAATTTTTATCTTCTATGTTCAAATATCAATGATAATCCTTTGACTCCATATGTGTTTATTGAAAGATTAATTGAGACTCTACAAGATTATTTTGGTGAATCTTTAAATGTGAATAAAATTGAATTAAATAATGATATTTTAACTTTATTAATGTATCAAATATTAGATGATGATATACCTTATCAAACTGATTTCAATAAATTAAAAGAATTAGTCAACAATAAGAGTTTGTTAAATAAGATTTTGAGTGGAGTCACTCCAACTAATCAAAAAACAAAAATAGACAATTTCAAACAAGAAAATTTTGGAAGTGATATACCATGGAGAAGATTAAATGTTAAGCATACAAATAATGAGATGTATGTTGATGTGACTGAGTCTGTAAATGTCATTTTGAAACCAGTGGTGAAAAAAGGAACCTCAAATGGGTTTGATTCTGCTTTTTATTCAAGTTTAAAGAGAAATAGCAATAAGAAAAGTGAAAATCATTTAATAAGTGGGTATATAAATGGTGAAATCTCGTTCCTTTCAAGACTATCAGGTATTCCAACTTTGCAAATGATTTTAACCAATGGGAATAACTTAGTTTTACCTAATTTTCATAAATGTATAGATTTACAAATATGGAATTCATCAAAATCAAACCTCACATTTATACCACCAGATGGGAAATCAACATTGATGAAATATCAAATTGATTTGAATCAACTGTTTCTAAAAAATACGATTGACGTTGAATTTACATTCAATGAAGATGATTTGGAATTTGAGATTAAAATTGTAAATGTTTCTCAATTGGGAAAAATAGACTATATAAATATTGAAATTGTAACTAAATCACCCGATTCAAGTATCAAAGTAAATCGATTAACTCAAGGTGATTTCATAAATCAAAAGGAATGGAGTCTTAAGAATATAAAAACTGGTATAATACCAAGTTTCCACGGTTCAGTAATCACAAACAAAGAAGAAAAATCCTTACCATTACATCTCAACATCAACTATTCACATAAAGGTTTTGTTCCAAGTGGATTAAAAATTGATAGTTTAAAAATTATAAATTCAAAAGGTTTAAGTGAAAATGTTAAACCTTATAAAGGTGTGAAATATATTACTAAATCAAATAATTATATTATAAGGTCTTAATCAATTCTTATATTTCCTATGAAGTTAATATAAATTCAAATTATTGAGTCTTTTTCTTACTTTTTTGCTTTTGTTGATTCTTGATTAAAACTTTACTAATGAAAATACCAACGAATAAACCACTAATCAATAATAAAACCAAAGGTAATTTTATAGCATAATCTCTTGGTAAAAAAAATTGTTGTATATATGATGATTCATTAATGAATGGTAAGATAAAAACCCAAATTGAATAATATAAGAATACAAATGATGCAATGAAAATCATCCCAGCTCCAATCAATTTATCTAATGCCTATATATGTTAATACTCATCTTGTTTATTCATTTTTCACATACCATTATTACGTGTTTATATGTTTTTTCTTGAAAAATTAACCGGAATTCACTACTTATGTTTTCTAAATTTAAAGCGAAGAAAGCTCCATTATCATTAAATTCAGTTTCTAATGCTATCAAATCTCATGGTAATAAAAGTTTATCTCCTGAAGAAAATATAAATCCTAAATATATCGAATTGAAATTGATAAATCAATTGGGTATACCGAAAAATTCAATTGTTGCAGTTGCGTATGATCCAGTACAATCTTTATTGGCTATTTCAACAAAGAATAATGATGTTAGAGTTTACGGTCAATTAAATGTTGAAGTTGTTTTTGAATTCAATTTGAAGCATCCAATTACATATTTGAAAATTATAAAAGGGATTTATTTAGCTTGTGCATCACCAGGAAGTGGATTGACTATATTATCCTTACATTCGAAGAAAATTCTAAGTACTTTTTCATTTCCTGGAACTGTTACCTCAGCAGAATCTGATCCTTCATTGGATTTTTTAATCTTTGGTTTGGCTAATGGTTCAATTATATTTTATGATATTGATCGAGGTAATTTGACACCATTTAGAATTGATAATTTACAAAAGAAAATCATGCCAAAAGAAAAATTATCACCTGTTGTATCAATTGAATGGCATCCAAGAGATATTGGGACTTTATTAATTGGATATAATCAACTGGCAATTGTTTATTCATTAGTTACAAATGAAATCAAATCGGTATTAGTTTACCAATTATCAAAGAATCATCGAGCTTTTAATTACTCCCAATTTATAATCAATGGTGGTAAAAAGAAAATATTTGGTAAATCAAAAGATTTAGTGGTTGATCTAAAAGAAGCTCATTATCATCCAAATGGTTTACATGCAGTTACAATTCATGTGGATAATTCAATTGTATTTTGGGATATTGCAAGTGGGAATATTCTCGAAGCTAGAATGTTGAATGAAACTGGAATACATAAAGAAGGAGTACCGTTGGAAGTTCCTGAAGTTTTTCCAAATCCAATTGAAACTGTAAAATGGATTTGTGGAGATGATCCAGAAAATACAAAATTATTAATAAGTGGTGGTGATTCCATTACAAATAGTTTAACTGTTTTAGATTTCGGTTATACCTTGAAATATTCAATAAGTTCATTTGATAAACAAGGTGAATTTTATTCAAATCCTCAACAAGGTCAATATAAAATTTATATAAACTTTTATATGAACAATACTAATGAAATTGAAAGAATTGAAAAAATTGTTCCAATTACTGAAAATGGTTCACCATATTTTCATAATGGTCATGATCCATCCTATCTCCTTTTAATTTCAAATCTTGGTCAAATTTATATAACGTCATTCAATGAAAAACAATCAACTACTGATATTGGTTCAACAATCTTACCAACTTCATTATCATTTATACACCCACCATTATCAGTATTGGAAGTTCAACAAGTATTTAGAATGGATTGGTATAGTATCATGTCACATCGTGTAAGTCAAGGTGTCACATCAAGAACTAAAACTTTATTATATGGAGGTGCACCAATTTCAATTCAAAATTATAAAAGTATAGGACATAATGATTCTACAAGAAATATTTTAATCACTGGTCATGAAAATGGGTTGGTTCGATTCTCAGATATAACAAAAGGTGAACAGCTGGATATAGAAAGTGTTGTACAAATAAGTTTAAAAGAATCTTTATTTGATTATGGGGATCCAAGAAATTTAAACATTTCATTTGTAAGTTGTTCATTTGAAAATAGAGAATTATTAGTTGGATTAGGAACTAATGAAGTTGTAATTTGTAAATTTGGGAAAAATAATACAACAAAGGATAGTACTAAGGATTATTCAAATTGTCCAATTCAACATGAAAATGGTGATGCAAAATTATTAGATATCTCAAGTAAGATTTCAGGTTCAATCACTGCATCATCAGCTTTCCTACCTGTTAATTTATTACAAACAAATGATCAAATTACAATGGTTAAAATTTCAAATTGTGGGTTTGGTGCAATTGGATATAAATCGGGTAAATTAATCATACTAGATATATCTCGTGGTCCTGCAATTATATACAATGGAAATATTCAACAGAATCTAGTATCAATCCAAGGTAATTGTTATATCACTTCAATGGAATTCACTATAATGGAATATGGATTCGATGGTTATTCATCAATTTTATTATTAGTTGGAACTAATCATGGAGGAAACTTCTTGATTTATAAAATACAACCAATGGGCAATGGTGGATTTGAGGTTCTATTTGTTGAGAAAACTATAAATTTGAATCATAGATCAAATGATGAAAATCCAGAATTGAATAAAATCTCACAAATAATCCCAATTAATGCTTTAGATGGTTCATTAGCCATTGCAAATATGACAAATTTCAATAAATTAAGTCATGGAATCAAAATTCCTGGATTTATTTTAATTTGTTCAGATAGAGATATAAGAATATTGAAAACACAAAAGACAAAATTATCACATAAAGTTGTTGATGATGTTTGTTTGAAATGTTCAATTGTGAATTATCATGATAAAGGGATCTTACTAGCAATTCTTACAAAAACTGGATTTATAAAATTTTGTTCAATTCCAACCTTATCTGATTTATTTAATGTTAAAATTTCAAAAGATCTATATCAAAAACTACAATATTCATTTGAATCAAGTTCGATAATTTCTCAAAGCGATTTCCTTTCAAATGGGGAAATTTTCATTAGAAATTCAAAAACTGAATCGATGTACTTATCAATATTTGAACAACATAAGAAATTTAAAAATGATTCTGATTCAACTACTGATGCTTTATTTAATGAAAATGCAATTATACCACCAAGACCAAGTGCCTCTGCATTAAGTTGGGCAAAAGGTGATATAAACTATGTAAGTTTATCTGATCTAATCTTATTAATAGCTGGTCCAAATAGAAAACCTCCAAAACATGAGAAAGAATCTCAATTGGCCTATAATATAAGTCCAGAAGCTAATCCCCAAGCAAATTATGGAAGAAAACCAACAAATACAACAACTAAAGCTTCACCTTATGAACAACCAGTTAGAAAAGCAACCACACAAAGTTCATTTGGCTCAAGGGGATTTTTAAATAATTTGACAAGTTCATTACAAGGTGTTGAAGAATCAATGCATGAAGGGTTGAATACCATTGGTCAAACTGTGAGTGATTCTTATGAAAGTCAAAAGAAGGATTTATACAACTCAGCTATAAAAAGTAAATTTGGATTTTGAGTATGTGTTAGATGTGTGTAGATTTTAAGGGGCTAAGTAGAAAAAAGTATAAATAGACGACAATTTTCTCTCCATTTTTTTCTCAAATTGATTGTAAAACAAAGCTTGGCCGAAAATATGCGTGTTGAATCCCCGTTAAATTAGACCTAGATTTTGTCATGAATTACATAGATTTAATCCATAGCCTAAGATTATCAAATTGTTTTTATCTTTTTCCATTTCAACTTCACCACTCGATTCAATATTATAATTGTGACAGAATGATTTTTACCTAGCGAGAGAGTCAAATCAAGTAGCAGGATATACAAATATAGAAAATCATTGTATAAAATCAGGTGAAGTATACATTATTTAGCTCAAGTTTTCAATGATAATACATGAGATTGATTATGTAATTACTTGATCAAGTACGCTAGTGTTCAATTTCGTTCCGTGTATTATCATGATTAATTGAAGTTAAAGATTATGATATTTGGGGTTGTTGAATTAATGGATTGGTTAATTGAATAAATAGATCGATCAAATAATTAAATTGATTGATTAATTGATTATTGTTCCATTTCTGCTAAGCAATGAAGCATTAATGAACAATTTTGATCCTTAAGGATTATAATTTTTGGACCCAGCTTATTATTCGATTATTTTATAATTGATTTTGAGCATATATAGAATTATATAGGAAATTTGATATTTTGAACTTTGATATTTAAAATTCTGTAACCGTTGCTATCAGTATCATATGTGTTAGAAATTTGGTTAAATCAAATCAAGAGTCACATTTTAATCAAACATATATTCATTTACTCATATTGCTCATAAAGATATTTTAATGCAGCTAATGCAGCTTTTCTTTTTGAAATTTTTGAATTCTTGTGTTCACCAATTCCAATTGGAACTGAATTATTATTTGGATCAATATAAGAATAACAACCACAATTGATTCGTTTAGTTGATGTTGATGATTCTTTAATGGATTCTTTGTACTCCAACTCTAAATCGATTCTATCAAATGCTTCTTTTAAATCACGACTGACTAGTTTAAATGATTTATTTAACTCAAATTCAGCATCAACAGTAAAACTACCATCTGGATTCCAAATGAATTGACAGCTATTCAATGCTTTTAAATATTCTTCAATTTCAAAAACCAATAATTTAGCAGGTAAACGAACTTTTGTGTTGAACTTATTTATAAATGTTGTATCACGAAGATTTTTGAAAGGGGAATGTGAAGATCTAACTGTAGTTGGACTTGGAGTTGATGAATCATAATTTGATGATTTTGAGTGACCAAAAGTACCAAAATCTTCCTCTTCTTTTTCTTCATGTTCACTAGATTCATTATCCTCGTGCTTGTCAATTGTAATTGAAACGTGAGCTTGATCAATTTTTGATAATTCTAAATTTGTTAAATTGAAAGATTCACATACCCCATTTTTGACGATTTCAAACTTGATTGAGCTAAAGCCATTTGAAGGAATGGGGATTTTAATTGAATTGTCAGTTCCATTAGAACCATTTTCATCTCTTGTATATGGATGGAATTTCTTAGTAGTTGAGCTTAATAACTTTGGCATTATTGATAAATAATTAAATTAAATTAACCAAAATTGAAAATTAATTAATTTTGAGATTTTGTGATACATTTTGATTAATTTAATTTTTTTTTTTTTTTGTTTTGATTTCAATTAATTACATTTTGGTTTTATTATGAATGATAAAGAAAACATCATATCAACACCACCATCATCATCGAGGACTCATTTAAAAGAGATTTCACCAAATAAAACAATTACCAAGAATCAAAAGGTTAGTTATGAAAATATAGAAGATTATTTCAATCATTTATATTCAAATCAAGAAGATTTACAAAATCAATTATATAATATTGAATTAAATACAAAACAATCTTCTGTAGATTTGGAACATTTATTCAACAGATCAAAGAGCAACAATGAAAGTTTGAATAAATTGTTCGAGAACCTTAAACAATATGGAAATGAAATTGTCAATGATGGGATAGATAAATTAATTGAAAAACTCAAATTAGGAAAAGATTTTAAAGAGATAAAAGATGAACTAGATTTCATAAAAGAAGCCTTAAACAGAAATGAGGTCAATGAAGAAGAAACAACAAAATTGTTGGGAAAGATAATCATTGGCATTGAAGAGCTCAAAATTGATAATGAAAATTTGAATAAACTAATACTAAAAAATCAAAAATTTCAGGAATTAGATAAAAAGTATGACCAATTAATGATAAAATATGAAGAAAAATATAAAGATTATCAAATTTTACATGAGAAATATCAAGAATTAATCAAACAAGTTGAAAATATAAATATTTCACAACCAATTTCAAAAATGGAAAAACTTCGAAAATTTCATCATGAAAATTTAAAAGATTTAGAATCAAATGATACTTTCATTGAATCGAGGAAAAGAATAGCAAGTACACCAATACAGATTAACAAGGAATTTACAAATAATTCGGATAACGAATTTTGATAGAGACTACTGATGATCAGTCTAAACACAAGTTAATTTGGTTCTATATACTCTTTATCATCCATATAAGGTTGTAAAACTTTTGGGATTCTAATTCTATTGTTTTCTTTATCATAATTTTGTTCTATAATTGCAATTATAACTCTAGGTATAGCCATTGCAGTACCATTTAATGTTGCAACATGACCAATTGTTTTCTTTTTACTTCTTATCTCATCATTGTTTAAATTATATCTAATACCTAATCTTCTAGATTGATAATCACCACAATTTGAACAACTGGTTAATTCACCCCATGCTTGCTTACCTGGCATCCAAGCTTCGATATCATATTTCTTCATTGCTGGAGAGCCCAAATCTGAGCTTGGCATGTTTAAAACTTTGGCTTTGATACCTAAATCTGATATCATATTAATTTGAAAGTTTAATAAATCATTTAACTCATCCTTAGAATTGATCATCTTTGTGAAATGAAATAATTCAATTTTGGTAAATTCATGTACTCTATATAATCCCTTTGTTTCTTTCCCACTTGAACCAGCTTCTGCTCTATAACATCTTGAAATACCAACATATTTCAATGGAAACTCTTGACCACTTTTAAAAATTTTTGATGAATGATAACCACCTAAAGAAATTTCAGAAGTACCAGTTAAACATTTTTCATTTTCATCTTGAATTTGATATATTTGTTTTTCATTATTTTGATCATTTGGTTTGAATCCACAACCATTTATAATTTCAGATTTAACTATTGTAGGTGGTATCATTAATTTATATCCCAATTGTCTTGCTTTTTTCAAACTATATTGAATAAGAGCCTGTTCTAATAATGCTCCATCACCTATAAGATAATACCATGACGAACCAGATATTCTTGATGCGATATTAAAATCAACAATATTAAATGATTCCATGATTGATTTATGATCATAAGTGGTTGGAGGTAGGTTTTCAATTGCATTTGTTTCTGATTCACAATTTATAAAATTAACAATTTCTGGTTCATCATTGATTGGAACTGATGCATCAATTAAATTAGGTAATGATTCAGCTTTTAAATATATTTCATTTTCTAAATCTTTCAATTGTTTTTCCAAAGGTTTTAATTCTAATTTTAATGATTTTAATTGATTTTTATCATAATTTCCACTTCTAACTATATTTTCTCGTTGAGATTTTATTTGATTTATCTTTGTTACTATATTAGCTTGAATTGAACGATTATCAATTATAAATTTTAGGTTTGTAATTAAATCTTTTGATAGTTTTCGCTGAATAATCGATGATTCATATTTTTGTGAATTATGTATTATATGATTTATATCTATTTGAGGTCTTAATAAGATTGAACTATTTTGACTAATAAATCGTTTCAGTATTCGAATCATTGAAGAGAGACTGAAAAAAAATAATTTGATAAAAGAATCTAAAAGTGAAAATACATTAAAATAATGTATCAATAGTATTTAATGTACGAACGAAATTGTTAGCCTTTCATCAGATAATTTGACTCGATCTAGAATTATCAAATTTATAAAAATTCAATAGACTTATCAAAAATATAATCCAATTGAGCTTCGTACGTTTGATTTGATCAATTTGTGAAACAAAATCAGCATAATTTTTGAGTCTGGACTCTTGTATGTTAGTGTATATAGACACCATCATGGATCATTTTATTTTCAATTTTCAAATTATTACTTGATTTAGATTGCTAAGGACCTTTTGTCATGGCTTTAATAGGAAATTAAGTGAATCGTGAAACACAATCACCTTAAAATTCAACATGAAACAAATTAGTTGAATGCATCAATTAGGTAAATTAAACACAAAACTTCAATTGCAAATAAAGCCGGTCCATTTAAATATTGTTAAAAATCTCATTAAAATTTATTCAATTTTATTCATTTGAGTTCAAAAATTAGTAATGAGTGAAAGTCCAGAAGAAATATCACAAGAAACAAAATTTATTGCACTTTTTGAATGTGTAGCCCGTTATATGACAGCTTATGGTTTATATCAAGTAGTTGAAAAATTAAGTGAAAAAGAACTTATTGAGGCATTAAACTACCTTGCTGGTTTAGTTTTAATTTTCAAGAATCACGGATTAGAATTATTAAAACAAACTAGACCTGAATCAGCTCTTCAAATCCCATCTAAGGAGTAGCTAGTAACTACAATATTAAAACTTCATCAAGAAATAAATTATAAAGCGATTCTAAACTTGAGCAAAAAATGCATCTATTCAAAAGGAATTAAAAAATGCGTCAATAAATCATAGTATAGGTTTTAGGAATTGTATGAATTTAATAACAACTTAAATTTACTCTTTGATTGTTCTCTGATTTGGTGATACATTCTTGTTATCAATATCTAGGCTATGCCTTCAATATTCTTCAATAGTTGCAGATATTAAGGTTTCGATTTTGAAACCAGAGATCTTATATAATTTCTAACATGTTCGAAACTGTACGGAGAAGTATGGCTATCGTGTAATTTAACTCTTCTTTAAGACTTGTAGAACGCAAATTAATCTAAGATCGCTCGATTCAAAACAGTTTTAATATTTTCTCTAAATTTTGACAAATTTTGCTGAAATTCATAATTTCGACAACACCAACATTTCTCTTACATATGACAAAGAAATAAAGATGTAACCCATTCATTAATTCATTAACTTTATACAATATATATCTATGCAAACATAAATCTCAACCCCTTTTTCCAAAATGGCATTCTTTTCCATTTTTCCTTTTCCTCTTCTTTTTCCAAATTTAAAATCTCTTCATCAAATATTGTACGATCTTTATTTATATCAATTTCCTTTAATGGAATATATAATCTCCAATTTCTTGTCCAAAGTTTATGAGCAACATAAAATACAATCAATACAATTGCAGCAAGATAGTTTTGAAAAAAATTTTGTGCATCCGGTTTTGAAGCTCCAACTGGATATAAAGCAATATAAAATTGTGCAATTAATACTAATGCAAACCAAACTACAGCATAATATGACCCGATAACACCAGTGGAAGCTTTATAACCCAAAGAATCTGTTGAGATTCCGTTAAATTTCAAAGCTTGTCTAAATCTGATATGTGATAAACAAATTCCACTCCATGTAAAGATTTGAGATAAACCTGAAATAGCCAATAACCAGTTGAAAACAGTTTCTTGTTTCTTGTATGCAGCAATATATGAAAATAATCCAATAATCGAACAAACCAATAATGCTCTACTTGGTCTACCTGAACGATCAATGTAATTAAACCATCTTGGAGCAAATCCTTGCTCACTTAATGATTGTAAAGTTCTCAGTGATGAATATAACGCCGATGATGCAACTGAAGTAACTGACAACAAAATTGTAGCGTTTATGATGGATGGAACAGCTTTGACACCATGTAAAGCAGCAGCCAACACAAATGGCGAGGCGTGTGAGCCTCCACCTGCAGATCCCATTAATCTGTCGCTCGTGTACGGAACCAATAATCCAACCATCGTTAAAGATCCCAAAAACAAAATTAAAATTCTCCAAATCACCAATTTACAAGCAGTAGGAATAGCACGTCTTGGATTAGGTTGCTCCGAGGCACTTAAGGAAATAAATTCCAGTTGTCCAAAAGCAAAGGCACCTACCACGAGACAACTTATTAGCCCTTTGAAGTTGGTATAGTATCCTGGATCGTGCCAGTAGCGACCTCCAATAAATTCTTTGTTTGGACCTCCACCAACATTGACAACAATTGACATTATAATAAAACCAACAATCATCATTATTTTACAACATCCTATAACGAATTCACCTTCTCCATATCCTTTTGCACCAATAAAATTAATCAGTAAAATAACAACATAAAAAATTGTAACCCAAACATCAGCATTGATTGAATCATTCCAGTATCCTATAGTCATAGCAGCAGTGACTAATTCAATTGAAATAACAGATAACCATTGAATACAATAGTTCCAAGTGATTGCAAACGCTAAACTTTCATCAATAAATCTTCTTGGATAATTATTATAACCACCAGACAAATTTGAATAATTAACCGCCATCTCGCCCGCGGCTTGTAATGTTGGAAATAAGAAAGAACCAACAATTGCATAACCAATAATCAAAAATAATGGACCAGATTTATGTAAAACAGAACCAGTACCAACTAATAAACCAGTACCAATCCCAGTTACTAATGCCATTACAATTAAATGTCTTTTCGATATACCTTTTGCCAATTGTTTACCATATTCTTCATCTTTTGGATCAACTTCTTTTCTACGGAATGAATCAACTAGATTATTCCATTTTGATTTTATTTTTGAGTTTGATCCACTATGTACTGATGATGATGAAGTAATGTATGGTGAATCAGTGTCATCAAAGGATTGAAAATCTTCGGGTTTTGATTCAGTGACAGGTTGTTTCTCACTCTTTTGAAACATAACAAATAAATTAGTTGTTAATGAAGAATAAGAATTTAATAACTTTGTTAAAAAGAATAGTTAAGGAAATAATTAATAATATATAAGATGAAATGATTTTAAATTTTAAACAATAGTTTTGGGGAAGCAAAAGCGGAAACTATAAATGAAGATAAGAAATAGTCGACGCGTGATGACTAATCTAAATCAAAAGAGTAACTGATTATATAAATACAAGGTGTAAATATGGTTTAATTATGTACAAGCATCATCTGAAGCAAATTTAAACATTGAAAAAAAATTTAATCAATTGCTGCAATTTAATTTGTAATTGATAAAGTGAATCATAAGATAGACACAAAGAATTTTTTAACAATAGATCAATATGTATACTGTAGATGAATTACGTTGTGAGTGTACAAGGCATTTTGATCATAAAAAGTTTTCATTTGTTTGGGAAACCATAAGGTGTTTCAATTTGTGTAATGAAGAATTTTTCTTTTGTTTGAAACAATCGCCTAGTTTGGAATTTTGTGATGACACTGATGAGATGAGGTACAGATTTACTGAATTTTTACTACCTATCTATGTCAGACTTACACTCTTATTTTTCTAACCTATTTCTATCGATTCTTAGTCCCTAGCTTGCAAATCAGAGGCTTCGTAATTGAAATCATCATAGTCTAGAGAATTTCTTTTTATGCATATCTGCTTAATATCAAGAATTTCAAGGCATTTTTGACATATTTTGTTTGTGCAATTTTCTTGTAAATGCCTTTTCAAAGTTAATCTTGGCGGTAACGGTTTTTCTACAACCGGTGATTATTCGTATATACATCTATAAATTACTATTTTGTCCTATAATCTCCATAGCTCTTGAATCACCTTTTTCTAATTGTTTATTATCTAAACAATCAGCTAAACATTCCCAAGGATCTTTTGTACCACCCCATTTTAGAATTGTATCTTTATATTTTAATCCATTTGTTTTATTCCAAGGATTTTCTTCGAATAAATAATTATAAATCTTTTCAGCAATTGCTCTATCTAATAAATATGAATAATAAACCGCTCCATAACTAAATAAATGAGGAAATTTCCCATGCCATGTTGACCATTTATCAGCAAATATTTTTAAATTTGACTCAACTTGATGATATATTTTCGTTGAATCAATTGATTGACCTTGAGAAATTGATTTAATTATATTTTCATTATGTAAAAATTGATCTAAAATTGCCATTTTTGATTGCATAAAAGTTTCACAAGCTTCTAATGAATGACGATTTTTATTATAATTATCAATTAAATCAAATGAGATTTTTTCATTAGTTTGATAATGTATACCAATTTCTTTTAATATTCTTGAATCTTTACTAAAACTTTCCATTAAAACTGATGGTAATTCAACAAAATCAGTTGAACATCTTGTACCTGATAGATTATGTAATTCAGTTCTTCCAATCATTGAATGCATAGCATGACCCATTTCATGAAATATAGTATCTACTTGATCTAAGGATAATAAAGTAGGTTTATCAAATCTAATCAATGATTGATTCTTATCGAAATTACAAATTAATGAGATTATAGGTAATTGATAATCTGAGTCTAATTGTACAACTTTTTCCATTGATTCTTTGGATTCACCAATTAATGTGTTTAATCTTCTTGAACAAATTATTGTAAAATGTGACGGTAATACTTTTGGAGACCAAAAATCTAAATAAAGAAAACCTAGAATTTCATTTTTGGTGTTATCCATGACTTTAATTTTTCTAACTCCTGAATCCCATGTTTCACCTGTTTGTGTAGGTACCGGAACTAATGAAACATTGTATAATGTATTAAAAAATCTATCAAGTCCTTGTATTACAGTACCAATTGAGAAATATTCAGAAATGATCTCGTCATCATCAGATGGTGATTTATTTTCTTGTAATTTACCTAAAAGGTAATCTCTATCCCAAGGTTTCAATTCTTCAATAATCTCATCATTAGAAAGGGATTCATTAGTTTTGAACTTGATTAATTTTTGCATTTCTTTTATAGCACTTTTATTTCGTAATGAATTTTGAAGATTATTTAAAAAAGTTAATACATTTTCAGGATTTTTAGCCATTTTATGTTCTAATTGATAATGACTGAATGATTTATAACCCAACATATTTGATAATATACCTCGATAGGTTACAAATTTGTTTAAGTAGTCTATTTGTTCATCTGGAGAATTATGAAGTGCTATCCATATTTTCTTACGTAGTGACTCATTTGAACAATTTAATAATATTGAATATGGAATATTTGATACTATAGGTATGATTTTTTTATTAAATTTTTGATATGAATTAATTTCTTTTTTAAGTGGTTCGGGTATACTTTCATATTCTTCGTTTGTTATTTCACATTGATAATCTTTTAATTGATTTATATCGTTATTGAAGTAGGATCCTAATAATGAGATCTCTTGAGTTATATTTACAAAATTATTTCTTGTTTCTGGATCCATATGAATTCCTGACCTTTCAAAATCTTGTTTTAGGTACTCACCAACTTTGATTTCTTCATTTGATAAATGAGTTAGGATCTTTGAATCTTGTAGTATATTTTTCAAATTTTTATATAATTCAACATTTGTATTTAGTTGGTTCATGTATTCAAACATAATCTCATGAGTCTTTTGAGCCAGATTAATCCATTTATTTGAAGGATGAACAAACCTTATAAATTCAGCAACATCTATAACTCTACATAGTATATCTGATAATTGATCCAATTTTTTAATATAATTTATTTCACCTTGTTTCAGTTCGACACTTTGTAACATTTCTTCAACTAGGTTCTTAGCTTGTTGTAAAGAAGTCTTTGAAAATTCTATCAATCCATTTGGTGATGTTAAATATTCATTTTTGAATAATCCTGTTCGATTATGATATTTGGTCGATGATTTATTGAAATTATTAAAATATTTCTGATCATCAAAGGTTCTTCTTAAATCCTGAGTTGAGGTTGTGATACTTCGTGATAGGATATATAGTTGTCTATTTCGTAATATCTTTGACGAAATCATTGAAAATTACCGTAATTGCGACAACGAGAAAAAGACACAAATTATAAACAAACCAACAATCTAATGAATTATGTCAAATATTCAATCCAATCTACAAAACTTATCAATAAATCAGAAAAGAAGATCAGCTAAGGATTATCAATTTGGAAATAAAATAGGTGAAGGTTCATATTCAACTGTTTTTTCTGCAATTGATAAATTTACAAATCGAACATTTGCCATAAAAGTATTATCAAAAAAACATATAGTTAAAGAAGATAAAATAAAGTATGTCAATATTGAAAAATCAACATTGCATAGACTAGGTCAACAACATCCAGGAATTGTTCAATTATATTATACATTCCAAGATGAATCTTCTTTATTCTTTGTATTAGATTTTGCTGAATATGGTGAATTATTATCAATTATTCGAAAATTTGGTTCCCTAAGTGAACAAGTTTCAAAATTTTACATGTGTCAAATATTAGATGCGGTAAATTTCATTCATTCAAAAGGTATAATTCATCGTGATTTAAAACCAGAGAATATCTTGGTTGGTGCTGATTTTAATCTTAAAATAACAGATTTTGGTGCTGCTAAATTATTAGGTGAAGAAGAAATCAATTATGATGAAATCAATTATAATAATATAGAAGTTTCTCAGAATGATTCCAAAAAACATGGCTCATTTGTTGGAACTGCAGAATATGTATCACCAGAATTATTAAAATATAATGTTTGTGGATTTGAATGTGATATATGGGCAATTGGATGTATATTATATCAATTGTTTCATGGCGTACCTCCTTTCAAAGGTTCAACTGAATATTTAACATTTGAGAAAATCATAAATGTGGAATTTACATATAAATCAAATCCACCATTACCAAAAAATGTTATTGAAATTATTGATTCTACATTGATTGCAGAACCAAGTCAAAGATGGACTTTGAATCAAATAATGAACTCAACTTGGTTTAATGATGTTAAATGGGATTTGAATTATATATGGAATAGGAAAGTACCAAGGTTTGAACCATTTGGTAATGTACAACCACCATTATTAAAGAATGGTTCAACAAGAAATATGAAGAATTCAAATTCATATCAACAATTACAACAAATTCAATCAGGGTCTGATTTTGAATTTATATCTACTTTGGCAGCAAAAAAGTCATTCAAACCTCCAACAACTATAAAAAAGAATTTAAATGGGAATAATTTCAATCCAAATTTTCAATTACCACAACAAATATCTCCAAGAAAAGTTTCACAACCTAATTATAATGGAGTAAAGCCTCCACATAAGACCAAAAGTCAACCTCAACAACCACCTCCAAAAATACAACAACCACCTCCAAAAATTCAACAACAACCTCCACCAAAATTACAACAACAACCATCTCCAAAGATACAACAACAATCTCCAAAGGTACAACCACCAACACAGTCATCACAACCTACACAATCACAAAAGAAACCTCAACATACAAATCTAAGATCAAATACTGCATTTCAACAAGTTAATAAATCAAATGTTCCAAATGCTAATGCTGCTGCTGCTGCCGCGGCTTTTGCTAATACTCAACCACAAACTCCAAAATCATTACCAAGTTCACCAGTAATAAAACAAACACCACCCAAAAAAGTTATTCCCAATGCAATCAAATTTAAAGAAATTTCATCATTACTAAATAATCAAGAAAAGATTTTAAAAATGGATATAATTTATAGACTGATTTTACCATCTAAAGTATTCAAAAATAATGTATTTCAAACATTAGATGACTCAGTCTTGGATCAACTAATCCAAAGTAATGAACAACATTTAATTAAAAATACGAAAATTGTAGTCACAGTAATTACAAATTTTGCAAGAGTTTTCTTTATTGATGCTGATTTAAATGTAATGTTGATTGATTTGAAAGCAAATAAAGGAAATGATTATTCAATGTATGATTATGAATTTGAAAACTCATTAGATGATGAAGGGGAAACTATAAATGATGATGTTTATGGTTGGTTAATAATAGAATTGATTAAAGATGGCGGTGATTTAGTCTTTCTCAAAAGAATCAATCAAGATGAAAAATCAACCGATGATATCAAGGTAATTGATAAGAATGGAGATGAAATTGTTATTGGTCAAAATCATGGTTGGATTGATTGTTTATTAATTGCAAGAGAGATCAGTATTGAAGAAACAAAACCAAAGAACTCAAAGAATAAATTTGCCTACGCTGCAGCTGCTGCAGTTCATCAAAAATGATATATTAACTTCCATATGCTACTTTTTTGAATAGTTTTAACCAATCTTGATAGATACATTTATCATTTAAAACTTCAATTGTTTGATCTCTGATTATATTTTCTACAGTCTCTTCATTCTTTATCCAACTAGTCAAAGTATTATACAATTCATTTTTTTCATTTTGACTTTTTTCAAAATCTTTAAAAGCGTATGGATTTGTTCTTAAATCAAAAGTGCTAGCATCAATAGTCTTATTTTCATGCTCTAATTGATTTGTATAGTTTTTACAATAACTTAGTATATTTGATCTTAATTTCCATTGAGGTATGATTTCATTTTCAAAATATAATTGACATTGATTTTTGGGTATTTCATTTAGATGTGGTCTTATAGTATCATCACTTAAATGTCGAGAAATCCTTAGGAATTGTCTAATTCTAGTTGAAGATATACAACTTTCTGGTGTGAGTAAATTATTTGGTATTTCTAAAGATTTTTCTGGTTTTGATTGTCTTATAAACATTGGTGGCAATTGGAAAAAAAATCAATATTCATCATGATTTTAAAAATTGATGATTATGCATCAAAATATTTATTCATTTCAAGTCTTGAATCTTTTGTTAGTCATGAAATCTTACCTAATTTATCACAAACTGATGAATCTGTTATAATCAAGAATCAATTAAACTGTTTATTAGAATTAGTTTTAAATAAGAAAAGAAATGAATACTATAAATTAGATCATAATGTGGTAAATGAAAATAATATGAAACAAGATTCAAAGATTGATTTCGTACTTGGTTTGTTGAATGATAAAGAATTGGAATTACCAAAAATTACCACTAAAGAAATCATTGAACAATTAAACGATCCTAAAGATATTAACCAAATTAGTGAAATCGTCAATCAAAAATTAATTACAATCTTGAGTGAAGTTTTCAATTTTTATCCAACTTTAAAAATTGACGAATCCAATAACGTCTCCTACTATATATCACAATATTTAAAAGATCAAAATTTATCAATTCCTTGTGATTATGCAATAAAATATTTATCAACCGATAAGGAAATCGATATTGAATCCTTTTACCAATCATTCATATCATTAATAAACTTTCATATAAAATTATCAATCACCAAAAACAATGAATCAGAAATTGATAAATATAGAGAATTGGGTAATAATTTAATGTCAAATTCAGCTTATGCACAAGCTATCAAAGTTTATACCGATGCATTAAATTTATATTCAACAACAATCAATATAAAAAAGTTTCCACAACTTTATACAAACAGATCTATTTCATTTATTGGATTAAATTGTATACCTGAAGCTATAAATGATTTGAATAATGCATTGTTATTAGATAGATGTTTTACTCCAGCATGGACTCAATTAGGTTACTGTCATTTATACATGGGTAATGCTTTGATTGCATTAGAATGTTATTTAATTTCCCTAAAAACATTAGTTGGAGAAATTTATCCAATAGATAATTTTCCAAAACATTTAATTGATGATTATAAACAAAATAAATTAAAATTAATTTTACCACAATTTATTCAAAGATTAAGTCAAGCAATTGCATTAACTGAAAAAAGATCATACCAACAAAATGAATCTGAAGAAAAAATTAAAAAAATTGTAAGTGAAGTTAGAAGGATTTTAGCACATCTTCGAGCAATTTGTTCAGATGATGATCGTGATTTCTTTACTTATTTACCTGTATATAGAGATTCAAACTTAAGAACTCTTAGTGAAAGAGCTAATATTAATAGACCTAACATCTTAACACCAGAAGTTTCACAAAATATGTTGACAAGAAATGGAATGGAAAGTGCAACCATCACTCAAATTGAACCTATAAGAAGAGCTGATCCAACTCCAGCAACAACCGCACCACCACCACCACCACCAGAAGGAACAACGGCAACCAATGAAGATGGTAGATCAACAGTTGATGTGGTTATGGGTATGGTGAATGGAAATAATGAATATAATCCAAACATGTTTGAAATGTTTAGAAATTTTGTTTCTGATAGGAATGAAG
This sequence comes from Insectozyma morakotiae, assembly GCA_030564645.1. Classification (NCBI taxonomy): domain Eukaryota; kingdom Fungi; phylum Ascomycota; class Pichiomycetes; order Serinales; family Debaryomycetaceae; genus Insectozyma; species Insectozyma morakotiae. The sequence continues at coordinate 264,488 of JAKTYD010000015.1, forward strand.
GTAATACAAATGCAGATGGAAGTGTAATGGGTGAGATATTTGGTGGTTCATTTCCTCAAAATTTAATTCAAGGTATAGAAAGAATGGCTGGTGGGAATGGAAGAGTTGTAATAAATGGTAGAGAAGTTTTTCCAAGACAAAATGAAACTAGAAATGAGGAATCTCAATCAAATCAAGAATCAACACAAAATTCAAGATCTAATGATGATGTAGAGATGGGAGAATTGGATTAATCTTAATTATAGTATACATGGGTTTATTTTTTATCCTTTTTTGACTTTTTATCCTTCTTTTCTTTCTTTTCCTTCTTTTCCTTCTTTTCCTTTTTCAGTTTTTTTGGTTCATCATCATCTTCTCTTTTTCTCTTTTTATCCTTCTTTTCTTTCTTTTCTTTTTTATCCTTCTTTTCCTTTTTCAGTTTCTTTTCTTCAACTTCTTCAGTTTCACTTTCTTCATCATCAGAATCTACTTTTGTTTCTGGAGCATCAGCATCAGCATTATAAGCTCTTGCTTCACTTATATCAATTTTTTGTTGTTGTCTATTTACTTTTGTTGTTGTTCTTAAATCTCTACCTTCTAATTGACTCAATCTATTTTCAACTTTTGATCTATTTTCTAAACCAAAACTTTCATCTTCATCATCTCTTTCTTCATCAAAACAATCATATCTTAAAGATATAGCAGCTTTTGCAGCTAATACTCTTGCAATTCTACCTTTATTTTTACCATTTGCTTGACCAACTAATGATGCATGATATAATATACCATATTTAGGAGTATCATGTTTAGTTTTTAAAGCTCTGAATAATGCCTTTTCAGCACCTAATATTTGAATAGTTGAAGCTGGAGCTTTAGCTAATGAAGTTAATGAACCAGCATGAGCAATTAATCTTGCACCAATTAATTCACCAACCATAGCGGTCAAATTTGGTGCAATAGCTTTCATTCTTGATGATAAATAATTTGATAATTGTTCTCTATATTCAGCAAATTCAATAATTTGTTCAGCTAATGATTTGATATTATTTAAATCATCTTCAGTAATTTCAGTACCCATTGATATTTCAGCAGCTTGTTTAACTTTTTCTTCGATTTCTTCTGGTAAAATTTTTGATAAATCAGTGGTAGAAGCATTTGATCTAATACCCATATTTAAAATAATTCTTGCATAAGCAACTGAATCAGTAATCATTTTAGCTAATTCAGGGAAATGCCATCCATACCATTCTTTACATCTCATAGCATAAGTATTTAATTCTTTATCTAAATCATCCAATAATGCAATAGCTTGAATAATCATTGTATCAACTTTATCGGCTGAGAATTTTAATTTATGTCTACCAATTGAATGAGCTAAACCTAATGACATTTGATTTAAAGTTTTATCATTTAATCCTGGTAATAAATCTGGTAAAAAGTTTTTAATAGCTCTATGTAAATCTAATGATGCAGCATCTGATACAACTTGAAAGTTTAATCCTAATTTATTTATTGAATTACCTAATTTTGTTTCACTAACAATTAATGTTGATTTTTTATCTTTTGAAAATTCAGTTAAAAAATTTTTAAGATTATCTGATACTTTACCTTCTATGATTGAATTAATTTCTTCTAAAGCAGAACTTGCATTTGAAAATTTTTCAAAACCTGATATTTTAAATTGATTAGTAACTTTATCTAAACTATTTAAATCTTCAATTAATGATGTCGATTTGTGAATTTTCTTGTCAGAAGCTTTCAATAAAGCATATCCTGCTGCAGTTTCAGTTAATACGTAAGCCATTTTGATTTGGATTGTTGGGGTATGAAACTGATAAGAATGATGATTGAAAATTGAAAATTTTTAATGAGATGAGAATTTAATTTTTCTATATCTAGCACTGCATATTGATAAACTAGCAATGGTAGCTCTTTGATAGAAGAACAACATGATGATGGAATCGAAGACCCATACTACTCTCAGAATTAAGATGGGAGTATGTAGAGAGATGAGTTCGGAATCACTGCTCAATTTTGACTTTTACATCTGGGACTTTCTGATTGAAACTAACCCTCAAATCTCTCACACTCTGTCATCAATATCAAACAATCGATATCAAACAACTTCAAGGGGGCTGAACTATATTAACATGTTCAAGTTTCAATTTTTCTTGTTTGTTTGTAACTGTTGTAGAATCAAATCTTTGTTTACGCGCTTTATCATAATCAAATAGATGGAATGACTAGTAGTGGCATCAACGCGTCCACAAGGAAACGGAAAGAGGATGTAGAGGCAATAAAACCAGTGAAAAGGGTCAAAAAACAAACATACTTCTTTCAACCAGTCAACAACTTAACAGATAAACAAGAATCGAAAAGTCCAACCAAAATTCAAGCATTTCAACCTGTTGATATAAATACTTTGAATAATAAGATCCATCCACCTGAAGAAATCAAACATCCCATTCATAAAGAATTAAATATAGTTCCTGATGGCTCTGATGATAGTTTTGATGGAATCAAATGGAAAGAAAGTCCTAGTTCAAAAAGCAAATCCAATTCTCAAAAAGAGACATTACCTGCATCATCACCATTAAGAAATGTTAAACATAATTCACAGAAATTACCAAATACTGTATTATCGAAATATGGTAGTGATTTCAGAAATGTTTCAATTGCAATTACACCAAGAATGACTAAAACATATTCAGATTTAAGTTTTGTTGAAAGTAAATATAAGAAAATGAATTCATCACAAATTTCACCATCTTTACAACGTACAAAATCTGGAGATATAAAAATATCAGATTCCTTTCAAAATAGTTTAAATACATGGATAAATAAATTCGAGAAAGATCCTGAAGAAAAAGGATGTTTGAAAATACCTCTGTCTCCAAGAAATCAAATTAATTCAGAAGACCCATTCACTGATGATGATTTAGAAATAATAGAGGCATTAGCTTCTCAGAAACCTGAAGATTCAGATGATCCATTCTCAGAAGAAGATCTGGATTTGATTGAAGTGCTATCGAAAAATGAACCACCAAAAAATTCATTCACAAAATCGTTCCAAGATGGTATACTTAAACTAGAGAAACTAGATTTGGATCAAACATTCAAAGAAAAAGAAGAAAAAGTAACGAATCTAGTTTATCAAAGATCAATGCTACGAAGATACAAGATTCTAAATATTACCCCACAAAATTTCAAAAAAGATAAAAAACAATTAATAATTGAAGTTATAAATGGAGATGATATCAAAAGTAAACTTATTGTTAGAGGAGACTCAACTGAATTGAATATGCAAATAGGTGACATCATTCATATTCTAATAACTAATAAAGAAAATCCACAATTGATCGATGACACGAATAATTTATTAATTTGGAATCCAGATATTCTACTATCAGCTACCACAATATCTCAACAAATTGAATGTTCAAGAAAAACATTATTAGTGTCAAGATACAAATTTCCAGGACCGTATTCAATCCCATTAATAGTTGGAGAAATTGTACATTTTATATTTCAAGAATGTATCGCTGATGAAAATTGGGATTTAACTTTTATGAATAGTTTAGCTGATACATTGATTGATAATTATATTTTTCATATATTCAGTATGCAAGAAACAAAGGATAAAGTTAAAGAAGAGATTGATAAGCATTTGCCATACCTTAAAACATGGTTCGAAAGATATTATAAAAAACCATTGAGCTCCAGTAATTATATCGATTCGTCAAAAGAAAGAGTCATGTTTGCATTGGAGGAAGCATTGGATATAGAAGAAGATATTAAATCACCAGTATTTGGAATCAAAGGGAAAATAGATGCTACAATTACAGCAAAATTTTTAAATAATAACATCAAAGGGAAATATTTAATACCAATGGAAATTAAAACTGGTAAAGAATATGTACATCATGCAGCTCAAGCATCATTATATTCATTACTATTCAAGGATAGGTATGATATCGATATTAATTCATTTTTATTAGTTTATACAAAAGAACAATTGACAAAAAAATGTGATATACGAATAACGGATCTTAAAGCTTTGATCAATTTGAGAAATAAAGTAACACAATATTATAAATCCAATATAACTTTACCACCAGTATTAAATAATTCTCGTTGTGAGAAATGTACTGTTCAAACTGCTTGTATGGTTACAAATCATTTGTTAGAGGATGGTGATGAATTAAGTTGGAGTCCAGATTTGAATTTTAATGAGGTAACGAATGATTTAAATGATAGATGTAAGTATTTTCTAAAGTATTGGGATGAATTAATTGCCAAAGAAGAAGATGTAGCTAATAAAGCGGTCAAAGAATTATGGACTGTTGATGCACAACTGCGACAAGCAGATGGTAAATGTTTAGAACATATGGTGATTGTCGATTCCAATGATTCTGATTCATCTTATATCTCAATTCCAACTTCACATGGTGAAAAATCGTTAGAACCAAAACAGTTTATATATACATTTAAGAAAACTGATTTTAATCTACTACAAACTCAATTTTATGATGGTGATAGAGTTATTATCAGTGATGAAGATGGACATTTTGCAATCACCAATGCAATAATCAAACTGATTTCCAAAGATAGATTGGTTGTATCGAGTCGTAGAAGAATATTAACTCAAGATTATAAATTAAAAAATTTCAATAAAAACAATAATCAAATCTATCAAGGGGTTTTAAGAGGATCCACTCAAATTGGGAATAAATCTTTCAGAATTGATAAAGATGAAATGTTTTATGGAATGGGATTAGCTAGATTTAATTTATTAAATTTATTCTTACCAAATGGTGCTGAACACATTAGAAAATTAGTGGTTGAATTAGAACCACCAAGATATTCAACTGAATCAGCACCAAAAATAAATCATTTCAATTCTGATCAGTCATTAGCTATGGAAAAAGTTTTCCAAACAAAAGATTATTCATTAATTTTAGGTATGCCAGGTACAGGTAAAACTACTGTAATTGCTGAAATTATTAAAATATTAGTTTCACAGGGAAAATCTATATTATTGACAAGTTATACAAATTCAGCAGTAGATAATATACTACTAAAACTCAAAGCAATGGACATTGATTTTCTAAGAATTGGTTATCCCTTACGAGTTCATAAAGATATTCACAAGTATATTCCTGGTAAAATCAATGATTATCAAGAATTTACTAAAACTTATTTGAAGCCAAATATAGTTGCAACTACTTGTTTAGGTGTGAGTGATGTTTGTTTCAACTTGAGAACTTCTTTTGATTATTGTATAGTAGATGAAGCTTCACAAATATCTTTACCCATCAATTTAGGTCCATTAAGTTTTGCAGAAAAATTTATAATGGTTGGAGATCATTATCAATTACCTCCATTAGTGTTACATCCAGATGCTAGAGTTAAAAAAGGGTTAAAACAATCATTATTTAAAATGTTAGCAGAAGCACATCCAGAATCTGTTTGTGAATTGACTTATCAATATAGAATGTGTGAAGATATTATGCAATTATCAAATATTTTAGTTTATGAAAATAGATTAAAATGTGGTTCAAAAGAAGTTGCAAATCAAAAATTAATTATACCAAATCCAATCAAGATTCCTAAAAATTGGATGGATAACATTCTCAATCCAAATAATAAAGTATTATTTCTTGATCATGATTTATTAAATGCAAAAGAAATTCAAAATGGTGATACTATTAAAAACCCTATTGAAGCATTCCTAATTCAACAAATAGTCAAATGTTTAGCATTATCTGGAGTTGAAGAGAAAGAAATCGGTGTAATGTCATTTTATCGATCACAATTAACAATATTAAAAAAATTATTATCATCGAAGACAGATATTGAAACATTAACTGCTGATCAATATCAAGGTAAAGATAAACAATGCATAATTATATCATTAGTTAGATCAAATGAAAAAAATAATGCTGGTGATTTACTAAAAGAATGGAGAAGATTAAATGTTGCAATCACTAGAGCAAAATCAAAATTAATTATCCTTGGTTCAAGATCTACATTATCAACAATTACAATAACCAAAACATTTATTGATTTTATCGATTCAAAAGGTTGGTACTACAAATTACCCGAAAATGCAGACAAAGTATATGATTTACCTCAAACAACAAATAATTCACCAATTAAACAATCTAAATTGTTAAAAAATCATAAGATTCTTAAAAACATTATAGATGATATAAATTAAATTGCAAAGAAATGAAATTCAAAATTACCTCTTCTAAAATTGAAACCTCTAAATCCTTCTTCTTGATTTCCTCCTCTCATTCTTCTAATTTGTCTAATTACATTTTGAACGAAAAAAACCACAAAAAATAAAAAAGTCAATGCAATAACTAAATAATCACCAACATCATAATCTTCTATATAATGATCATTATATGAAGTACCTTCATGATGATCATCAGCTCTTGTAGGTTTATCCTTTTCAACTTTCTTTTTTCCAATTTTCTTAAATGCATTTAACCACCCATTTTTTTCATCATTTTTAATATTTTTCCTATTGAATAAATATTTAAATCTTAATCTTAATAAAGCCCAATTTATATGAGCTTTTGAATAATATTTTTTTGATTCTAATCTTTCTTTATATTGTAAACTATTATCATAATGTCTTTTTGCTAAAAAATAATCAATTATATTGTCATTACCACGTCCATATTCATACATTTCACCTAATTTATAAGCACCATGAGATGAATGTTTATCACAAGCAATTCTGTAGTAATTAAATGCTTTATTATAATCTGTTTTTGAATATAAATCACCTAATAATATCGTTGCATCGATGTTTGATTGTTTTGATGCTCTTTCAAGGTATCTTATTGCTAAATCAATTCTTTCTTGTGAGAATTCTTTTGGTTCTTTTGAATATAATGGTTGTAATTGATATAATAAATGAGCAGCTGAGATTTGTGCAGGTTCAAATCCTTGTTCAGCACCAATTGCATAACCAATTAAAGCATTTTTAAAATTTCCTTTAATCAATTCTTCAAATGCATATTTTGAATGTGGAACATAAAATGTTGATAATCTGGTTAAAAAAGTTCTATAATAAAATATAATATTTGAACATCCAACATCTAAATCTGTATTGAATTGTACATTTAATCCACTTTGTAAATAATCAGATAAATAATATAATGCATCTGTATTTCCATAATAAACTGCATTTCTCATATAATTATAAATATTCTTTCCATGTTCTGTTTTATGAGGATCACCATGTAATTTAGTTAATAATAATGCAATTTTTAAATTACCTTCAGGTGATTTTTTCTTAACTGATTCAGCATAAAAATTCATTGCATTTGTGAAATTTTGTTTTTCTTCTTCAATTTTACCAAGATGAACATAAGCTTCAGAACTTGGTTGAACTTTTACACTCAAATTGAAATATTCTTCAGCTTGTAATAAATCTTGTTTTATTCCAATTCCTGAATAATACATCTTCCCTAGTGAAACTTGACACCAACTTAAAAAATGTTTATCTAAAACATCGATATTTTTATAATTTCTTGAACCATAAATTTCATCACCTAAGTTGACACATTTCTCAAATTCTTTAAATGCTTTTTGATGATTACTTGGCGTAAAATAATCACCTTTTAAATATTCCATACCATTGTAATATAACTTCACATATTCATGATCATTTGCATTTACATTTTTTTCTTCAAAATCATTTCTTATATCATTATACAATTTACTTTGAATTTGTATTGATGATTCAGTTTCACTCATTTTATCTCCATATAATCCACCATTAAAATCAGAAATTCGAATATTATAATCAACATCTTTAAGTCTGTTATTCTGAAGCCAATCAAACCCTGATTTTGCTAATTTTGTATAATATCCCAAAGCTAAATTACAATTTGAAGGTACACCAATACCTTTGAATGTTTTATAAGCCATTACTAATAATGAATTCATATCACCATTTTCCATACCAAATTGATAATATAATAACCCCTTTTTTGAGTCAATGGGTATTTCACCAAACAAACCAGTTGAATGGATAAATCCCAACATAAAATATGCATGTCCATTGGGTATGACTTTTACTGCTTCTTCATAATATTTTTTTGCCTTTTGATAATCAGTTGGTAATGAATAATTTCCAAAGAAATAAAGGTCGGCCAATGTTATATATGCATTAGGGTTGGTAACTGTTGCTTCTTCTAATTCATGTATAATCTCTTCCAACTCTATTGGAGGTTGATTTAATTTTTGTGATTTATAATCTTGTGTTTCTATATCATAAGGTGGTATATACAAGTTATTCTCTATATTGTTTATATTATATAGAAATTGATTTGATATAGATAATTGATTTAGTTTATTTATAGCTTGATCATATGTTGCAAATGTAAAAGATAGTAGTAATATTATCAACAACATTTATTTCTGAGCATAATTTTCAACAAATTTTATTATGGCAATAAACCTATCAGATACGCAAACAGAACCAAATGAGGCAATCTTTAGATCAGCTCCAATGATGTTAGTTCAATTCTATGTCACAATTGAATTAGCAAGAGATATGGTTGGTGTACTTGGTAAATTAGGAAATGTCCAATTCCGAGATTTAAATTCAAAATTAACCCCATTTCAAAGAACATTTATCAATGAATTAAGATCAATTGATCTGATGTCTCAACAATTAAGATACCTAGAATCAATAATGATTAAAGAAAATCTACTTAAATCAGATCCTTATACAATAAAACCTTTACCTACAACTTCACAAATGGATGAAATTAAAACAAGATTAAATGAATTTCATGAAAGAATCAAACATTTAGATGAATCTTATAAAAGTTTGGATAGACAAAGATCAAAACTTATAGAAAATAGATACACTTTGAATATTTTAAATGATTTTCATAAATCTTCATTAGTTGGTGGGTATGATGATCAAGAAGATGATACAACCACATTATTAAATAGATCCAACAGTTTAGAATTGGGTATGCAAGAAGTAAGCTTAGACATCCCATTTAATACAATTGCAGGAACATTGTCAACCGATAAAATACCAATATTAAGAAATATTCTATGGAGAGCATTAAGGGGTAATTTATATTTTCATGACATACCAATAAAAGAAGAAAAATTTGAATCAAATGGTGAATTAATTGATAAAAGTGTATTTATAATTTTTATCCATGGTGAATTATTAAGAATCAAAGTTCGTAAAATTATAGAATCATTAGATGGGATTATTTATGATAATGCAAAAGGTGGTGCTGAAGCAAGAGCAATTACAATAACTGAAATTAACAATAAAACTGAAGATTTATCCAATGTGGTTGAAACAACAAGACATCAATTAATCACTGAATTAATGGTATTTCAAGAAATTTATTCAGATTATTATTATTCAATTCAACAAGAAAAAATGATTTATGAAACTTTAAATAAATTTGATGAAGATAGTACAAGAAGATGTTTAGTTGGTGAAGGTTGGATTCCAACTAATGATTTTGAAAATGTCCGATCAACATTAAAAAAATTGATTAAAAGTAAAACAAGAAGAAATGATGATGATAGTTTATCTGAAGCTTCCTTTTTTGTCATTGATGAATTTGAAATTGAAGATAGTGATGAAGAATTTGGTTCATTAATTGCAGTTGTAAATGAATTAGCAACAAATCGAACTCCACCAACATATTATAAAGTTAATAAGTTTACATCTGCATTCCAACTGATTATTGATGCTTATGGAATCAGTACATATCAAGAAGTGAATCCAGGGTTAGCAACAATTATAACATTTCCTTTTATGTTTGCCATTATGTTTGGAGATTTTGGTCATGGATTCATAGTATTATTAGCAGCATTATATTTAATCAAAAATGAAATACTGTTTGGTAATATGCGAAATAAAGATGAAATTTTTGAAATGGCTTTCAATGGTAGATATATAATACTATTAATGGGAATTTTTTCAATGTATACTGGATTAATTTATAATGATATTTTTTCAAAATCAATGGCAATTTTTCCATCAGGATGGAAATATAATTTTGATAATTATAAACAAGGTGCACTGATGATTGCTGAAAAAATTGGTGTTTATCCATTTGGTTTAGATTGGTCATGGCATGGAACTGAAAATAATTTATTATTTACAAATTCTTATAAAATGAAATTATCTGTATTAATGGGTTATTGTCATATGAATTATTCATTAATGTTTAGTTTAGTTAATTATATTTTTTTCAAAAGTAAAGTTGATATAATTGGGAATTTTATACCAGGATTTTTATTCATGCAAAGTATATTTGGATATTTATCATTATGTATTATTTATAAATGGACAGTTGATTGGTTAGGTACAGGAAAACAACCACCAGGATTATTAAATATGTTAATTGATATGTTTTTAAGTCCTGGTTCAATTGAAGAACAATTATATCCAGGTCAAAAATTTATTCAAATTTTTTTAGTATTAATTGCATTAATTTGTGTTCCTTGGTTATTAATTTATAAACCTTTTGTTTTAAAAAGAGAAAATGATAAAGCTATAAAATCTGGATATCTAAATTTACATTCAAAACAACAACATTCTATTCAATTACATGAAGAAGAAAGAGCAATTGAAGAATTAAATAATGATCCTGATTTCTCAGATGATGAATTCAGATTTCCAAATGATATTGAACCAATGTTTCATTCTGCTGGTGGTCATGGTGATGAAAGTTCATTTAATTTTGGTGATATTGTAATTCATCAAGTCATTCATACAATTGAATTTTGTTTAAATTGTGTTTCTCATACTGCTTCATATTTAAGATTATGGGCATTATCATTAGCTCATGCACAATTATCAACTGTTTTATGGTCAATGACTATACAAAATGCATTTGGTAGAACTGGTATAATTGGTACTTTAGCTACATTTTTCTTATTTGCAATGTGGTTTTCATTGACTGTTTGTATATTGATATTAATGGAAGGTACTTCCGCAATGTTACATTCTTTAAGATTACATTGGGTTGAAGCAATGAGTAAATTTTTTGAAGGTGAAGGTTATGCTTATGAACCATTTACTTTTAAGAGTATAGATATTTAGAATAAATGAATATTAAATTATTTCTTAGATATGGAATAGCTCTTGCACAGTTATTTGTTACATGATCAATGACAACGCATTTTTCTAAGTTTCTATTAACCGATTATAAATTGGAATAATTTCTGTACTCAAGTCTTGTTGTCCAAGTTCACTAGATTAATCCAGATCATGCAGAAACAAACTGTATTATAGATACCGATCTCTCGATGTTAAAACGATAAAATTATCGAAAATTTCTATAACCTCACTTTGACGGAAATTTTGTCGAGTTTTAAATTCCAGCAATGTCGAGTAAAAATTTCGACAAACAAGTTTGAAACAAACTTGATTCTCACTTTTGTGTAATTGTTTCAGATACGAGATCTTACATAAAATAAACTATAAATGAAAGATAGTTTTATTAGCATGGCTTGAATCAACAATAGATTTCAAAAACAAAGCTTACAGTTACAATAGTACTAAACATTAGATCAAGAAGCATTCTTTATGAATCGATTTTTAAACTATAGAATATTTTGTTGTTAAGAAAGATTTAAATAAAATAAAAAGCAGATATTAAACCAAGCGGACTGAAAAACTAATCCTTATCAAAATTTAGCATTAAATTTAAAGGATTGATTCCACAGTTCCTGTATATTGGTATAAAAATACATCAAATTGTAGATCTTTAATCTAAAACAATCTTAATTATAATTAATCAAGAACTTTTAGCGTGAGGCATCAAAATTTAATCTTATCTTATCCATGGATATAAGTTTATGATAAGCAATCTTTTATTTTGAACTATTATTCGTTTTTACATTTCTTAGTTTGTAATAAATTAACAATATTATAATCACTTAATGAAATTATTTCAACAACAACATATAATTAAAACGTATTAATAGAAACTTATCCAACTTTATTGACTTTGTGAGAATACCTCAAATTTCAGATCTTTTAATCTAGATTAAAATTGTTTATGAATTGATCATTTATTTTGAATATAAATTTACCAGGTTTAAGCCTGATTTTTAGTTAAATTCCATAACTGTTATATCTTTTTATTAAACATTCTTTTATGATTCTTATAACTCATTCTAAAGCCTCTTGAGGTATGACTTTTTGGAATAGGGGATTCAATTTATCTAAGGTTTATATTGCACGGCACTAGGTTACGAGACTCCTTGATGAAAGACCACGTTTTGCGATATAAAGCTAATGTCTGTATTAGCATAGTAAGAATATTTCGTTTAGTATATATAGCATGAGTGTATCATAAAATTAAAGATTAATTATGGAGATCGAAAAAAGTGTATACAAATCAGAGAATTGGCCTTTGATCAAATGGAGAATTATCAAATTTGGTAGCTTAGCCGTGGTTTTATCAGTGATTTTGATATGTTCATTATTGATTGCCGGTGGTGATCTCAAAGTACCATATTTGAGTAATAAAGTAGAAGAAACCATAGAATTTGGTGTAATTAATTACAAACAAGACAACGATTTGATTGATTATGAACAATATCAATTGGACAAAAGAGATTGGTTATCATTTATGGCACCTTTCGCTACTGTTGTGTTTGGAGGTGTGGCTTACGGAGCATATACTATAGTACAACTAGTATGTTCTGAAGTAGCTGTAGCAGCTATCGCCACTCTTTGGTCATTGGGTGCAGTAGGAGCGGTCTGTCTTGCTTGGTATGCTGTATTGGTATTAGGAGGTGCTTTATCTGTAGCTGCTGCCTTATATGGAGCAACATCTGAATGGCAATGGGTTACCGGTAGTAGTACTAATCCTGTCAAACGTGGAATTGATGACAATATTGAAATTATCGAAATTGAAAATTATAAACCAAAACAACTACCTAGAGGTGATCATCCAATGTTAAGTTGGGAAGATATAACAGGAGAATTTTTAAAAATGAGCAAAATTTACATCATACATTATATTATGCAACAAATGAATCGGATTATTTAGGTTTGGTTGGTGTTTTTAAATTTGTAACTTCAAGTAATGCAACTACTAATGTTACAAATCCATTAATTAGTTTACATTATGGTCATGAAGGTAAATATTCTGGTAAATCACTAATCACCACCGAAGATCAAGCACTTGCAATTCATGTGGGATTACATGATTATCATAAAGGTGTTGAAACATTTAGTAAAAGAGATGAATTGTCATGGGGACTGTATGATTGGGACGGTGTAAATCCTCAAATTGTTGGTAATCATTGGACAGATATGAATGCTCAAAATATAGCTGGTGATGGATGGAATATTCAAAATTGGGCTTCACAATTAACAGTTAATGGTGATGCTGCATCGAAATATTGTTTAGCCTGGGGTTTATCGACTACACCAGGTGATCAAACTGGTTTATTGGGTGAATTTTATGCAAATGCTTATGGAGGTGTCGATGGTAGTTGCAATTCAGCTTAATAAGATGTAATTTTAGAAACATATTTTCAATTTAATGTTTTTTAAATTAAAGTGGGTAACGAAATAGTCCCACCTTTTTTAATTAGTATACGTGAAAGATCTTTGTCCTTTTCTGTGAGTCAGAACTCTATTCTGATTTAACTTATTGAATTTTTCGAAATTAATTGTGTTATCCATATAAAAATCTACATCGATAATCACCAAAATGATTTCTAGTTGATTTATGCAATAAAAATTGTACTATCAATTTATTACAAGAAATTCTCTTATTGTGGCTTTCGTTACTCCTATTTCATATACTAAACAAGAATTTTTTCAGTTGCTTATCTGTAGACTGCACTTTTGTTTAAAATCAAATTTTGTGTATTTGTTTTTATTTCCCTTTCCCATGAGAAAAAAAATTAGCTTTGTTGCTGCAAAATTTGCAACCAAAAAATTAAAATGTGGTACAAAATTGAATAGCGAAAAAAAAGATATTTAAATTAAATTAGACGGTATAAGGAAAAATCAAACCATTTAAGCAATGCATTAAATCATTAAATATAACCAGGTTTATTGTGGGTAGGTTACTTAGTGCATATATTATTAGTTTAACATTTTTTGCATTTTATAAAAACTAAAATTCATATCCAATCAGAATGATTATAATTCGCGACATTGGAGTGTGACACGTCAACAAGAGAAAAAAATGAACATATCGGCTAAATAAATAAAATATTAATTAATAATACACAAATATAGGAAAGTTATCTTGTATCATCAAGATCTATTCTTTTGTTTGAAGTCAACATTCTTTGAACTTCATCCAAAGTCCATGGTCTTAGTCTATTTCTCATTTTATTATGTAATCGTTCTTTTATTAATTCAACTGAACAATTTCTTCTATTTGCTTCTTCTTCAACAAATTTTATAATTTTCAACCTTGTATGTCTAAATTGTCTTTCACTTGAACCATGAACTTTTAACCATTCAGTAATTGTAATATCATGATCTTTTAATTCTTGTTCTAGTGTTTTAAAATCATCCCACATTTCAAATAATGTAGTTGCTTGTCTTGATAATCTTTTACTTAGAATCTTTTGTCTTTCTTGTTGTTGAGGAGATAGATTTTGAATTGGAATTTGAGTTGGTGGTGGAGATAATGAAATTGATCTTGGTGGTAATATTGGAATTTGTTGTGATGGAGATTTTGAATAATAATGTGGAGTACTTGAATGAGTTGGTGGTGGTATTATTGGAGGTGGTTGGAAATGCTTTTGTGGTTGTGGTTGTGGAATTTGTTTATTATTTAATCTTTGTAATAAATCTAATGTATTATTTATCCCATGTTTAATATTTAAATGTTCTTGATTTGATATAAAATTTGATGATTCTTGTAAACTTTGTTGTAATAAAGGTTTTGAATTTTTATTACTTGAACTCATTAATATAACTAAACCATTCATTGAATTCTGTATAGTTTGTAATTTTTCACTTTGCTTTTGAAATACTTCAGATTGATTTTGAATAAAAGTTGATAAAATTTTAAAAGTATTTGAAGATTCTTGATTTATATTATTAATTTTATTATTTAAATGATTAATTTTTTCATTTTGATATTCGATAAGCTTATTCATTTCTTCATATATATAATCATTTGAATGTTGATTTGAATCTGAATCAGTTTCAGTTTCATCTTCAATTGAATTAAAACATGAATCTTGTAGAATTAAATTAAATTTTCCTGAAGATTTAATTGATTCAATATAATTTTCAAATTCAAATGAATTAAATATTTCACTTGTTGATAAAGGATTTAATGGATATTTGAATTTTAAAACTATCATATCTTGACATAAACTTTTCCGTAGCATATTGAATAGTAGGAAAATTGGATCATTCATTTCTAATTCATTAATAAAGGGGAAAATCTTTTCATATAATTCTTTTGGTGGTTCAATTAAATTTCTTGCTATATTATATTCTTGAAAATTATTAAAACCTGATAATTTCAACATTAGTTGGTGGGGAATTTCTTCAATTGAATTGGATAATAATTTATCATTTATTTCAAAATCTTGGGTTGATAATAATTTTGTTAGATTTATATCTTTATAATTTAATCCAGATATACTTAATGCATTTATTGATGATTTATGTTGTTGACTATATGAGATTGTTGATAATTTATTATTACCTTTTAATAATTTAACTTGATTTAATAATTCTTTATTTGTTGAATTAAATTCAAATGATCCATATTCATCAGGTATATGAAATCGACCATATAAATAACTTGATATTGATAAATGTGGACAAAATTCAATAAATTTATTTCTAAAACAACCAACAAATTGATTTAATAATTCAGATTCTTGATTTAATATTTGAATTTTTATAATTAAACTATCAACATAATTTATTTTAGTTGATGTTAAATCAGTTATATTAATTTCTCTTTTTTGTAAATTTTTAAGTAAATAATTATGAGTTAAACTAAAATCAACAAGGGTTCTTAATAATTTATGATTATTTAAATATGTTGTTTGATTTATATTTCTACCTGCCCATAAAGGTCTTACTAATTTATAATAATCTTGTAATGAATAATCATTGGGATCTAATGATGAATCTTCTGAATCTGACATAATATCAAGACTCGTTATTGTTTGGTTGGTCTAACTTGATAGGTGTTGATTAAATACGAATTGGTTTTAAATAAAAATAAAAATAAAATAAAATAAAAATTAAAAATTAATTTTGTGTGAAGTTTTTTTTTCTATTGTTATTTTTAGATATAACTTTTTTTTTTTTTTTTATCTTTGGTTGTGAAATCTGTAAATCTATATCTCTTTTATATGTAGAATGAGATGGTTGTTGAAATGATGAGTAAAATTGATTGTAATTAACTTTGTTTCAGATTAAATTATGATTTATTTATACTTTATGACCCTTTATTTTGAAAATGTATAATAACATACGATTATATCAGTTAATTATATTTTGAAAATCTTGGTAGAATAATTCTCGAGTTTCTTTTTAAAATGAAATTAAACAATAAAATTAAATGATGATTAATTATATCTGTTGTTCTGTTGGAAAATGTATAAACATGCTTGAACAGTAGTGAAAAAACTACCAATTGAAAAAGAAACTTGTGACTGTGATGAATAAATATAGCCTTGGCAGTTGAGTTTGATGGCAAATGTATATAAATTAGGCTTGAAATACAACGGGGAAACAATATGCAATGTCTAAGTCGAGATATATCTTGAAACGTTGAATCCGGAAGTATGCAAGCTAAGGAATAGTTGGTAGAATGATATAATTCAATATAATCTTAATGGGAATCAGCTGTTTGATATATAAATTGTTCAGCTCCAGATAACTCGAAGGATATCACAAAATGGAAAAAAAATAAAAAATAAAAAAAGAAAGAAAAGTTCGTAAAAGTAATCACCAAAACAAACTAAAAAAAGCTGAAGAAGGATAGAGAAGATTCTAATGAGTATCAAGTAGTGGTTAGAATATATGTGATTATAATTACATCTTTAAAGTCTAACTTTGCGATGGCAATTTTAATTTTAAAATGTGAAGAGAAAGAGAAAGAAGAAAAAAAATATTATGCAAGATGTTAGACGCAAGTGAATAAACTTAAAACATTAGAACAATAGAAGATTTTCATGTACCAAACTCCGTTTTCATTTTTACATTTCCATTTGATCGGTTTCTTGAATGGAAACGTCTGTGATTCTTTAGAATCTGATTCTGATCTTATACTGTACTGCTATACATTAAACTATAGGTATCTCATATTTACTCGGTATAATTTTGATATGTACCACGGGTTAAATATTTCTTAATAAGATCTTTTACAATTTTGCTACCAACTGCGCTTTAATGCTTAAGCTAAGGGTGTAAATTAATTACAAGGTTAATTCAATTATTTTTTAATCTTTTTTTTCCATCGGTTTGCCGTATTGTCTCTTTCAGTTGCATTATTTATAAGTGTTGTTACTTCCAACCGAAAATTAAACAATAGCAACTACAACCACCAATCAATCTATATAACCCCAATCTAGTTGGAACATCAATGAACAAGTTGATAAAGAGTAACTTCGATTAATGACACATCGTACGATTGAATTATAATTATGATGACTTGATTACAATACGTCAGAAACATAACATAAAGCATTGCTGATGACGTTGATGATGTCAAGTCATGGGGCTGGGTTAAAAAAAAAAGCTAACCGAAAGATATAAATCAAATTCCGAAAACAAAGAAAAAAATCTAATTTCATGCAAGTGAAGAATTTTAGTAAATCACACAAACATCAAACACAAGAAATTTATGATTTTGATTAAACTATACTAAACTAAACTTAATGATAGTTTTAAGTTTGATTTAAAATTGATTCGATATAAGAAATGAATTTTCTTTGAAATTTACTTTATTTAATCCATTTATAGACACGGCATCATTAACTAATCTAGAAGAATAAGCGCTTTGTCATAGGTTTGCGCTTTTGACATTAATTTTTAAATTTAGACATTCATGCAAGTCCTATAATTCGGGTATTTATGGATTAATATAAATTAAGACATATGACATTGATTCTATTATTTTCTTTCTTTTATTTATGTATGAAAATTTTATCATAGCAAATGCTTATTACAAATGATTACTAACTTGATAAAAATCTAATTGTTTCGGTTTTGGTCCAAACTAAGACCTTAAGTGTTTTCTAAACACCGATTAGGCTCTGATCGCAACTTCAATTATAAATGGAATTTATATGCGCAAAATCTTTAATCAATTTCATTTCAAACATAGTCAAAATTTCATATTAAATTGCCAAGTAGATTTGAAATACTTCAATTTTAATTGAAATCTTTATTTCGTAAATAGGACTCGTCACCTGACGACCATCACATTTCCACTGCATCAAATACTACTACGTTGTATTTTGAATATAGACTTCATAAATCTAGACTCGTAACGGCCTCTTGCAGTTAAAAGAAAGGTTTTTAAAACAACATCAATTTGATCAGATCTTTAAACAAGGCTCAAAATTCTTGATTCTTATCAATTACAAAGAAATTCATTCATAAAAATCTCTGTTTATATTTACTATATAAAAATCAAACTCATTATTCATTATCATCATCAATACCCTTTAAAATCATACTTTTCTTAACAATTACTTTAATTAATCCTTCATTTAAATTTTCATCAAGTATTTCATTATGATCATTTAACCAAATTCTTGTAATCTTAATCAAATGATCTAAATTTTCATTATCATTGATTTTACCAGGTATAATTTTAGTGATCAATGTTATCAATGAAGTAAATGAAAATAAATTGAAATTTGTTGATGAAATTTTTGATAAGTAATTTAATAATTTTAAGACATTTTGATATTCTTCATTATTATAGTAATATATTATTAATGATGATGTTAAGATTATAAATTCATCTTGTGAAACAAGATTTAATGAAGAAATTAATGATTTTTGTGACCTTATGGAAATTTCAATTTCTTCTTTTGGTTCTTCTTCTTCATCTGACATTTCACCATCAGTTATTTCTATACCTTCATTTATAATCCTAAATTTCTCAAGATTTGATTCAACTTTAGATTGTAATGATTGGAATAAATATGGAGATTGATTACTATTTATAATTGATATGAATAATTGTAAATATTCAGAAATTTTTAAATCTCCAATCAAAACTTTAAGTATTTTTAAATCAGTTAAAATTTCTGTATCCTTATCTTCATCATCTTGTTGAATTAAATGGTTTAAATAAATTATATTCAAATCATGAATAATCTCTAATAATCTCCAATTTAAAATAATTTCATAATAATTTTGACTTTTTTGATATAATTCAATATATTTTATATAATTTTTCCCATCGGTTATATTATAATTTATTGAGTTTTTAAATTTCAAATTAATCAATCTTTGAATTAAACTATTTGAATCAAACATATAACATCCATCTACTTTCCCAATCAATTGATTTAATTTGATTAATGATTTATTTGAACCTTTATAATCTAAATTCATAATTAAAGAACTTTTGATAATCATAAAATGATTAATCACTGGTGAAATAAGTTTATATTGTTTCTTTAAGATTCCACAAATGATCAAACTAAGAAATAAATTTTCAAAATTAATTTCACAACCTTGTAAATAGAAATAATCCTTGATTAATGAATTAAAATCGGAATTGTTTTGTAAATTTTGTAAAATTATTGATTTTTTGGAATCCGATAATTTATTAGGTAATTTAAATCCAAATATTATCAATACCCAATCAATCAAGTTGAAATCTGATTTTTTAGGATCTTCTTTTTTATAATTTTGTATCATTGGTATTATTAAACTTGCTAAACTTCCAATAACTAATAATAATTTTGTCAAATTCCATAATTGAATCGTGATATTACTTGGATTCAATAAAGCATTTGGGAAAATATATGATGAAAATGGTAATGCAGATAAACTACGGAAATCATTTTCTCCTGAACCACCAAATAATGAAGTACCCATTACTGCAGCCATCCCACCTAATAATAATTTATTTGGTTGTTGTTGAGGTGATTGTGTATTACTTGATTGACTTGATTGTGGTGATTGAATTTGATTATATTGTTGAGGATAGAATCCCATTTCTCTTTGAGGATTTAAATTAGCTTGTTGAATCAATTTTATTAATTGTGAATTTTGTTGTTTCAACATTTCATTTTTATTTTCTAAATGTTTAATATATTCAGTTGCTTTAGTTAATACACTTGCTTTATTTAACTTTGAAGCAGGAGTTAAACCTTCTAAATCAGCAATTGTTAAATCATTACAACCAGCAGCTATTCTTAAACTTGGTACTGCATCTCTCAAAGCTAATATTTTCAGATTAATATTTGTTCTATATTTCTTTTCAATCATATTATGAGAATTCTTATCTTTATTCTTGGTTGGTTTAACAACTTTATTAGATTTTTTGGAATTACTTAATTTTCTATCAGTTAATGGTTCTGGAGTTGTAAGATTTGATGAATCATTTGAAATATGGGAATTTGGAGTTACATTTTCATTTGTATATGTTACTGTTGAAGTTGAATGAGATCTTTTATTTGAAAATAAATCATCTTGTTCTTGTTCAATTATTGGATTAAAAGTTTGAGTATTATTAAAATTAAAATTTAAATTATCATCACCTAGTATTGAGGAACTTTGTTGTTGTTGTTGTTGAGTTATAAATTCATCATCGCCACTGTTTGATAATGGTGAGTATATATTTGAATTGATATAATTGGTATTATCATTTATATTATTGTTATAATTTGTTGTTGTGTCTGGTAATACACCACTTATGGAATATAAAAAATCATCGGTATTTTCAAAATCAAATTGATTCAATTGTTGTGAGTTCTGTTGTTGTTGAGGGTATTGGTCGATATATACGTTGTTATTATCGACAAACGTATCATAAGACATTATAAATAGTGATAGTTATTGGTTGTAAAATATAAAGAAAAAAGAGTTAATAAATATAAAGAATTAAAATTATAATTATAAATTGAATATGAAAAAAATGTGTGTCTGTGTATAAACGATTAATTCCATTACAGTTTAATACATTTCAATAGGCATCATTTAAATTCAATATATTCAACTTTGATTACTTAGGGGTTTTCTAATAAATTTTTTTTTTTGCATATTTATCAGGCCACTTTTTTTTTTGAATTTCTTTGCCTCGCTTTAATAATTTAATCTACTATAAAGTACATTGTCTCAAATCTAACAACAAATGAAACGATTATGATTTGTTAATAATATCTTCATTGGCATATTATTATCATCCATCACTACTCGTGCTTAATTCTATACCCGAACTTATGTCGATTGGTTCAAGTATTCAGTCTCGTTATCCCTTTCAAGTCATTTTTAGTTCTGGAGTAGTACGATTACTATAATTAGTTAAAAATTTGAACCATGTGTAGGTTTTATCTAAATATACTAATAGTTGTCCCGATGTTTTACGTTGATGTAGAATTTAACCGGAGGTAAGAATTTGTTTAGTTTTGTTTTAATATTATATTTTATGCTTGATACGCCAATTCTACGCTAATTTATTATCTTACGTATATATTCACCAAATATTAGCTTTAATGGGGATTGATAATATAGTAATTTATCTACCGCTAACTTAAGCGAAACTTATTTAGGTGATTTGATTTGGTTTGGAGTTTAATTTCCGCAAAACGTGACCTACTGAACAAATCTAAAGTAAATGAGTTCAACTTGATATGGATACATTAAAACAATCAATTGAATTTAATTCAACATGAATTTGAGCAAGTGTCTTCTGTGTATGTATCGCAGTACAATATTATAAAGGATCAATTGAAAGAATTGCCTTGGAACGAGTTATGTTATTTAATTCAACAAAGAATTGATGGAAGTGAAGCTTTAAATTTGAATCACATTAATGAGCCAAAGGGAAGAAGTTGAGTCGCGAAAACCAATACAAGGATACAATTGGAATCCCATGAGCTTGCATATGATCAACTTAATCAAATTCTAATATTAGTTGAAAATAATGATTGCAAAGAGGTTTACATCAGAGAACACAAATGAGTCTTTTATAAGTGCACGTTATCAGCTCTCTCCCTCTCGTAATTTAATCTTAAAGAATTAAATACCTTGGATTTTCTGATAAATTGTTTATTAAAATTCGATGATTTCGTAAATTATAACAAAATAATTGTTTTGAATTTTTCAATCAATTTAGTAATTTTGTGTCACTTTGATGCAGAATTGGCTAATGAAACTTAGTTGGTTCGTTTTCAATATAAAGTAATGATTCCGAATGGTAAGGTTAATTCTATAACACTATTTTTAAACGATGGATTTGTTTTTTAATGAAGTCTACTACAGATCTAAGTCTTGTCTATTTTTGATTCACTATATCAGACTCAAATTGGTTATTTTCTGAGCTGTTTGTTTTAATATGTTCTCTATATCAGTTTCATTCAGTGGTGAAATACTTCAGTTTACCTTGGGAAGCTTGTATTCTATTGATTGCGTATAAAACTGAGAATGAAGATTATTATTTTTGATCTTATTTTTTACAACCAAAATTGATAATCAAAATTTCAAACCAAATACAATCAATTCAATTCAAATCATTGAGTTTAGCTTTTGCATGTGAATGATAGTTTTTATAGGTGCTTTTTGTTATCAGTTTTAAACCTCAAGAATATATTTTCAAGAACATTCTATTGGCGGTATTGATTCAAATGCAAAATCAATTGCAACATCATTATTATTAAAATTAAGCTCCGTTTACAAAATTCAAATATTACATTCAAATGAATCAAAATCTGTATTCAAATTTGCCACTTCAAGCTTGTGATCAAAATCAAAATCAACATTCAAATCATTTACAACCTTATTCCTATGATAGACAAAGATTTACCTATATGAATCAATCTAATAGTAGCCAACAAGCACAATCAAATTCACAATACCAAGACCTAAGTCAACAAAGGAATTATTCATATTCATCTTCCAATCAACAGAATTGTTCTAATCAACAATCATTTTCTTCAAACTCTCAACCACAAAATCAACCTTCACAGCAGCAAATGAATGGAAATAATCTACAA
This sequence comes from Insectozyma morakotiae, assembly GCA_030564645.1. Classification (NCBI taxonomy): domain Eukaryota; kingdom Fungi; phylum Ascomycota; class Pichiomycetes; order Serinales; family Debaryomycetaceae; genus Insectozyma; species Insectozyma morakotiae. Next base: position 287,672 of record JAKTYD010000015.1, read on the forward strand.
TCATATCGTTGTCCTTCTCATGATCAATTTAACTCATATCAACAAATGCTTAATCATTAATATTCTAATAGATCAAATTATGTGAATCAACTATTGCAAATGAATCAATGTAATGAACGGTCATGTCAACAAATAAATTATAATAGTCAGCAGGAATAACAACAACTTCAAAATAATCATCAACAACATAATTATTATTACGACTGATCCTATTAATAATCAAACTAATGTTAATCAGCAAAATACATACTATCGACCTCAACAGAATTCAATTTGTTTTAAAAATTGCACTGTCAACATATAATATTCACCACCACCACAATAACAAATTTGGGTGATTGATATAGAACATTGAGTTCAAGATGATATCTTCAAATAGTTCAAGGATAACAAAAGAGAATATTATTAATTGAATAAGAATGATAAACTTCTTTATTCAACAGACAGGATATCTATTAATCGACTAGAGACCGGAATCATTTTTACAACTTGTGAACTTGTTTTTCATTAAATCATGTCATAGTTGTCATTACAACCAAATTCAAATGTAAAATAATAATATTTTTTATCACCTTAACCGAGATCTCGTATCTTAAATAATAACCATTTCTACACAAAATCAAAAATAAAGTTTGCTCTGACATATTGGAAATTGACGTTTCAAGCTATAACATAGGATTTCTATTAATCAATCAATAATAACATTCAATAATAATAGTCTTAGACTAAGGATAGTTTCAAATGTAGTGTTAGAGTACGAAATCAGAATTGATTTCAATCTTTCATATAAATAATTTATATTAATAAAAAAACTCTATAAAAATAACCATAAAAATTCGTAACCCTCTACCAACATTCGTAACCACCATCGACAACCAAGTTATGACCAGTAGTATAACTTGATGCAGCATCTGAAGCTAAATATAAGATAGATCCAACGAATTCTTTTGGCTCAGCCATTCTCTTCATTGGAATTTTAGATTCCCATTGATTTTTTAAATCTGAATGAGCACCAATAACATTTTTTGTCAATGGAGTTAAAATATAACCTGGTGATAAAGTGTTAACTCTAATATTATATTGAGCCCATTCACAAGCTAATGAACGAACTAAATGTATAACACCAGCTTTTGACATATTATACATACATTGTGGTTGTGGATCGTTTACAATTGTTCCAGACATTGATCCAACTAAAATTATAGAACCTTTTTGATTATTTTGAATTAATGGTCTTGCAAATGATTGTGAAACATAAAATGCACCTAATCCATTAACTTTCATTATATTTTCAGCATTTTTACTTGGATATTCTTCAGCTGGGAAATTTTCAGCATAACCAGCAGAATTAACCAATACTGAAGCAATTTTTGCATGATGTTCGTTTATTGCTTGAAATGTTAATTCAACACTTTCAGCATCACCAATATTACAACTCCAAGCTGAAACTTGACCAATTGGTGATTCATTTTTACCTTTTAATGATTCTTCACCCCAAGCTAATACATCTTTTGCAGTTTGTTGTGTTCTTTCTAAATTCATATCAATTAATGCAATATCAGCACCTTGAGCTAATAATGCTCTGGCAACAATGGCTGCTAAACCACCTGAACCACCAGTTAATACAACTAATTTACCATCTAATCTGAAGCTAGGTACAACGTTGTCATATGCGTAGTATGATGAATCCATCTTGAATATATTTGATTAATGTAGTAAAACGATTGGAAGTAAAAGTATAAAAAAGTTGATAAGGAATAACAAAATAAATTGAGGATACAAGTTTCTATTTATAAGATAAAGATTGGGGGTTTTTTATTATAGAAGATGACCGCCTTTGTAACTTTAAATATATTTGGTTGCAATAATAACAGAGATCAACAAACAGTGATTTCTTTTTTTTTTTTTTTTTTATTTCTTCTGTCTAACAAAATTTGTTTATCGGGAAGATTATATTTTGTTATTATTAACCCATAATTTTATTATTATTCCCATGTGGAGTAATTGATTGACTCTATTTTTAGAATCAATAAATGCTGGTTCTTACTACATCTTTCTTATGGTTGTTGTTCTTGATAGTTGATGAAACTCCGAATATTTAGTTGATACCGTATTTTATTAAGCAACTAAAGCTGTTGAATTGATATACCTTTGTGTCAAGTTCAACGTCATAGAAAAAAATTATTCATCCAATTACATAATCTTAAACGGATTGGGTATGAGGCTTCATAGTAAAGGAGTAAAGCCGCAGGAACTGATTTGGGAATCTACTTCATTTTTAGTTTCTATTTTCTGTTTTCTTTCAAATACCAAGCATTATTTCATCATAATTTAATTTTAAGATGAGATTTAAAACAACTTTTATCTATATCTTTATGCAAGAGGTTTGATGTCTTACATTTACTCAATTGAATCGGAAAAACTTCTACACCCCACCTCTGTTGAATTTAGAGCAATTGATTCAATCACTGATAAGATTCTAGTCTCAATTTTTCAATATTTTGTAAAAATCAGCGGAAATTGTAATTATTTTTGCACCCAACTTATCCTTTTCATTTGAGACAATTATTATAAATTTATTATCTAATGTCTCACCCTAACTATTGGTTTCTTAGATAAGATTAGATATAAAATTGATTTAGTAATCATCGTTTTATAAAAGAAATTTTATCACTTAATGCATTACATTTTATTTTTTAGCCTAAAAACTGAGACAATATAACATATATCTATTTTATCTAAGAGCCGATCGATTATATGGATTACTGATTATTTCTTTTTGAAGTTTCAACCAATCTCAACAGAGTTGCAAATTGAATATATCTGAAACATTTCACCCTAAATCGGATTTTAGGTACATCTATTAAGTGAAACAACAACAATTTCTTTTTAAACTCAACCAAGTTGATTCACAAACTGAATTTGAGACAATTCACCCTGAATGTGTATCAGATACATGTGAATTGTTTCATTTTAAGTCCGAGTATGGATGACTAATGATCTATCAACTAATGAATAATCACCTTCAATCAATCTTTTTACCTAAACATTGGATATTATCAGACAAATTACTGATTCAAACAAGCATTCGCAGTCATCAAATTGAAAAATTCTTTTTAAACTAGATAACGATCAATGACTTCTATTAACGTAATTGATATGAATAGATTTTGCCTTTAGATTAGTGATAGTAGACATAAATCAAGCTTAAATTGTTCTAATGAAAATAGTACAAGTAAGAACCAAGATTTCTTAAGTAACAACCAACATCAAGTCAGCAACCAATCGAAAACTTTCAAGGGTTGATGATCTTTTTGACAACCAAAAATCCAGTCATTTCGATGATTCTAATGTTACACCTTGTTAAAATGGATCTTTTGGTCTCATAAACAAATCTAATTATATTGATCATCCACAGTTACTTCATGGTCGTGTAAATGTACCCCGAAAAAAATATAATTATATATTAGCTTATCTTTATAAATAAATTAATTAAATGAATCTTTTAAGAAAGTTCCTTGGAACAACTACAACTGATGAAATTGCAACTATTCCAAGTGGGAAATTATTTCTTACAAGACTGAAAGAATCTCCAAAAGGTGCCATTGAATGTTTGTACAACGATGCTTTTGCCCTGATTAAACAAACAACTAGACCATTTTATTATCAATTAAGTATTACAAGAGTTTATCAAGAAGGAGAATCAGAATTATATAATCAAAACTCCGATTCAGATGATGATGATGATGACCAATCTAGTTCTTCAATTGGTGTAGTTGGTGGTTCATCAAATGATTTAACTACAAAAGAAGAATGGAATTTCCCAATAAATGAAGAATTAAAAATTTTTAAATTTATTAAAAATGAAAGTGGGAATGGTAATATTGTAATTGCTTGGAAAGATCTAAATGGAGATTTAGGTGATAAATTTGAATTCATAATTGATGAAGATGTAAGAAAGAATGATATTGATCAATTTATGTTAACAATTTATAAATGTCTTTATGAAAATAAATATCATCAAAATTCAATAAGTGTTACTGAAGAAGATTTAACCGAATTTATTTATGATCCAAAAAGTGAATTATTAACATTTGATGATTTAAATTATGAATCTGAAGATGAAGAAGATGAAGAAGAACAAGAAGAAATTGATGAACCAAAAGGATCTATTCTTTATCAACACAAAATCGATTTACATCTTTATGACTCAAAAAGTTCTACATTCAAATTACAATCAAATCAAGTTCAATTGGAAATTATTGATTTATCAAAATTTGAATACACATTATTTATAAATGATGAATCAATTAAATTAAATTGCGTATTGAGTAAAAATATGAATCCAACTTTCAATTATGAACATTTATCATTTATATTTAATAATTATAATTATGATGAAGATGTGATTATTGCAAATTCTTGGTTATTAAAATTTGAATCATTTAATGAATTAACTAAATTTCAAAATAAATTTCTAGGTTTAATGTATGAAACTTTGAATAAAAAAAAATGGGATCAAGTTGAAGAAGATTATTTTATTGATGCATTTTCAGATTTGAAAGTAGAAAAAGAAGAGCAATCAGAATCAGAATCAGAATCAGAATCAGAATCAGACTCAGATATCCCCGAAAAGGAATCCAATTATGAATTTGATTCAAATGAGAAGAATAAAAATTTAGTTGTAGGATATAAAGATCGTTCATTTGTTTCAAGAGGTAATAAAATAGGTGTCTTTGGTGAAAATGAAAATGAATTAGATTATAAAACAACCATTACGAATATATCCAACCTTCAAGGCAAATCATTTAATCCAGAGAAATTATTATTACATCAACAAGATCAATATATGATTATGTCAAATCCTGAGTATGATCAAAAATTATATAAAATGGATTTAAATCGTGGTGCAATTGTAGAAGAATGGGATACAAATTTACCTATAATAAATTATAATCCAATTTCAAAGTTTTCACAATTAAGTAATGAAGCTACATTAACTGCAATTTCAAATGATGCAATTTTTAATATTGATCCAAGATTAAATACTAAAGATAAAATTGTAAATGAAAAAATCTATAAAACAAAAAATAATCAATTTCAATCATTAGCAACTACTGAACAAGGTTATATTGCTTTAGGTACTGGTAAAGGTGATATTCGACTTTATGATAAATTGGGTGGTAATGCTAAAACTGCATTACCATCATTAGGTGATCCAATTTTAAATCTAGATGTTTCAAAAGATGGTCATTGGTTATTAGCAACTTGTAAAGATTATCTTTTATTAATTGATAATAGAATTCAAAATGGTAAAAATCAAGGTAAAATTGGTTTTACAAATTATTTTGATAAAGATAAAAAACCAATACCAAAAAGATTAGCATTAAAACCTGAACATCAAGGTTTTATAATTCAAGAAAATAATAATAAATTTATAAATTTTACTGCAGGTTATTTTAATCAAAGTTTAAATTCAAAAGAAACAACAATTATAACATCAATTGGGAAATATATTATTGTTTGGTCTTTGAAAAAAATATTAAATAATTCAAAAGATCCTTATGTTGTTAAAAGGTATAAACAAGATATTATTGCTGATAATTTTAAATTTGATTCTACAAATATTATTATGGCTTCAAAAGACGATGTTGGTATGATAAATAGACGTAGTTTAAATAATCCAAAGAAAATATTTAATAATATATAGGTTTAATACACGAATGGGAATGTATAATGACCGATTGTCTTTATTTATCATTCTTTAACTTTTGAATGAATGTAAAATTAACACAAAGGATAGATTTAGTTAATACAAATGGGAAATCATCCAACTCTTCTGAATAAATAATGCAATTATGATTGTCTCCATTTGATTCTTTCACTCTGGAATGAATAAGAAAGTAATTTAAATCATGACACAAGAATATTTTGCTGATGTCTAATATATAGTCAAGACTAACTCGTCATACTTGCATTCGTTTTGAAGAACTTCAACAATACTATAGCAACCTTTACTCTATTCTTTGAATTTACTTGCGATTGTTGAATCTTCAACCTATACTCCTGAGTATTCAGATCTATTACCAAAATCTAAATGTTTCTTTCATTTCTTCAACCCATAATCTTCTAAATGCATTTAATTTATGTATTATTGTTGGTTTATAATTATGTTTATCAAATTCTTGTAATCTTGCTAAATCAGGATACTCTTCAAAGGGAATCCTATTAATCCTTGCATGAATCCTTTTCACCCAATTATTAAACCCTGGAGAATCAATTAATTTTCTATATAAAAATTCATGTAATGAATTTGGTGGCGGTCTCATATTAAAGCCAAATTTAGTTTATTTGTAAACAAAAAAAAAAATTATATTGATATAGAAATAACAACAAACAAATATGTCTGATGATGAGTTAGAATTAGATTATAGTATAATACCCAATCCAAGAATCTCTCTACCACCAGATTTCAATTCTACCAATTCAATAACGAATGAATTATTTCAAGTGACAAATCGATTCAAATCAAAACCAAAACGATTAAATAATGATAAAGTATGGAAAATGGTTAATGAATTGAAACAAAAAGAATTATTCGATTCAAATTATGAACTTGATGATGTATTAAGAACAAGAGTATTTAAAGGTAGATTTAAAAATAAATCACAATTGAATCGACAGGATTTAAATGACTATTTTGAAGATAAAGAGAATAACATCAAAATAAAAGATGATCATAAACGAAGAAAGAAAAACCCAACAAATTCAATATTACAACCATTAACAATTAATACCCCCAAATTTAAACCAAATTCAAAATTAAAACCATTTAAATCATGTTTTAAGAATCGAGAGTGTAAATTTTTTTTAATTGAAAGTTCTACAGGTTTAATTAATGATGCAACGAAATATGCTACTGAATTGAATGGTTCTAATGGTGATGAATTCCCATTACCAGAACATGAAAATGAAGTTGTACAAATTCCAACAAATGATAAAGAATCAATTGAGAAAATGGCAATTATACGAATGTTTAAAGTAACCAATAAGAAGAATGAAGAAGGTGTACAAGTTTTATCTCAAAAGAAAAGTGTTAAATGGGATGAAAATGTATAGAGACAATAATAATAAAATATTTTTAACGCGTAGAATCAAAATAAAAATTTCCAACAGCCATGTCAACATTCTTTGATGAAATGAAAAAATCATTTAGTGATGTTAAAATCACTGATGATAATAAAATAGATACCGCAGATTTCTTAGAAGCTTCTGAATCATTAGTTAAATTATTTGATTTATTAGGTAGTTCTGCTTTTACAGTTGTTAAATCAGATATGACAGGAAATATAAATAAAATTAGAACTAAATTATTACAAGATCCACTTGGTTCTTCAACATTACAAGATTTGATATTATCAGAATCAACTACAAAAACTAAAACTGCAACTCAAGGTTTATTATGGTTAAGTAGAGGTTTACAATTTACTGCTCAAGCAATGAGAGAAACAATTGATAATTCTCAAAAAGAATTAACATCTACTTTTACTGATGCTTATTCAAAAACATTATCCAAATATCATGGTATTCTTGTAAAACCAGTTTTTAAATTAGCTATGAAAGCTTGTCCTTATAGAGTCGATTTTTTTAATAAATTAGGTGCTGATCAAATTAAAGTAAATGAACAATTAAAATCATGGTTAGAACATTTAGAAAAAATTGTTAAAATTATTATGGATTTTTTCATTTCAGGTAATTATGGTAAAGGATTATAGAATATATATTTATACGTTTACACTTTCTGATCCAATTTTTTTAGTTGCTTCCATTAATTCATATAATTGACCAATTTGTTCACTTGACATCTTATCTAAATCTTTTCTACCCAATTTGGAATCTAAGTAGGACCCACCATCTATTTGTTTAAGATAATCTTGCCATTCAGTTAGGAATCCAATTATATGTAAAGGATTATCTATTTTTTTATGATCTTTAAATTCTTTTTTAACATATGAATCTCCAAGGTATCTAAGATCTTTAGGTAATTTATTCATATGAGCTCTTAATATGGCTCTGTATAATGGTAATGGTGGTAGAACCGGGGATGTATTTCGTTCTGGACGACGTGGTCTAACTAATCTAATTAAACTAGCCTTCATCTGGAGATTTGACTGGTTTGGAAAAAACCTGCATAAAAGAAAACTTTGAGATACAGTAATGGATGTTGCAATTAAGAATAGTTGTAGAAAGCTTTCTATTAACATTGGATCTATACAAGATTACTCTATGAATAACTCTTTTTGTTAATACTGTTACATGAAGAACTTGTTTTAAAGATTTTAATTTTTAGTGAAATTTGGTCAATTTTTTGCAAACTGTGGGATCACCACAAATCAAGTGTAGAGATTAGTTTACTTTACGCCCCTCACCATTACTTCATTGATAAAAGTATGAGGTTTCTATTAAAAAACTCAATAAATGTGTCTACTCCTTAAAGTTTTGAAAATCTAACCATTCAAGTAGGCTTTCAAACAAGTCATCCTCTTCTAATAACCGTTGATATCCCTATGATCTCCCATGTTTAATACAAATCAACCCCGAATGATATACGAAATTAGTGCTCATATGTTAATTTTTAATTTATGCGTAAAAACTTATTTTTTATGGTTTGATGCACTGCTCTTCAGATGATTACCCTTTTTAGAAATTATATCAAATCAATAACTTAAAATGTACATAATTTAATTTTATAACATTTCAATAAATAATGAAGTAAATCTCCACTTAAAAATTTTATTTTATCAATCATTTTTCCTATACCCAGTCGTTCTTTTAATTTAATGAAATATTCATCAATTGTATTCATAGCTGGTACAACATTGGCCACTACTTCATTAGAATTAGTTGAAACTCCAATTAATGTTGCTGTTTCAAGTTTACCAACAACAGGTGGTGAAGCCATAGTACCAACCACAACTGCCACAACTGCAGCAACTACTAGTGGATCATTTTTAGGTGATTTAGTTGATGATTTGTTTGGTGATGGTTCTTCAGACTCAACAACAGTAGCAATTCCAGTTTCTAGTGGCTCAACAAGCTTAGCAGCAGAAGCAACTACCAACACTGCTGCCACATCTTCATCTACTGGAGATTTCCTTGGAGATTTAATAGGAGATTTATTCGGTGGTGATTCTGCTCAAACTACAACTACTCCAACAACCACAAGTACATCTACATCTACTGATAATTTCTTGGGAGATTTAATTGATGGATTCTTTGAACCAAGTAATACTACAACTGCAAGTACTTCAACAACTACAAATAGTGTATTGGGTGATTTATTCAATGATTTATTTGGAAGTTCAACCGACTCAACATCAAATTCAACCACTACAGCATCATCATCATCAGGATCATTCATTGATGAATTATTAGATGATTTATTTGGATCTTCAAATACAACTTCATCTTCATCTGGTTCATCTACATTTGATGGAGATGAATTAATTTCAGATATTTTAGGTTTTGGTGAAGAAGCTTTAAGTGATTTATTCAGTGGTTCAGGTTCAGCTATTTTATCAGCTATATTAGGATTTGCAGGTGAAATCTTTGATGATTTATTTAGTAGTTCAGGTTCTGATGGTTCATCAGGTAATTTCTTTAGCAATTTGTTATCTGATTTATTTGGTGGTATAACTTCTTCATTACCTTCAATAGATTTTGGTGATTTGATATCAGATGTTTTTACTACTTTATTCACATCAATCTTTGGTGGTACTTCAGGTTCTTCAAGTGGTTCATGTACACCTAAATTTAAAAAGAGATCTACTATAAGTAAAAAAGAAATTAGAAAAGCTGTTAGAGCAAGTGTTAATAGAGTTATTGCAAAAAGAAAAGCTGAATTACATAGTAAAAGATCACAAATGTTATTGGAAAATAATAACTTTGTAAAAGTTAGATAATTAGAGACGATTAATATATAATATGAGATGAATGACTTGACATAGAGATGAGTTGATTTTAATAATAATGATATATATTGAACCTATTGAATTGTTAGTATTCTCTTGATTGAATATTCTATTTATTTCAGTACAGATCTTGGTATTAATTTGTTTAATTTCATCTAGTATCAATATTAGGCGAAATTTTTATCATCATAAAATAGAATTATTGGTTATTCATACTTTTTGTTTGGATTGTTTGATTGAAAAATTTTTGTTTATAAAAATTTATATAGAGAATACAGTCGTGTGGTTGCTCAGGAATTTTCATTTTATTCTACAACATTCGAGTTGAACTAATTGAATCAAACCAATTGAAGGATGGACTAGAATGTAACAATCTATAAAAGGTGTTAGGGTAACCCTGAATTGAAAATGTCTTATTTTATTCAAGGAGGTTTAAATTCTAGATTCAAATGAATAATGACATTGAATTCTTCGGATGTACGTTTAAAGCCTATATGTCATAAATATTATTTATGATTAGATCAAATAGTTATGAACTTTTCTTGAGGGTCTTTAAATACATATATCTAATTCAAGTAATTATGCAAGTTTAATTATTATGTAAGTACAAAAGATCTTTTAGGTTAATAGTTATTTTTATTGGGGAAAATTCGTACATAATTAGATCTGGATTGAATGGAAACTCAATTTATAGCAGGGAATTTTCATAATTTTATTAATCAACAAAAGAAAACCCTAGGTAAGTATGAGTGAGACTGAAAGTACTTTAAAGGTTTTATCTAACACTTTCAAGGTCAAATTTTATAAATTTCCTAGTGGAGATGTTCACATGGTAGCTCCGAGTTTAAACCAAAGTTAGAAAAATGAAAAAACTACCTGCATAGAGATTCAACTATATAACCTAATACGGTAATTAATTAGTTGCAAAAAAAAATTAACAATAAAATTAATTTTTTATGTTAATGGTTTAATAAATAAGATGTTTAATCCTATAAAATAATTTTCTTATAATAGGATTCAATAATCAAATTCATTCATTCGTTGTCCAATTTTTAAAGGTTTGATTGTAATATGAAAGTTACAACATTACCAATATTAATTACATTAATTTCAATAGTTAATGCTGTTGAAGTTGAGAAAAGAGGATTCTTTGCTGACCTATTTGGGGTAGGAGATGAAACTACAACTCAACAAGCTACAACTCAACAAGCTACAACTCAACCAACTTCAACTCAACCAACTTCAACTGATGCAATTGTTGCTGATACAATCATATCTTCAACTTCAACACCAATATTGAATAATTCAACATTGATTGCACCTGCTGCACAAGTCTTAGCAGTATCTTCACAATCTTTAACTAGTTCTTCAAGTATACCTAGCTCATCAAGTGCACCAACATCATCATCAGAAGGTTTTTTGCAGTCATTATTAGGTGGTTCATCATCAGTTCCTACAACAACACCATCTACATCAAGCTCATCATCAGCTACATCTAGTGCATCATCTAGTTCAATTTCATCATCAGCTTCATCTAGTGCACCATCAACTACTGCAAGAGGATTTTTAGAATCATTATTTGGAAATGATAGTACAACTTCATCTAATTCAAGTTCAACAACTGATGATGAAGAATGTGAAGAAGAACCAACTACAGCACCAACCTCAGCACCAACTACAGCACCAACCTCAGCACCAACAACCACATCAAACTCACAACCAACAACATTAGTTACAACTTCACAATCCCCATTTGATAGTTTCTTATCTAATTTATTTCCTGGTTCAACCACATCTTCTAGTCATTCAACAACAATTGCAGCACAAGCTAGTACAGTATCTTCAATAACATCAAGCTCTACTCCAAGCTCATCAACTTCTCAAGGTGGAAATTTCTTATCATCTTTATTATCAGAATTTATTCCAAGTAATTCAACATCAACTCATACTTCGAGTGTTAGTAATGATGATGAAGAATGTGAAGATGCAACAACCACATCTAATCCTTTAGGTCAATTAACTAGTTTGGAAGCAGAAGCTTCAACTGTATCAGATTCAACTCCTACTACTACTTCTCAAAGTGGAAACTTTTTATCATCAATATTATCAGAATTCCTTCCAGGTAGTAATTCATCAACTCATGCTTCAACTACACCAAATTCAATTACTTCAATTCCTACTGCAACTTCAGCATCTCAAAGTGGAAACTTTTTGTCATCTTTATTATCAGAATTTTTTCCAAGTAATTCATCATCAACTCATACCTCAAGTATTCCAAATTCAAGTGTTAGTGATGATGATGAAGAGTGTGAAGATCCAACTACATCATTAGCCTCAAGTACAAACATCATTCCAACCACTACTAATCACCCAACTACAACTTCAGGTTCAAATGTATTGAGTTCAATTTTATCAGCACTTGATCCAGTTAATAGTACAGTAGCTCCAAGCTCAATTTTACCTTCAAGTTATGTTAATTCAACTACATCCTCAGTTGATTTTTTAAGTTCATTACTTGGTTTAACATCCCAAGCTACCACTACTGCTACTACTTCAGATGATGAAGAAGATTGTACTGAAGATCCAACTGTAACAACTCCAATAGTTACTGGATCAAATTCAAATCCAACATCTTTAAATCCACATCCAACAACTGCTAACTCAGATGATGATGATGAAACAGATTGTGTTGATCCAACAGTTTCAACTACAATTGCAGGTCCAAATACAACAATTCAAACAACTAAAGTTATAACTACAACTAATGGATTAGGTCAAGGTACTACACAAACAATAACTACACATTTACCAGGTACTACTCATTATCAAACTCAAACTGACGTTGTTACAATTACTTATACTGGAGCTGGTCAAACTTTTACAACTTATGTTACACAATCAGGCGAAGAATGTGCTTCAACTGTTACATATACTGTAACTACTACTTGTCCAATCACTACTGTTGCTCAAGGTGGAAATATTGTTACTACTACCGTTACTGTTATTGCTACACATACTGTTTACCCTGATGAAGATGATGATTATGAAGGTGAACAATCAGGATCAGGATCAAGCTCAGGATCAGGCTCTTCTTCAAATGGTGATGATGATGAATGGGAATGGGCTGAAGAAGAAGATGGTGATTGTACAACTACTCAAGTTTCATATGCTACTCAAACAGCCATTGCTGGTGGTTCAAGTTCAGGAAGCTCATCAGGAAGTTCATCAGGAAGTTCAGGCTCAGGCTCAGGCTCAAGTTCAGGCTCAGGTTCAGGTTCAAGTTCAAGTTCAGGTTCAGGTTCAGGCTCAAGCTCAAGTTCTAGTTCAAGCTCTGGCTCTTCATGGTGGGATGGTTCTTCAGGTGGTTCAATTGTTTGTCCAGGAGAATCAGGTTACGAAAGTGATGATGATACAGGTGTTACATTACCAACTTCAACAGGTGGTTCATCATATCCATCAACTTGTGGTTGGTTTGATGATTGTGAATGTGAAGGAGATGATGATGATGATGACGAAGATGATGAAGAATGTGAAACTACAACCTATCATTTTACAAATAGTACAACCACATCATTAGCAACCATTTTACAATCAACAACAATTCCAACAGCTATTAAAAATGTAGAGACTGTTGCTGCTGAAAGTGGATATCCAACAGATTCAATTTCAACAATATTCACTAGTGAAACATCAAGTGTACAACCAACAATTACTCAAGTTGCTGGTGGTAATAAAAATAATCATAATATACTTTATGGTGTAATGGGTGCTTTAGGTTTATTAATGATTTGATTGCAGGGCAATTATAAAATTCAAAGACGTAATAATTCGGTTTAGGTAAATTACCTTATATAGTTTAATACCTTTTAATAAAAATTAATTCTTAGATTTATTTATTCGCACATAAATTGTCAATAATCATGGCAATCGATAGACAAACACTAATATTCTTTATAATCATGTTCATCTTTCTATCACTACCTTCGGGTAATGAGCAACCACATTCAGAGAAAGAAAGAGAAGTATTATTAGAATTTCAACAACTGATGATTAATTCTTCAAAAATTATAAATAATTTAAATTATAATCAAGGTTATGGTAATATAACAGGATTTCAATTATCATATCAAGATTCATTAGATGGTAAATCTATAAAAGATTGGCCAATTCATGAATATACAAATGAATCACCATTTGAAGAAGATGAAAAATATTCTATTTTACCTAATGAAGTTAGTAAAAATGTTAAACAATTCTGGGGTAATGAACCAGTTTCTGATTATGCTTATCTATTGAATATATCAGGTAGAGCAGATGGAGAATTTGAATTGGATAAACGAATTAAACCAATAAATTTGGAATTACCCCAATATTTAAAAGATTATTATGAATCAAAAGATCAAGTTGAAATTGGAACTAAAATAGGTAATATCACAACAAATCAAGGGAAAATATCATTAGTTATAAAAGGATATCAGTATGAATTCGATCATCAAGTAAATGATACAATAATATCTACCCTTGAATTAAATTTAAAAGATCATGATGAAATTGAAGATCATTCAATTGATTTAAGAGGAATTTATTTACAAGAATTGGGTGCATTAGTTGCAACTTCAAATTCAGCAAAATTTTATGGATCTTATGGATTAAATCATTTAACAATGAATGAAAATAGATTTAATCATGTAAATAAATTAATTAAACAATGGTCAAATTATACAAATGATCATGATATAATGTTGGATGATTTAAATTATTCAATCTTAAAATCTCAAGAACAATGTGAATTTATAATGTATCTACAATTTGATAAAACTAATTATACTCATGAACAATTGAGACAAATTGATCAAGAGTTGAAAAAACCAACTGGTGCACCAATGCCAAAAAAAATACCCGAAATTGAAATTAAAGATTATATAATATATTCACCAGATTGTGGAATAATTTTAAAAAAAAATCAAACCAATTTTATTGGTAAAAAAAGTGAAGTTTTAAGTTTACAAATGAAAAATGTATTAACTGGAATTTTGGTATTAGTTCTGATTCAATTAATTTTAATACTTCGACAAATCAAGATAACAAGAACTCCAGGTCAATTATCATTAATTTCAAGTAAATCATTATTTTTATTAAGTTATCAAGATATGTTATTAGCATTAATGTCATTATTATTAAGTACTATAACTGTTGATTTATATTTAATATTAGCATGTGTTGCAACGGTTACATTTATATGTTGTGGAGTATTTGAAATGAGATTCATGGTTAGTGTATTAACAACTCAAGCAAATGAAAGAGGTACAACATGGTGGGAAATATTAAGAGGATCACAAACACAAACTGAACCAGAAGAAGGTCCAATACTACCTATTGCCAATACACCACAACCCGAAGTTCCAAATCAAGCATGGCAAGAAACTTCCTATAGTAATTCAATTTTTGCAACTGCATTTACTTTAAGTATAATTTCAGTATTCTTAATCTTCTCATCATTTACATGGAGAATTCAATATCGTAAAATATTTGAATATTTAGGATTAATATTATTAAATTCATTCTGGTTACCACAATTTTTCAGAAATACATTGAAAAATAAAAAACAATCATTTACATGGGAATTTATAATTGGATCAAGTATATTAAGATTATTACCAATTTATTATTTTTGTTTATATAAAGAAAATCCATTAAGACATAGATATGATTTAAATTTAGTAATAACTTTAACAAGTTGGATGATTTTACAAATTTTATTATTATTTTTACAATATAAATTAGGTTCAAGATTTTGGATTAATGAATCTTGGTTACCAAAAGCTTATGATTATCAAAAGATTATAACTATTAAACAATTACAAGATGAACATAATGAATTTTCATCGAATATTTTACAAACTTTACAAACTTTTCCTAAAGATGTCAATGAAGAATATATTGAATATAAATGTAATTGTCCAATATGTATGAATGATGATTTGATTATACCAATATTTATAAAGAATGAAAAGCAAGAAGATTTGAAAAAGAAACATTTAAAGATAAATTATATGATAACTCCATGTAATCATAGTTTCCATAGTGAATGTTTGGAAAGTTGGATGAAGTATAAGTTGCAATGTCCTGTTTGTAGAACTAGTCTACCACCGATATAATGTATAATGTAAACAGAATCAACTTGGGCTTTCAAAGGAGCATAATCCATCAAGGCACAAGACGTCGATTAATTGTAATTTCTTAAAATATGCAATCAATTCTTTCCAACGCGACTTTAAATCCAATCATCAACCAAAATCGTTCTAAAATCAAAATCTTATGATAAATAATTTCAATTTGTTCCTGTAGTCGCTTGAAGTCTATTACCGCTCCACTTTATCTTCGATTTTAGGGTTCGGTGGCTTTGATAGTGACTCCAATAACACCTTCGAATCAAAGAGCACGGATTCTTCAAAAGGACTCCATTAGAAGTGAATATACATTCATTGAGTTGTCATTTTCTTGCACAATATTAAACGAAAATGAGAGAATACTATAACCAGTGCAAACGAAATATGCCTCCTAGCTTTATGTAGCTTTTTCTAAAATTTGAGCAATTAAATTGACAATCGAGTTTAATAATACTAGCCATTGGTAAACTTTTCTTATCAAGGGCTTAAAATAAATTGCTCAAATGATGTTCATGGGCTTAGAGATAAAGTGGTGATTTAAATAACTTACTTCCCATAAAAATTATTGAGAGATATTACAACAATCATTCGACTTTTTTTCAAATATGAGTCTTTCAAAATTTCTTAGTGCTGATGATTTGAACAATTATAAGAATTGGCCAGCTGCTCTTGATCCATTAGTTTATGAACAATGGATTCCATCTGATGATTATACAACTTTAACTTTACAACAAACATTTGAAAATGAGACCATACTTGATCAAAGAACATATACAGTGATTGCACCAACTGAATTAAAAGACTTTTATGATAATTATGATGACGAAGAAGAAGTTGCATGTGAATTACCACAAACTGAAACTGAAACTATTTCAACAGCTACACTTGCTTATGGTGATAATTATACTAGTAATGAGAATAGTCAATATTATATACCAAATTATGTATCTAATCACAAGCAATAGAGATTATTGTTTTGAATATAAATCTACCATTACGGTAATTACTGACCTCTTCTAACGACCATTAATACTTAATGAATGTTCATACAGTACATATACTATCAAAAATATAATGTAAATTGTAGTTTGAGACAATATCAAGTGGGTCCAACTTTTATCTAAAGAAAGTAATCAGTTAGTTCATGGAGTATAATCACAAAATCAGTTATCAAAACAAATCGCGAATTCAATAAAGTGGTGCAAGTTTAATTAAGCTTTATTCACGTAAATTAAACTTTTTTTGTTATTGTTTTTGTTTTGATAATTTTCCAGTATGGCCGTAGAAAAAGAAACGAAAAAATTTTTTTGCGGGCGAAGTTGAACAAAAAAAACGCCTTGCGAAACAAAAGGACCCCTATCTCTTCAACTGGTGATAATCTTCAAGAAAATAAATCATTCTCTAGTGGAAAATATGGATAAACTTCAATTTCTTAGAAAGATTCTAAATCTAGGCTTTCATTGAAATTTCAAAGTTTAAACTGAATTGCTGGTTAAAAGCACGTTGTATTCATTACGATGAAAACAATAAAAACATTAGACCAGAATATGTAATTAATTAATACTCGTGAATTGCATTGTTTAGATTAAGCTCGATTTGTTATTTTTTAATACGAATTTGGTATTTTATTTCTATTTTTAAACTTTTTCTTATTTAGCCGTGGTTGCATAAAAAATCTTGCAAATTTTTTCTTCTATTTTTCGTGATTTTTTAAGATAACAAAGCCCAATTTTTGAGTATATATTTGATTAAATTTCCTATTTTTTAAAATCAATTCAATTCAAATTCTTACACTCGCT
The DNA here is from genome assembly GCA_030564645.1 of Insectozyma morakotiae. NCBI lineage: Eukaryota > Fungi > Ascomycota > Pichiomycetes > Serinales > Debaryomycetaceae > Insectozyma > Insectozyma morakotiae. The sequence continues at coordinate 305,612 of JAKTYD010000015.1, forward strand.
TAAAATGAAATTCTCAACTATTGCTTTATTATCAGCCGTTACTGGTTCATCATTAGCTGCTTATGCTAACGGTACTGTTACTGACATTGCTACCACTGTTGTCACTATTACTTCATGTGAAGAAAACAAATGTCATGAAACCGCTGTTACCACTGGTTTAACTACTGTTACTGAATTAGAAACTACTTACACCACTTACTGTCCATTAACCACCGAAGAAGCTGTTCACAACTCAACTGCTGCTCCATCATCATCAACCGTTGCTGCTGAATCATCATACGCTAATGTTACCTCAATTGAAGGTGGTGCTGGTAAAGTCGCTGTTGGTGGTGTTGCTGGTTTAGCTTTAATTGCTGCTTTAATTTAGATTTAATTTAGATTTAATAAACATTTAATCTTTTAAACATTAGAATCTCAAACATTAGAATCTTAAACATTAGAATCTTATATTTTTCTATATAATAAAATATATGCATTTTTAATATTATTTTCATCACCTCCATTTATAACATCTTCTTGTTTAATTTCTTTTATTATTGTATCATCTATTCTATACCAATTTTCATTAGTATAAATGTCACTTGTATAATGTCCCGCATCTGCGCTACTTCCATGATGGTAAACAACCGATATTAATTCATATTCAATATCTTGTTGATTCAGTAAAATATCTTTTGGCATAATTAATTTATTACTGTAATCAATTTTTTTCTTTAATTTTTCAATTCCAACATCTTCATAACTAAATCGTTTAAGATGTATTATTAAAATATTTGGTAATTTTTCGATAAATGTTTGCTTTTTAACTTGTGTATCTTTATTATTATTACGATAATTTATATTTTCTAATTCATTTAGATGTAATAAACCATCTTCAATAGAATTTGAATTTGAAATGTCCAATTGTACATGTTGAAATGGATCTAATGTGATTGATTTTGATGATTTTGTAATTGATACAACTGATTTAAATTCACCTCCAAATATCATATTTAAAGGTGTTGGTTCAATTTCAATTTTTGTTACATTTTTTTTGGAATTGACTTGTTCCCAATTATCTTCTTCTTTCTTTATACATTTTAATGTAGTATTTATATTATATTGAAACTTTTCTTTATCATTATTTGGATATGATTCAATTAATGAGTCAATTTCAATGGTTGATAATTTTTTCATACTATTTAAAAATTCTTCATTTAATGCATCTAAATAATATCCTAAAAATTCTTCGGCATCTTCTTGTTGACCCCATTTTAAATGAGTAAATTTTTTATGTTGTGATAAACTTGAATAAAAAGTTTCTGGTGAAATTGGTTTTGATTCTGAATTTGAATATTCATTGAATAATTTGATAGTTGCATCTAGTAATGGATATTCGAATCCTTGTGATTTTGTTTCAATTAATTTGATTAGACTACTGAAAGGTTGACAATAAAATAAAATTTGTAGAATGGAATTCATAAAACATATATTTCCGGTGTTGGTTAAACCTCTTGGATTTGATTTGTATGATGGTAAATTATCAATTGAGTAGTTGGAATCAAACATGATTCTTAATAAAAGGGATCCTAATGGTTGTAATGATTCATCTTGGATATTGAATACTTTTTTTGGTTTTGGTTGTGATGCTTGTAAAAAGGATGCCCAATTTTGTTTTGGTTTTGGTTGTGGTTGTTCTTTCTTAACTACAGTTTGATCTTGATTATAATCTATTATTCTTTGATAAGATGTATTGATTAATACTTTATTATCTTCGAGTGAAATTTTGGTTTTGACTTGACTTGATTTCGATGAATTTAAAAATTCAGATTTCGAAGTGTTTATGTAAATTGGGATCTTAATTGGTTCTTTTTCTTCTTTCTTTAGTACTTCTTTTTTTGGTATTGGAATTTGATACATTGGAGGATAAATATATGGATATATTACAGGTTGATTATAATACAAATATGGTTGTGGTGGGTAGAAAGGATAGTATTGTTGATATGGTTGTTGAGGTGAAAAGCTAGCTGCATCTACACGAAAACGTGAAGATCCAGAGTTACTCATTAGACATGAATCGTTAGAATTAAAAAAATTTTGAAAATTTGGTTGGTTCAAGAAAAAACGGACGCACACTACCCTTTATATATAAGCAAAGCTATTAAATGATGACAAAGAGGTTGAGGTTCAGTCTCATATGATTCTTGATATTCATAACATTCACAATACCAATTGGGAAGATCAACTTCAACAGGGGAATGATTGGATTTGGGTGGTTCATAAACTCCTTTGATTAATCGATCATGTTTAATTATGAGACCTAATTTTCCTAATAAACTTTCTTTACTTCTTTTGGTGACTGGTTTGATTTGATCATTTTCAATCTCTGAATTGAAATATAATTCGAGTCCCTTAAAATAAAGTTTTCCATATATCATTGATAAGATTAATGATTTATCTTTATCTACTGTATAATCTAATACATCCTCAACATCTAACTCTTTTAGCTGACTTTTTAAATTGTCATCTAGTACCTCCAACAAAATATTATAAATTGTGTCTTGTTTGATCAAATTTTTAAACATGGAAAAAATGGATTGGTTACAACAATTACCACAAGAATTACAAGATCAAATAAAATCAATCATCGAAAAAGATGAATCTGCAGCTGATGCTTTTAATAATCTATATGAATATATCTTAGACCCACCAAAGAAAAGAAAACTTGATGATTCTATTGATCCAGATACAATAATTTTCGAAATACAACAAATTTCAATATTTTCACCAATTAGAAGAAAAATGAATCTTGTATTTCATTTAATAGAAGATAATCCATCACCTGTATTATCAATTGTCAATAATAATGTCCCTGAATTATCAATTTTAAATTTAAAAGAACTGATTAAATTATGTTTAATTTTACCGATATTAGGTAATTCAACAAATCCACAAAAGAAAGGTATTCTGTTGTTATGTTTCTGGATTAATGATGAACAAAAAGATCCAATAATTTGTCAATTGAATCTTGATGTTATAAAGAAGCAAATGATTAAATTAAATAAATTACCTTCAAATATAGATTCTCAATTTGATTGTCCAAAAGATACAACTATATTAAATCCAATTCAAGAAAGAATTGTTGATTATTTAAAAAGACAATTTAAATTATGTAATGTGAATTTAGTAAATTATTTACCTTCACCAACAATTTTCAAGAATGATTTTCTTATAAATAATGATTTTGCAGTTGCATTGAGTGATAATGGGAAGAAACCTTCTATTATAATGGTTGAATGTCATAAAGGTGCAAAAGATGGTGTTTTGATTTTATTAGAAAAGAATGATATAAATCCTGCTTATTTAATTTTTGCATTTAAAAAACCAATTTTGGTATTTGAAATTACAAAAGTTTTAAAAGCTAGTTATTCAAATATTACAAGTTCGACTTTTAGTGTGAATGTTCAAGTATTGAATGATAGAAATGAACATAGAAATTTGGAATTTTCAATGATTGATCAAAAATTTTTTAATTTTATTGATAATTTTATGAAAGAACATGGTATTAGTGATGATTCTTTTAATGAAAGTTTAAAGGAAAAGGAAAAGGAAAAGGAGAAGAAGAAAGAAGATGAAGATGAAGATGAAGAGGAAGATGAAGATTTCAAAAATGATTCACAAAGTGACGTAGCTGAAGAATTTGATAGTAATGTTGAGGATAATGATGTGTTTACTAAAAATGAAGAACCTGTATAGGAATCACAGAGCATTTTAAGAAAATGATGTATTTAGTAGAAATGAAGAACCTGTATAGGAATTCCAGAGCATTATAAACAAATGTTGTATTCAGTGAACTACATAGTTGATATATATGATTTGTAGCTGAATATGACATGTATTTAAAAACTTGATTCCAAGTATGAGTTTATAGTTGATTATTTAAATGGTTGACTCCATTGATCATAATATTTGAAAAACCAACCTCTATCTTGTGGTTTAAATATACGATCATCTTGTTTATCCAAAGTATCATAAAATTCAATTTGTTCTTCTCTTTGTTGTCTTAATTGTAATAATCTTCTATGTAATAATTCTGATGTATGATTTAATTGTGGTTCAACTCCAAATACATAGATACCAATTGATGTACCCATGAAAATCCCATAACCAGCCAATTTTGATGTAAAAGTCTTTGGACTACCTGATACACCACATTGAATAAACCTACTTGAAGCACCTAATAATGCACTATATAATATTCCACTTATTGTTGGCATTGATTTTTTTTCTAATTTTTTATTGGTTGCGAAATGATTAATTTTTTTAAAGGACATCCAAGTCGAAATTTATTACCAAGTAAACAAATTGCAAAAGCTTATGAAACTGTTTTACTAAGGGATTATGATGAGTATGATTTAGATGCGGATAATCAACATCCTTTACAATATGGTACGGATCCAGGAAATTTAGAAGTTCGAAAAGATATTTGCAAATGGATGAATAAATATTTTGATCATGAAAGTACTCCTGATTGTATTAATTTGACAGCTGGTGCTTCATATGGAATTGCAAATATATTAGCTTCAGTTACTTCTGAAATTACAAAACAAGCATTTATTGTAACACCAACATATTTTTTAATTAATAATGTATTTGCAGATATTAATTTGGGAACAACTGCAATCAAGGAATGTAATGGGAATTTGGATTTAGGCTTTTTAGAATCTGAATTGAAGAAGTATAAAATTGATGATTCAATTGTTTATGATTCAAGAGGGAAACGAAAATTATTCAATTTTATATTCTATATGGTTCCAACATTTTCAAATCCAGGTGGTGTCACATATTCAATTGAAACTAGAAAGAAACTTATAGAAATTGCAAAGAAATATGATATGTTGATTATCAGTGATGATGTTTATGAGTTCCTAGATTATACTGGATCAAAACCATTACCTAGATTAAATCATTTAGATACAACAGGTCATACTATATCTAATGCTTCATTTTCAAAGATTATTGCACCTGGTTTAAGAGTTGGATGGCAAGAAACAACCCCATTTTTAGCTAATCAATTGGCTGTAACTGGTGCTAATAGATCTGGTGGTACTCCTAATCAATTATCAACATTTGTTGTACAAGAATTGATCAACTCGGGTGAATTGGATAAAATTATTGATAATTTCAAACAAGTTTATGGTGAAAGAGCCAAGGTGTTGAAGGAATCAATTGAAAAGTATTTCCCTAATGCTGAAATTTATGGTGGTGATGGCGGTTATTTTTTTTGGATCAAATCTAAAGGTGGTTATAAAGGACAAGTTATATTAGCATCAGGTGATAATTTTAAAGTCAATGATGAAGATTATAGTGATTGTTATCGACTTTCAATTAGTTATTTAACTGTTGATGAAATAAAAAAAGGAATTAAACTTTGGAGTGAGAATGTTTAATCCAATTCATTTAACAACAATATCATATGTATTTGATATCATCTTTTATTCAACAATTTTGATATTATCAACAACTTTAGGTAGAAATTTACCTCCAAATTATCATGAATTTCTGTTATACGATATTAGTATTAGATATACATTTTTTGATCAAGTTACCATCAATGTTGGATTATTAGTGTTTATTTCAGGAGTTATACCAGTGATTCAATTTGCATTATTTGCAATTATCATCCCTTCAAGTTTAACAAGAAGATTATGGGATTTCTTTGCTGGTTGTTTATGTTTATTAGGTGCCCAAGCAACTAATTTATTAACCATTGTTTTAATAAAGAATATTACAGGATTACCAAGACCCGATATGATTGAAAGGTGTGAACCTTGGTTTACTGATGTGATTCCATTGACTCAATTATCAACAGTTGCTGTTTGTACTCAAGTGAATTGGAATTTGGTTCAAGAAGGATTTAGAACGTTTCCATCAGGTCATGCATCAACGGTGTTTTGTGGTATGATTATAACTTCTTTAAATATTGCTGCTAGATTACAAACTTTTGATAATAGAAATAATTCATTCAAGGTATTCTTAACACTTGCACCTTTATTATTAGCTTCATTTGTTGCATCAACAAGAGTTAGTGATAACCGACATTATTTATTGGATGTAATTGCTGGTTCATTTATTGGATTTACAATTGGTTGGATTTTTTATTATCAATATTATCCAAGTATTTTTGATTTGAAAAATAAGGGGAAAGCATTTCCACCAAGAAGATTTGGAATTAAGAAATTAATGGATAATGTGGGAGGGTTTTGGAGAATCGATGATGAGCTTGAGAGAACATTGGATGATGATAATGAGGATGTAAATATATAATATACAAGTCATTCATGATTAACAAGTCTGATTAACTAATTCCTCTTTTAAATTAGATTGACAAATTCGAGTCTACAATTAGGAGTTATAAGATTTTTCTTGCTCTTGTTCTTGCTTTTTTAATTCGATCACTTGTTTGATCAACTTCTTCATTGAATTGATCCAACATTAAATTTTGTTCTTCAACTTCAGTATTAATCAATTCACCAATTTGTCGTTGTCTAGAGATTAAAACTCGTAATTGTTCAACTTCTTGATCTTGTGCATGATGTGTATTGATTTGTTGTTGTAACAATTCTTGATTCGAGAGGGGGATGGTGTCCTTTGTTTCTTTACCAATGATTCTACCAGGTTGTCGTATTTCAGGTTGTATAACTAATTTATCTTCCAATTGTTTTAATAATCTCAGTTTTTCTTTATCATCGGTTTTCAATTCTTGAATCATAGATTGATATTTATGAATCTTTTCTTTAGTTAGATTTTCATTTTGTAATTCGATTTTTAATCTTTTAAATAATCCATACCATTTATCTTGTTGAAATTTAAAATTATTTGGAAATTGTAAAAACTCTCGAACTTGTTCATTATTTTGGAATTCTTTATCTTGAATTAGATTATTTAGAAACTTTCCAAGTTCAATCTTTCGTTCTTCAATTATATTTGATTTGTTTATCCAATTGAGTCGTTTCCCAGGTAATTGATAAGGGAAATCTTTAATATTTATTCCTAATTCATATGCTAGATTATTAAGTAATGTTTCAAAGTCTGAGTACCGTTTTTTAACAACGTATGTTCTTAATGGTAATTTAATTTGAATCGTATAGTATGAATTTGATTCTGATAAAATTTCAATCATAAAAAATAATTGCTATGTTTTTTATCAATTGCTATGTCTTATCGATCAACCAAAAATAATGAATCAGCAGCAGAATCAACACCTGAACCAAGACAGGAATCTGAATCTTTGGAACTGCAACCACTCTTAGATCCAGATGATCCTCAAGTATCAGTATTGAATTTAGAAAAAATCAAGTTACTTCATTTTATTACATTGGGTCTTGTGTGGATTAATTTCATTTTATTAATTATCCTATTAGCAAGTGATTTCTTTGCAATTCCCGGATTCAATAATCGTGGTAAATCATTTTTAGGATTAGATTTAGTATTCATTTGTTTATTGATTAATTTTATTAATAAAATTACATTTGTAGTACCAGCTTATTATGAAAGAATATTGGGTTATTTAATAACTGGATTATTAGTCGTGGATATTGCTGTGGTACTACTTTTCCTCAGACAATCACATGGAATCCTTGGTGTCATATTGCTCAGTTGGACAGCTTTGAATTGTTTTTCAAGTTCAATAATTGATTATTGGGTTGAACAAGGTAGAAACTATCAACAAATTAGATTAACTGGAAGAATTGAAAAAAGGAAAACAGTTGGGGAATTATTAATTATCCTTATCAAAGTTTTATTTCAATTATTTTTACTTTGGATAGTTTGGTGTATAAGTTTAACAATTTGGTTACTGGCATTTGATACTCATGAAAAACCATGGGGTAAATTAATCCCAGTTAACAATAACACATTCAATGTACATTTAGCTTGTTTTGGAGATGTTTATGGAAACTCATCACAACCAATTATATTAGTTGAAGGTGGACAAACAACCTCAAGTGAAGCATTTCAAGAATGGATTGAAGAATTGCATAGTTTAAATAAAGTTGAGAGATATTGTATTTGGGATAGACCAGGTTATGGATTTAGTGATTCTGCACCATCACCACAATCAATAGGAATCATAACTGAATATTTAATGGAAGCATTAGAAAAAGAGAAGATCGATGGTCCATTTGCAGTTGTTGGATTTGATATTGGTGGGTTATATGCAAGAATGTTTGCCAATAGAAATAGAGCTAAAATTCAATCAATTTTATTTGTTGATAGTTGGCTGCCAGATTTATTAAAAAGATGGCCATTTAATGGAAAGAAAAATGAAAGTAGAAGAATTTTTAGAGGTTCTTTAGAACTTATGGATAATATTCAAGGTTTTAAATTATGGGCAAAAGGTTTTATTAGTCCTTTAGGTATAAAACCAAGTTTACATTGGTTTCTTCATCCAATGAAATTTTCAAGTAAAAGTAGAATCTTTGGTAGAGATATGTATTATCAATCTAAATATATCAGAGCTAGATGTCAGGAACAATTAGTATCTGGTATATTATCATATAATGAAATTAGAGATGCTGATATAAATGGATTACAAGTTGGTGTAATTTCTTCTGATTTCATGATTAAAAAATCTTTAAATTGGGGTAAATGGCAAAGAGAATTAGGAAAATTAAGTGATAGAACTGCTGAATGGGTTATAGCTGAAAATAGTGATCATTTTATTTGGAAAAGTGCAAAGGGTAGAAAAGAATTACAAAATTTGTTATTAAGATTAATTGGTGAAATTGATTATTAATAAATACTGTTTCTTTGTTTTTTCTTTAATTCAACTCTTAATTGTGATAAGCTAATCGTTATTAGAATTGCTTGAACACTCAGTCAAGTGTTACCACTAATCGACTTTGTTTCATTTCCAATACGTTAGGGTTGTTCAAACTGATATGACCGTAGAGAAAGGAATCTACCTGTTACAAAAATCTACGTGATTATTCAACAACTGATTTGATTTATTACACAAAAAAAATAAATTAATTATCTTTCTCATGACTGAAGAATCTAGGAGACCTTCATTGCCGTTCTTTAGATCAGATCAACATATATCCAATAGTCCAACTATAGGTAATATCAATGCTCATGTAGATGAGGAACCTACATTTATAGAACCGGTTAATGAAGTGTCAGAACTTTATTCAGTCAGATTAACACCCTTAATAGATCATTCATCAAATTCAAATTTATATTTTGCTCCAATAATTAGAAAAATCAAACCAAATGAAATATTAATGATATGTAGATATACTGAGAAAATGAAAGCAAGTGCATCAAAAGGGTCATCAGCTCCAATAGTTTTTAAATCAAAAGTTGTACTGAGAACTCATGCTCAATTAGAATGTAATGAAAATGGTCAATGGTTTATTCAAGATAAGAAAAGTTCAAGTGGTACTTTTTTAAATCATATTAGATTAGCATCTGCAAATCAAGAATCTGCATTAACTCCAATTTGTGATGGTGATATTATACAATTAGGTATGGATTATAGAGGTGGTACAGAAGAAGTTTATCGTTGTGTTAAAATGAGATGTGAATTTAATCGAAGTTGGCAAAGGAAAGTAAGTCAATTTAATTTGGAAATTCATCAAAAATTAAAAGATTTAAAATTGGATGATACTAATAATGGTGAATGTGCAATTTGTCTAATGAAAATTGAACCTTTACAAGCTTGGTTTGTTAGTCCTTGTTCTCATTCATGGCATTATAAATGTATAAGACCAATAATTATAAAAAGTTATCCACAATTTTATTGTCCAAATTGCAGAACAATGTGTGATTTGGAAACTGATTTAGAATCAGATTAATATATGTTTTAATTCATCTTTATCCTCTCTTGTGTATGAATAAAAAACCTCCCTCCCTCCCACTAATGAAAATAATAAATGTAATAACTAAAAGTAAAAAAAATCATCAAAGGCAGCCTTAAAAACAAATAGACAACAAATCAAATTGAAATGAAACTAATCTGTCCTGAATACGAATATTCTATGAATAAGGCCAAAAATCAAAAAAAAAAATCACTTCGTCTATCGAAGGTCGAGGTTGCCACTTAGCAGCCAACCCCGTAGGCTTACAACTTTTAACGCAAGGCTCACCATTTGAAAGGCTGCATTACTCTGCATTTAGACAAATCATTAAAAGTGCACCAACAGGCCATAAGACACATTAATGAGAATCTTTTGAAGTCTCACGAAGCACCAAAATCAATTGATACAACCCTCGAGCATCGAGTCCCAGGATAATAGACCTAATGGTCAATCGACCACCGAAAGATTTCTCCTTAAGGGTCATTCCGATGATATACTTATAGCCCAGGCAAACCGCGGTATCAAGTGGGTGGATTCAAAACTGACTTGTTAGTAGTATCTTGTTAATCTGAATGAAAAATAATAATACATACCTCAGTATCTTGTAATTAAAATGATTTAGCAGCAGTTAACATCAAACCAATCCTATTTGAAAGTATCAACAGCAACACCAGACCATCAACACCAATTAACATCAAACCAAACCTAATAAGAATCAATACCAATTAATACTCTTGATAAAAATTTAAATGGCAGCATTATATATCCTTCACATGAAAAGCTATCAGTTATTAAAAAATTGAAATTGAACAGATAAAATTTTGATAATTTTATAATCTAAGGGAATTTGTACCTGTATTTATAGTTTTTCAAAATGTATTGAATCCTAAGAATATATTTATGTTTAATCACGATTTCTTTGAACATATACAATTGATTACAAATTAATCAACCAAGAAAATTATTTTGCAACACATATAATGTGAATAATCTTTCCGATAATTTAATTTGTTAAAGAATGATTTGATTTTGTAATTTAAAAGCAACATTTTAATAAACTCGACAAATACAGTTAAATTAATTAAAGTTTTACAACAATTTGATTAATTAAAAAATAATTTTCGTAGCTCAAAATCAATATTTGATACACATAGATTGTATATGATTTTTCCAATAATTTAATTTGTTGAAGATAATTTACCTTATAATTTAAAATTATTAATTTGAGAAACATAATCAATATAGTTAAATCAATTAAAGTTTTACAACAATTTAATTTATTAAGAAATAATTTTCGTAGCTCAAAATCAATATTTGACACACATAGACTGTATATGATTTTTCAACAATTTAATTTGTTGAAGATAATTTACTTCATACTTTAAAATCATCAATTGGAGAAAATTGACCAAAGTAGTTAAATTAATTAAAGTTTTACAACAATTTAATTTATTAAGAAATAATTTTCGTAGCTCAAAATCAATATTTGACACACATAGACTGTATATGATTTTTCAACAATTTAATTTGTTGAAGATAATTTACTTCATACTTTAAAATCATCAATTGGAGAAAATTGACCAAAGTAGTTAAATTAATTAAAGTTTTACAACAATTTAATTTGTTGAAGATAATCTCTTTTGTACTTTAAAATCATCAACTTGAGAAACATGATCAATATCGTCAATTAATTAAAGTTTTACAACAATTTGAATAATTTAGAAATAATTCTCGTAGCTCAAAATTGATACACATAGACTTTTACAACAGATTTATTGTTGAAGATAATCTACTTTGTATTTTAACACATTAACTTGAGAAACATGACCAAACTAATCAAATAAATTAAAGTTTTACAATCTATTTCATACCTACATTTATAGAAATTATATTGATGACTAACTAACGAAAAGAATATATATATCGATAGATTTTCATCTAAATTTTTTGTTTTTATCAAATAATCATTTTATTATTCAATCATTATCTTATTATCACTTCTATTTATAGTTTTTATTTCATTAAATCAATCAACAAGATGCTAAAAAAAGAATTTGATGATAATTGAAAAAATGATGGTACAAAAGAAGCTACAAAAGACGCTCAAAGTTTATACTCTTTTTCCTGCGATTTGATCTTTTGATATTTTGCTTTTCATTAAACAACTTTGATAGTACTTTGAGCACATTAGGACTAAAAATGAGGTGTTGTATGATTTTTAATCAAAGATTTCGAGTTTTGAACAAATGCCTCATTCCTAAAATGGAACTGCCAAATAAGCGAGAACTATTCTCTGTGAAAACCGAAATAGGAAGTTTGAGCTTAAAACGTTTTCAAAGTAATTTTGCAATCAGGATAATCATTAAATAATTTTTTCAACTAAAAGTACTCGTTTATCTATGTCAGAATCGAAATTACCATTGGAATCAATATTACGTTTAACCATCAAGGAAGAGTCGGATGTTTCTCAATTAGAATCTTTATCAACAACATATGAAAAGAATAGTATAAATTATCTACTTCAATCAAAGTATAATCAAAATATTCTCAATTTTAGAAATAAAACAATAAAAACAAAGGAATCATTAAACTCTGGTACTGAAACTATCAAAAGTACATTTCAAAATATCAAACAAACAGTTGGATCATATCAATTGGAATCAGATCTAGATTGGGATATTTGGGAAGTTATCGTTGAAAATTATGAAAGTTATGTTAATGAAAATACTACAAAACTAAATGAGTTGATATGTAAAGGTATACCCAATGAAATAAGAGGAATTATTTGGCAATTGGCAGCTTTTTCAAAAGATTTGAATTTAGAAGATTTTTATCATCAATTAAAATTGGAAAATTCGATTCATGAAAAAGGTATTAAAAGAGATCTTACAAGAACAAGTTTTTTTACAAATATAAATGCAGCTAACAAAAGTGATGAGTTGTTTAACATAATCAAAGCTTATAGTTTATATGATCCAGATGTTGGATATACTCAAGGTATGATTTTCATAGCAACTCCTTTAATTATGAATCTTAATGAATCTGAATGTTTTTGTTTATTAGTTACTTTAATGAAGGAATATAATTTGAGGGAGCTATTCTGTCCAGAAATGAAGGGTTTACATCAATTACTTTATTCATTTGATAGATTATTGGAAATTTATTCACCTACTTTGTATAATCATTTGGTAAAACAAGGAATAAAATCATCAATGTATGCATCACAATGGTTTTTGACATTCTTTGCATATAGGTTTCCTTTGGATATGGTTTTAAGAATTTATGATATACTCATTACTGAAGGTTTAGAATCAATTTTGAAGTTTGCTGTTAATTTAATCATTCAAAATGAATCAAATTTGTTGAACCTATCATTTGATAAATTATTGGAATATTTAAAGAACAATTTGTTTGATATTTATCTTTCAGGTTCTATAGATCAATTGGTCGAAGATTCATTAAAAATCAACATTGACCCAATTCAGCTAAAAAAATTCAATAATGAGTTTGAAAATATTTGTAAAAATGAATTGATGAAGAAAGATGAGATTGAGCAAATTAATGTAGATAATGGCAAATTAAGAAACGAAATTAAACAATTGGAAATAAAGTATAATTTAATCAATAAGGATCATTTAGATGTTGTTCAAAATATGGTTGATTTAAAAATTTCATTACCAGAATTACAAAATGAAAATCAGGATTTAGAATTAACAATTGAAAATTTAAAAAAGGATATCAATGAATTAGAAGAAAAAATTGGTAAAGATATTCCAACTACAATTGAAAATCAAATTAAAGAATTATTGGATATAAATGCAAAGGAAGTTGAAAAATCAGCTAATTTAGAAGACGAATTGATGAAATTACAATTGGAAGAAGAAGAACTAAAAAAACAAGTTCCAAGTTCATGGTTTAAATGGAAAAATAATTAACAAGATTTGAGAATGCGGCTATTTAGGTTTGACTTAAGTGTTTATTTATGCAACGTTAAATAAATCTAAAGGTATTTAATATAGTCCTAATATACAACTAAGGAAGTATCCTAAAATTCGTTAAGGATCATAACCTCCGGTCTAAATTTAATCGTAGGACAAACTGAAAAGAACAATAGGTTTTTTTACACAAAATTTGGTTTCTTTAAATTCTATGAAATGTAAATCCAACGTTTCGATTAGCAATGGTTATGACTCGAGTCTTTGAAGTCTCATAACCAATCTGTATAAAAAGTAAAAATCCTAGTTAAATAATCAAACAGAATGTTGATTTTACCTTCATTAATTGCTTTTTTAGTTTTAACAAATGCTACTGTTTTAAAAAATGATGCAAAAGTTTATTCATTTGATTTTAACTCACCAAATATTGTAAAAAGAAACGGTGATACTGATATTCATAAGTCAAAATTGAGTTTTAATTTTTATTCAATTAATGTTAAAGCTGGTTCAAATAAAGATCCAATTACTTTGACATTTGATACTGGACTGTATCTTACCCATATTCCAGACAAGAATGTTATTTGTAATAATAATTGTCAAGTTTTTGGAACATTTGACTCAAATAAATCAACTACACTTGTCAGAACTGGTCAAAATGTTACAAGTCGTTATGGAGATATTGTATCAGGTGAAGAATTAGCTGGTGAAAGAGTTTATGATGATTTAACAATTGGAGATTTAACAATTAAGAATTTTACATTTGTTGATGACAATTATTTTCAAGAAGAAGATTCAGGTATTTTTGGTGCTGGTGTGTCACCAAATAAAGAAGAAATTGCCGCATATGCTGCATATAAACGTGGTTTAATTAGGAAACCAATGTATTCTTTTTATCTTGGAGATGGAAATACTCCTGGTAAATTTCATTTAGGTGGTTATGATAAAGCAAAGATTGTTGGTGACTTTAAATGGACTCCAATTACTGGTATTTCTTATGCTCATGCTGATTATATGATTATTAATGGTAAAAATATTACAATAAATGCTTTGAAGTTTATTGATTCTGGAAATACAATCGGAGGATTTTCTGATCCTATTTATTCACAATTTATGGCTGCATTACCAAAAGAAGGAGCATATAATCAACAAAACATTTTATTAAATTGTTCAGCTTTGGAAGGTAAAACTTTTACATTTTCGATCGGTGGGAAAGAATTGACTTTACCTTTGAAATCTTTTGTTCTTCCGGATCAAACTGGTGAGCATTGTTATCATTCAATTAACAAAAGTGATGAAGATCTGTTGGGTGCTTTCTTCTTTAGATATATGGTTATAGCTTTTGATTTTCAAAATAATCTTATTGGATTTGGTCAATTTAAAAATACAACTGCTACAAATGTTGTTCCATTTTAATGTATGTACTTTGTTGTCTCAGACTAAAACTTCAAATTTTATGTTGGTTGTACTTTTCTCATATTCTAAATCTGTAGTTTGTAAAATGATTTTTTACGTCAAAAAGAAGAGACTGATTTAAATGGATGTTTAGAATTTCTTTTTCTCGGTTTTTTCTAAGAAATGTAAATAAAAAACTGGAGCTTAATAATTAGGATCAAGATGTACTTCATCGAAGTGTAATTAGAATTTGACTTTGTAAAATTTAAAAGTACCAAGATAGACTTTAATGCAGTTGAATAGTGATAGTACAATGGATAGTTGAGCTAATATTCAATGAGAAGTGATGTATAGTAAAACTAACGGAAAAATTACTTGGACAAGTCTTGCAAATCAAATAGAAGATCCAGAAGTTGTTGGTGCTACACTTGATTTTATTAAAATTGAAGGTAATAAAATAAAGTTTCTGATTCTTGACACTAGAACTTGGAATACTGGTTTACCTCTAGCACTTTCTCAACCATTTGTTGATAATTTATTGTATTACTCTAAGAATAAAAAAGATAGTAGTTAAATTTAATGTAGTTTAGAAACGTTTCATATGGCGTCGAGTATTCATTTCCAATGAAAGCACTTTCATGGCCCGATCAAACTAGTACTTTTTCACTTTCTATTGCTAATGGAACTAGTGAATTTATTGGATCCTTTAATTTATAATAATTCTCTTTGTTATGTACAGCGGCAAGCTACTATTTAATTATAAATCGTAGAACCAAAGGTTCATAACTTCGTGCAAAATCAATTACGAATTAAAAATAAAAATTTTACTTGCTAAGAAATAGGACTTTGATTAATCTTCACTGATCGCTATAATTAAAAGTTAGTTTTTGTAAGCATATAAATTTGAAGATGATAATCTTGGCTACGATCAAAAAATATATAATAAAAGATTTGCAAATACAATTAAGTTAGTAAACATTTGAAAAATATTGTAATGAAATTCACTCCTCATGGTTCATAACCAAAAGCTACTAACCAGATTCCCTATAAATAGCACCCAAGATGACTTCGAAAACCAAGAATGATTTTTGTTATTTCCATAATTTTGACATTGGTCAATGCTGCTTTTGTTCCTAATTTTTCTCAATTAGTAAGTCCAATTACATATAATAATACCCCAATTGGTCAACCAATTTGGAATTCCTATTGGTATACAGCCTTAAATGTTGGTCTGAACAAAGACAAAGTTAAGTTATTGATGGATACTGGTTCATGGTTGACTCATATTATCGATACAAATGCTAATTGTACCGGTGTTTGTGCTAGTATGTCAAAAATTTATGGAACATTTGATTATAATGGTGCCAAATCTTCGACTAGAAAAGATCTTGGTCAAAGTACTGTCAGTGATTTTGGAGGTAACTATAAATATCAAGGTGAATTAGTCACTGATGATATTTATTTTAATAATATCAAAGTTGGAAATTTACAATTCGATGACGTTTCTCAACCAAACTCATATTGGACTGGTTTATTAGGATTATCAAGACCTCCAGCAGAATCACAAGCTGAAAATATCGGTCATGCAGCTAAAACCCAAGGTGTTATTCCAAAAGCATCTTATTCATTTAATTTAAAAAATTTGGATGATTCAAATGGTCAATTTGTTTTAGGTGGTATCGATTATGGTAGAATTGATGGAAAAGTTACTTGGACAAGTATAGCAAATCAAAATATTGGAGTTTATGTTGATTATATAAATATAAATGGTACCAAAGTTTCTGTTAAACAACAATTGAATTATGACACTGGAACTTCAATTGGTGGATTACCTTCTGCAATATATCAACAATTTATTGATTCTTTACCTTATGATTCAAAAAATGCAAAAGGTAGTGGTAAAATTCAATGTAATTTGTTAGCTGGAAGAAATATTACTTATAATTTGAATGGTGTTGATTATACTTTTCCTTTGAAAGCAATTGCTTGGCCTGATCAAACTGGTACTTGTACACTTGCTGTTGCTAATAGTTCTTCACCTCATATTGGTGGATTTGTAATGCGTTATCTTAATGTTGCGATCAATTGGGATAATGAGACTATTGGAATTGCTTCACTTAAACAAAAGCCAACTGCATCAAATATTGTAGCTATCTAGTTGAATTTTTAATGTATGTGTTCATCTGAAGATCTTGCCAAGTGAAGCAACTTATCAGCTGTATGGACTATTGGTAGTGTTACTTTTCGTGCAAAAGAAGTTAGTTGGTCCTATTGCTTTAAAGCAGTTAATATGGACTGCTTGTATTGTTACACTTTCAATGTTCCCAGATAATATGACCATTTAAGGCTCCAATTCATACTAAAATTTTCTATCATAAATTTGTTTCAAAACATTGAATTTTTCAGAATTATAAGATTCTTATCTAAGATTCAAGTCATTATTAGTTGATACTAATCAAAAAGAGTTTAGTGTAGGTTTTCCGCACTTTATTCCTAGAATGAATTTTGAAACATTTTGTTCTGGTTCTATTATAACATTTTTTTTTGCGTAAAGTAGTTTATAAACAAAACTGAGGTTTTTGAGCATTTTGCTAGTAATGATACAAAAAACTAACCAAAAATGTAATATCGTAACAATCTTGACTCAAATTACTAATAGTTTCATTATTACTGATAAACAAACACAAACTGTTTCATCAACAAGTGCTTTTCTGATAATTTAAATGGAAAATTGAATATATAATCCCAATTTTTAGCTGAATCTCTGATGTTACTCAAATATTTTAATGATAATTTTATAGACTTATGGCTTGAATTTGGCTAGTGTTGATATTTTAGTCTTTTAAAGCTGAATTAAATGAATCAACGTTTATAATAAGTAGATGGATAAATAGTGACAATGATTAACCAAAAACGATCAAATTAATTTAAATTAACGCGTTTATATTAGTCTTAATCAACACGAAATATCTTATTAATTGATACATGTCTTAATTTATGATATTTGACGTGTTTTTCTTTACTTTAATGGAGATTGGTGAAAACGGTAGCAGTTTGTTAATTATTTTTTATCGACATTTGATTCAAACTCAAATCATTTGAATAATATTTCCAATCATCGAATTCGTAGAATATGAAGCAACCATTGGATTGGAATCTTCACACCATGATGAAAACATTCATTGAGCTTTTACTCAATTGATATCGAAGTTAATCTTGAAGGATTAGGTTATATCGATTCAAATGAATCAAATATAAAATATGATTGAAAATTTTTTTATCAATTGAACAAGAAAGTGCTAAATCAATCTGTGATTTCTCAAGATTTGATAATCGAGTCACTCAGTTTCAGTTTTGAGTAAAGAAAATAAATCTTCAGTTGATGGTAAGAAAACGAAAGTTCATCAATTGATATTAGCAATTGCTTCTGGTAGATCAGCAAAAATAAAAGACTGATATTAAAGCTAGTAAAATGTTTTTCTTTGATATTTATAAACATTTGGAATATAATTAATCAAAGGGTAATAAGGAATTTGCGATAGAGCTTGAAATTGATGAGATTTAATCGATAAAATGTCTTTGATACATTTTCACGAGAGATTTCAGTGATGTTGATATTGTTATACACTGGGGAATGCATTCATATTTACTACAAAATGGTGCAAATAGAGATAAATTCAAATAAAGATTTTGCAAGAATTTTTGAAAAGCTGCTGTTGATAGTATCAAAATAAAGAGGAAGGATTAGTGAACTATCTTTATGTTAGTTCAACGTAGCATTGAATTTGTAAGATACAAAGATAACATTGAATTTAAGAAAAGAATTGGGTTTATGACGATAATATTTAGTGTAAGTGAAGATGAATCAAATCAAAATCTCAAAACATTTCAATATGAATGATTGTGAACAGAATTTAGCAAAGAAATAAGTTAGAAATTTAGAAAGTAATTTCAAATTTGGGAAAGAGACTGGGTTTAAAAATAAAATTAGAATAAAAAGAACTAGAATTGCGTGTAATTGAAATTTAGAATCCCCAGAAAGAGCAATAGCAGTGGAAAATGAAATAGGTCCAAATGTATGTAGATCTGAAGTTTTTGAGATTGGAAAAATTGATCAAGTTTCTTCACAAAGAAATGAATTTATTTCAGGGAAGAATAATTAGACAAGGTTCTACTTCAACTGATTTTAGATTACATTAAAAACTATGAAATACATCAATTAAGAAGCATAAATACTAAAATTATTATCTATCCGATCAAAGATGGTTATTATATTGATATAAAACAACTTCATACGAAAGTTTTTGAAAAATACTTTACAGTTATTAATATTGGTTAAAAAATCATGATAAAAGAGTGATTGAATGTATAAAGAAAATACCATCAAGCTTGGAGCTAAATCAGCTCATTAACCCTTCAAGAATAATGTTTAGTTGTGTATCTTAATGAATTAAAGTTTTAAAAAATCAAGTATAATTATCAAAAATGATTCCGATCCTAATAATAGTGAGCAAGAATTCATAACTGAAGACAACCAAATTCTCAATCAAAAAATATTGGTACATTATCTGAAGGTAATAATATTAAAGAAGATGGAGAAGAATCAACATTGAAAGATGTAGAATATTCAAAAAGAAGATCTTTTAGTCAACCAATACCAAAAAGAAGACAAACACCGATATTGACAAGAAGACCAGTATCAACATTAGATCCATATGAAAATAAACAAACTGAAATAGGTAAAGATGTATTAAAACAAAATGAAAAGATGATAAATCAAAAAGAGATTCACAAATTCGTTAAAAAAATAATCGAGGATCAATGATATTTCTTTTGGATGAAATTGAAGAAGATGATGATCCAAATAGAAGAATCGAGAGATAGTTATTATGATAAAGCAAAAGATTATGAATTACCAGAACCAACAGTTGATAATTCAAATTTAATTGACTATAAAAGTAGAAAATTTATTAAATACTATTAGATATCAAGGGAATAATTCAAAAAATGACGAATTAAAAGAAGAACCAAAAACATCCATCGGTCATGTTGAAATTCCAAATGTTACAAGAAAATCAAAAAATTTTACAAATTCAAACAAAAAATTATCTGTTTAATCAATGAATTCAACTAAAGACTCATATCAATAATAATTACGCAAAGTCCAAATGAAGATTATGAAGAAAATAGTTTTGCTAATAGTTTAGATAAAGTTAGATTACCTTATGATGATGAAGAATATGAAAGTTCAATTAAGGATTTTGATGAACATTTAGCAAATATATTCATATAGTTAGCATCAACAACAAGACCAAGATTTCCTGAGTTACCTGGTTCTAATTTTGATAATACATTTATAGGTAGTGATGAAATTCATAATCAAAAGAATAATAATTATGATTTCGGATCAAAGTAGTAATGATAATGATGATGTATTTGATAAAACTAAATTATCAGAAAGAAAATCATCTACAATTGATGTATTAGCAAATGGATAAATGTTAATACCTAATTTTGATAATGACAAAGAATTTAACCAATTACAAAAGTACGTAATAGTCAAGGGAAATATACCACCAACACCAGCTTTACATGATAAATCAAGGAAACCTTAGGATTATAAAACAAATTACAACAAAAGAAAAAACGATCATTTTTTAGAAAATTATCATGGG